>PVKB01001294.1:38636-447620 GCA_004027205.1 Ctenodactylus gundi | reverse complement strand
TATATAAATTTCAGTGCAAAGCTTACACTGGGGTTTTAAAAAATGACATTCATCTGTGAACTTAATGTCAAGCTCCAGACAAACTGAGAAGCACATGTTTAGCGATTAAGGGGACACAGACAATAAAGACGTCTGCAAATTTTAGAACAGACCTGGAAATCACAGGAAACGCTGCTAGTTATCGATTATGGTGACCATTCAGTTCCTTTGGAGCCACCCAAAAGAATCATTCATTTTCCAGCAGAGAGCCTGCTCATTTGCAGGATAAAAGAGAGACATTTCTGCACATGCCCATAATGTTCTTCACCACTGGGGGCAGCTTTACATAAGACTGCATTCACTGAAACCAAAGCAACAGTCCGAGCAGCTCTCAGAATGACAGTCTGCAGAAGTGAGCCGAGCGTGTGCGCCGTGAGGGGCTCTCTTGCCTCCTGGGCTCCGACGCAGCTCTGTGGCTGAACTGGGTGCTCATCGCGGAACTACCGGGCTATGGAATACAGATGTGGCAGCTCAGGTAGCCCCATATTGCTGGAAGGAATATATCATGCTTTCTGATAAGAAGAAATTGTAGAAGCCAGTTTTTTTTTTTTTTTAACCAACACTGCTTCAGGAAAAAAAAAGAAAAGAAAAAAAAACTGTAAAGATGCAAAAACGTAATATCCATGAAGATCCTATTACCTAGGAAGATTTTGATATTTTGCTATGAATGCGGTGTTGGAATTTATTTGTTCTTGGAGTGTTCTGCGTGGCTGGTAAAGAATAATGTTCCAAAATCGGTCCATCTCCCAAGGGGTCCAATTTTTCTTCCTGGGTGTCAGCAAGCCCTGACTCACGACAGTGCAGCTGACAGGGGCTGCCATGCAAGTGGCCCCCTAAGCCAAAGCAAAAGACCTAAGGACGACCTTTGAACAACACAAAGGATGGGTATGTTTTGTCATTTTTTTCTTCCTTCTTTAAAAAAATGCACAACAAAAATCCTCTAGTCTGTGTAATAACTGCCTTAATTATTTTAGAGATTACCTTGCTGTGCTTTAAGACTATAAATTAATTGCTTAGTGAACATGTGTCCTTCTTTAACTATTAGAAAATAAACTAAAGACAATCTCCTTATAAATTACAAGGTATGATTCCAGTTGATGTTAAATGTTGTTTAGATTTAAAATTCTGAAAAATGAAAATACATGCCTATTTTTGATTAGTAAATACATATATATACTTCTTTTTGGGGGGATAACTTTTCTAAGTTGTTTTTATTTCCAGGTTTCAATGTAATTAGGCTACTGAGCGGATCAGCTGTAGCACTGGTTATAGCCCCCACTGTATTACTGACAATGCTTTCTTCCGCCGAACGAGGATGCCCTAAGGGCTGTAGGTGTGAAGGCAAAATGGTATATTGTGAATCTCAGAAATTACAGGAGATACCCTCAAGTATATCTGCTGGTTGCTTAGGTTTGTCCCTTCGCTACAACAGCCTTCAAAAACTTAAGTATAATCAATTTAAAGGGCTCAACCAGCTCACCTGGCTCTATCTTGATCATAACCATATCAGCAATATTGACGAGAATGCTTTCAATGGAATACGCAGACTCAAAGAGTTGATTCTGAGTTCCAACAGAATCTCCTATTTTCTTAACAATACCTTCAGACCTGTGACCAATTTACGGAACTTGGATCTCTCTTACAATCAGCTGCATTCTCTGGGATCTGAACAGTTTCGGGGCTTGCGGAAACTGCTCAGTTTGCATTTAAGGTCCAATTCCCTGAGAACCATTCCTGTACGAATATTCCAAGACTGCCGCAACCTGGAACTTTTGGACCTGGGGTACAACAGGATCAGAAGTTTAGCCAGGAACGTTTTTGCTGGCATGATCAGACTCAAAGAACTTCACCTGGAGCACAATCAATTTTCTAAGCTCAACCTGGCCCTGTTTCCACGGCTGGTGAGCCTTCAGAACCTGTACTTGCAATGGAATAAAATCAGTGTCATAGGACAGACCATGTCCTGGACCTGGAGCTCCTTACAAAGGCTCGATCTGTCAGGCAACGAGATCGAAGCTTTCAGTGGACCTAGCGTTTTCCAGTGCGTCCCAAATCTGCAGCGCCTCAACCTGGATTCCAACAAGCTCACATTTATTGGTCAAGAGATCCTGGATTCTTGGATATCCCTCAATGACATCAGTCTTGCCGGGAATATATGGGAATGCAGTAGAAATATTTGTTCCCTGGTAAACTGGCTGAAAAGTTTCAAAGGTCTGAGGGAGAACACAGTCATCTGCGCCAGTCCCAAAGAGCTGCAAGGAGTAAACGTAATCGATGCAGTGAGAAACTACAGCATCTGTGGCAGAAGTACCACCGAGAGGTTTGATCTGGCCAGGGCTCTCCCGAAGCCTACGTTTAAGCCCAAGCTCCCCAGGCCGAAGCATGAGAGCAAACCCCCGCTGCCCCCCACGGTGGGAGCGACAGAGCCCAGCCCAGAGACCGATGCGGACACCGAGCACATCTCCTTCCATAAAATCATCGCAGGCAGCGTGGCTCTTTTCCTGTCCGTGCTCGTCATCCTGCTGGTGATCTACGTGTCATGGAAGCGGTACCCTGCCAGCATGAAGCAGCTGCAGCAGCGCTCCCTCATGCGAAGGCACAGGAAAAAGAAAAGGCAGTCACTAAAGCAAATGACTCCCAGCACCCAGGAGTTCTACGTAGATTACAAGCCCACCAACACGGAGACCAGCGAGATGCTGCTGAACGGGACGGGACCCTGCGCCTATAACAAATCAGGCTCCAGGGAGTGTGAGGTATGAACCGTTGTCATAAAAAGTGCTCTTAAAAGCTGGGAAATAAGCGGTGCTGTGTTGAAGTCCGCTGGCTCTGAGAGAAACACGGTAGCCTTCCCCTGTCTTCCCCTTCGCTCCCCGCTCTCTCCTCCCCTCCCTTCTCCTCCCGTCCCCTCCCACGGTGCTGGCAAGGTCTTCCCCTGTCGGTTTGAGCGCATTCATAGGACTGGTCATTTTCCTCTCACGCATAATCAACCCATTGAAATTTAAACACCACAATCAATGTGAAGCTTGAACTCTGGTTTTTATGTGAGGTCTACTGTATAGGACCCTTTATAGAGTCTGTTAATGTTATATTTGTTTTAAGATAAAACTTTCCTAAGGATCCCCCACATCCACTGTTGTTCTCCTTCCAATCTACAGCTCTAAATGGCTTGCAGCTCATCTGCAAGTCAAGGAAAGGGGTAAATGATCCCAGGTCTTCAAAGATAGGACTAATTCTAGGACAGCCCTTGATTGTAGGAACATTTTAGAGACAGACAGAACAATTAAAACATTCGGCTTAAAACAAAACTTTCAGGAAACTAGCCAAGCTGGTACTGGAGTGAAGCAGCAACCATGGGCAGTTTCTAGAGGTGTCTGAGTTACAACAAGGTAAGCGCAGGGCACAAGTGTGGAAGGGTTAAAATTCTGCAACTAGACAACAGCAAAATATAAGGCAGTGGTAAGAATGCAAAGTTTTCGACTGAAAGCCTTATCTCTGAAACCCATCCCTATAAGATCACACTAGAGGTCTCAATGTCAGTTTCCTCAGGCCTGTACATTTCCTAAATTGATTAACAGCCAGATAATTAAATAGGTATATATTAGTTATATTTTCATTAAATAGGTATATTTACAGCTCCTCACATTAGAAAATTTTCAGGGATAATGTTTACAAGTGGGAAGAGTCTTGCTACATGCATATAGCTGGGACCTTACCAGAATTTCTTTCCAGCTTATTCAAGGACCCCAATGTATGTAGTTCATGGGATTATTAGTTCTGTGCTGTCTGTTCAGCATGTCAGGCTGTCCTGCAGTATTCCAGGATGTGTCCTGCACACACCAGTCCCCTACTGGCTGACACTCCATGCACACATGCAAAGAGAACATGATCCAAGACATGCATCCCACCAACAACCACAAGGATCATGACGACTTTGACAACACCTTAATCAATGCACAAAATATATCTTCAAAAAAGAACACTGTGATAGTTCTCTTTTATTTTGCTATTGTTGACATTGTTGTCCCAGTGTCCCTGTGTTCATCTGTATTGTAAACTCCTGTACCAGTACAATTCTGTACACACTATTGGCAATCTACAAGCTGCATGCATGTTTTTATGTGATTAGTGAAAGTTTACTGACTGCAGCACAAATATCACCACTGCATTTAAGTAACATGGCATAGTCCATGGAGATGTAAAACAAAATCTGCCATCCTCCAAAATGAACAGCTGTATTATAGGAGAAAAAATTAAGAATTGCCACATTGAGGCTGTTTCATTTAATCTGACTTGCCAAGCTTCACATCTTCAATCATGTCCCTGTTCTTTCAAAACAGAATCACTGCAGCAAAAAAGAAAAAAAGTGTATGGCTGTTTTTAACCATCATTTTTATATAGTTTGGAGCTTTTTCATAGGCTGAGAAGAAAAATTTAGGCAAGTCTCCATGAAGTATGATTTCAAGGAAGACAGGACATTAATACCTCTATAACCAATATAGAAAAAATATTGAAACTAGATTTCTCTAAGTACTTTGATTCTGACTAAATTTCAAAATAGATGCTAGGTCAGAAAAGCTTTATAAATATGCCACGTTTACCCATAAATTACTGATCATACATATATTAATGACAAATTGTCATATATTTCTGATAGGTTAACAGTATAGGAACTACTTTACAGTATTACGAACTGGATGACTGAGTTTACTGTGATGTTTTTCCACTGAAGCTGTAATCTTACATTTCTCATTAAGTGTCAGTAATACATATTCCACCCAAAAAAAAGAGATTTTCTTTGGTCAGCTTCCTTTTTTACCTGTACTAAAGATGACTGTATTAATTAAATGCAGTGTTAAAGAGAAAAATCCCATGGCTATCCTCTGACTTGACCTTCTGCCTCAAATGTAATGGATATCAAGTAGTTTAGGCAAGGCATGCCTACATTTTTGAATTCTTGCAAAGTGCGAGTGTTGTGGTGATGCCTTTACATATAGAAGTGTTTATCATGTTGAAGAATACTTCTAAAACAAAGCTACCTGGTGTGTAAAACACAATGCAGGATTAAATGAATGGCTAACATTTTGAAAGTTGGTTGGTTTTTAATGCCTGGCATTACTATATAAAATTAATGGGGGCTAACAAATAAGATACAATCCCTTAGGAAGTAAATTTCACTTTGGTTCAAGGCATGAAATGATAAGAAGAAAAAGTTCTCTCTCAGTTACAGCCCCCACCCTTAGAAATGATACTTCTCTAGTTCCCATTATCCTTTGAGACCAAATCCATAACTATAGTCTAGACAACCAACACTTTTACTACTTTAAAATTTAAAATCAAACCTGGTCGATGTTCTCCCAGTCAGAAGTTCTTACTCTCTTCCATTTCATGACACTTTCTGAATAAAGTATCACAAATCTCTTTTCATAAGCACATAAAACCCACTATGTATTTAAAAAATAATTGATATTTATTTCTGGGTGCAAATTTACATGCAACATCTAACTTCCTTCAAGTCTGACCTGTTGAACTGTACAACAGGCATGGCTCAGCACAGGATGAATTCACTCTGTATTTTGAAGCCTTTATCAAAAAATGAGGAAGTGCAGTTTAGTCTCTTCAAACTGCATGTGTATGTGTTTCCTTTTTTACCAGCCTCTACAGGCACAGTGCTACTGCAGCAGTGAATAGTCCAGCAACAGTCTGCTAAGTAATACTTATGTAAGAAATAGTCATTTTAAATGAGTTTTTATTTTCCAAAGATGTTGACATTACATCTTTTTAAACCATTTTTTTAACTTGGTTTGTTGAATCAACTACCTATGTAGACACAAGCAATAAGCTGTATTTCTACGGAGTAGCAGCGACCTCTAGTGGCTGCAAGTACCAACAGCAGCTATTCATACTCTGGCTTTTTTATCTGGAACCTTTTCGTAAATGTGTTTTACATTTCAGGTTTTCTAAATTATCAGGTTTTATTTCACTCGGTTCATTTTCTTAGAAAAAAATAATTACTATGTAATGTTCAAAAGTTATAATTTTCTTAGTGACTTTTTTCAGTAACGCCAGAAAACAGGCCAAAAAAAAAAAAATAGTACCGAGGAGTCCAGAAATGTGTCCAAAGACGAAACATAGTAATACAATAATGACACATCAAAAATATTTTATAAAGTATTTATATTTGGGCCAAATAGTCTGATGTCTTCATGAAACACATTAATATTTTCCATGGGCAGGATGTTGAAATACAATGAAATTTAGGCTGTGGAAAATAAATTTCAAAATTAACATCGAAGGAATCAGTAACAGCTAAGTACTTGTCAGTGGGTCTAACACGGATGGGGACAATTCCTTTCCTCCCCTTCCGGATTCAGAAGCCTCGAGTTTGCTGAGTGCGCCGGTGACCTGAGCTTTGCCCCGGTGCTTTCTCATTCCCTCCCCCTTTTCAGTCAGCTAAACACTGGTTCTATTAGGCTCTTTGACAATGATGGTACAGTCTAAGAGGTGATGATTCATGGATAATGAAATTATGCTCTCCTTTTGGGGAAAGATAACGCACAGTCAGATTCATGGACTTGTTAAGGGGTTTTAGGATGCTGGGGATACACAAGCATGTTCTCTTCCTTTGACATTCACCAAGATAAAAAACTCAAATAGTTGATTTAAAGTGTGGATTAGACGTGCATCAGAAGCAAGTACCAGATCGTGAAGTTGGAGACAAAATGTGTTGCAAAAATACAACAAATGAGAAATGAGCCAAGAGAAAGGGAAAAAATATTCAGGAATTTCAGAGTTCCCTCTATTCCTTTTTTATCCCTGGGATTTCATTAGAATCTAGATCTGCAGCAAATCCACGGAACTTTACTACTATGAGATTTTCTTTTCATCCCACATTAAAAATTAGAGACCAAGAGAAATAACGAGTCCAGAAAAATAGCATCAGGGAATCTGAACGACAAATCAGAAGGAGAGAATGGACAGGTATTAAATAGTGTACATTAAGGGCTTTTGAAAACCGTTAGTAGAAATCTCCCACACACGAATGAAAGCGCTGCCTCTCCAACTATCATAGTCAACAGAATGGGACTCATATTTGCCTAGCTTCCATGAACATGACTGGTTATGGATAGGTGAGTAAAATACAGTAAAAATGCTACAGGAAAAAAATATATAAAGAGTAATGTTGCTTAATTTGAGAAAAATAATTAGAGCCATGGGTGGTAGCACATGGGTATTAGAAAAGTAGATCTAATTCAAATTCTTAGGCATTTTCAGATCCAATCTTGGTAAATTTATTAGTTTTTCTGAACTTGACATTTTCCAGGTATAGAATAGGTATGTATTATTGACTACTCATTGTTACTGGGAGGGTCAAATGTGAAATGTGTTTTGTAAAATTTAAGAGTGACTATCTATACTTTACAAAGAGTACTTTGTGAGATATTAGGCTGTGTTCATTGGCATTTTGTGTTTAGTCTGTGTCAAAAATAGATCACTAACCTCTGTGTTACAGAAGTCCAAATTCATTGTACATCAACGTGAGTCTAGAGTGTGTCTTTAACCTTCAGTTTAGATATAGACACAGATTCTTTCACCCCGCACTACCCTAGTCTTAGATTTTAATGATCATATTATACAATCGATATAAAGATACTACCCAGAGAATACTGGAACAAAAACTGATCAAAATATCTGGCAGTGTCCCACATCAGGCCAGTATTGCAAAAACTTCCCAGCAAGTAGAAATTTGTTTATCTCTTCTCCTATAACACTGCTTTAGTTTTTGTTAATTTCATATTATATAAATATAAGGTTCACACAGCAAGATGGCCTCACTGCTGAGTAATATAAGTAGTTGTCCATAATGTAACATAGAATTAGCCCACATTCCAGTATTAGTCATGTGCTGTTGGCTCCTAACAGAAGATTGGCTCCAAGATATCCTCTAATATAAAAACTACTATTGACTTTATCAATTATAATTATTCAAAAAATCACTGGGTTGAAAATAATAGACATGGTGGTCAAAGTCTGTAAACCCACTTACTTGGAAGGTTAAGGCAGGAGGATTGCAAGGCCAGCTTAGACAATTTAGAAAAACCCTGTCTCAAAATAAAAGACTAGTGCCACAGCTTAATAACAGAGTAATCCCCTAGCAGGCATATGGGACTAGGCTCAACCTCCAACACTACAGAAAAAGGAAAAAAAAAAAAAGTAACATAAGATGCAAAGGTGTTCTTTTATGAATAACACCATATTACCTATGGAAATTAAATATTTAATTCATCAAAGAATGGCCAATGAAATCACAAATCTCTCTCTCCCTGATATTGCTGCTCTTACCAACTTGGGTAACAGTATTATTGGGTAACATTATTTCCAAAATTCATATAATTAGAATACACAAACTATTTCTCATTGACAATTGAGTTCCTGAATGATATCTCTAAAGAACACAGACAGAAAGGTGTTTTTCTAGGAGAAAAAAAGTTGTATAAAATATATGCTGTTCAAACTTCCTGGGGTGGCAGATGGATGCTCTTGAGTTAAGTCCCCTGAACATGAGAGGAGCATTACAGGAACACACAGAGTGTAAGAGTATGTGGATCACATATAAGACAACTGTACAGTCTAACATTAGGATGCTTATGAGCAGAAATAATCCATCTCAGGGGGAAAGGGGAAAAGAAAATTAGTTTCTATTTTCTCTCTGCCAATAATATCAGTAATGAAAATTAATAACTTCTTGTCAACTCTCTAGGCTCTTTCTCTACCCTTGAAAGAATCTTATTTTTACAACTCTTAAAGAAAGAATCTATAAATCAATGTATTTTGATCATTTTATTCAAAGCAGCAATACATCTTCAAAAGAAAACATATTGCATTAAATATTAGGAACAAATATAAAATGGCCTGGTGTCTCTCTTCCCTCTGTAGCCTGCCAAATAACACTGTAATATCTTCTGAATTTGATACCTGAATTACCAGTCTGGTAATATTAAAGCTATTTCCCTTCTTAAATGGCTAAGTCCTAAAAAACAAAGTGTAAGACTTTGTGCATTGAACTACTCAACTGTATTTTACTCATATGAATGACCAGAATTTTATCTTCTCCAGGGTAAAATGCAAAAATTTTAGCCTCACTTATGAAAATGATAAGGCAAATATTGCATTTAGCAAAGGCAATTTTTGTTAAAGCTTCATCATATTAATTACATCTAGCCATCGTGTAAAATATATTTTCCTGGTAAAGAGCAAAGACTTCAATTAAATATAAATCTTTGTTCAACACTCTTGATATTGGAGCTTTTCATTAACTGGGGATAGAAAAGAGTCTTGCCAGACAGAGAAACTGTAGTACAAGTGATCTCCACGGCTTGGCCCACATGTAGCTAGAGTGTTTTCAGTTGTTAATATTGATACATTACACTCCCCGAAGGAACATGCTTGTCCCCATCATTTCCTCTGATACAAGTCACAAGAATCACATCAGAATGTAAAGGAAACTTGTAGAATATGTCATGTTGATATTCAGGAGACAGTGCTTTAAAAAAATAAAAAACTCCAATACACCCAAGATACAGTTACAAAACTGAAAATTCTCTTAGTTACAGCAATGAAAACACAACAGTGACAACTCTCTATGCAATAAGTATCAATATATGAAAAGGCTTTGTGGCCAATTTGTATAAAATATTAAAATAATAAATACTTGATGTGGATACTACAATGTATCCAAATAAGGTCAGGTAGTATCACTGATTTATGATTAAAATAGAAAAATTTTTAAAGATTGGTGTGATGTGGTAGAGCCTATATTATTACATTAGTGTTTTGTATATTCCTAGAAGAAAACAATATTCTCTGTAGTGACTTTCCACATTTTATTTTGTGCATATATGTATATATGATTTTATTTTAATGCCTTCAGACAGTATTTCAAAATAAAATAACAGATCCCTTAGAATGACTGTCTTCCTCTAAGCTTTACTTGTCAATCCTATCTCTTCCACTTCTTTGTACAACTGTCCTAAAATAAGTGACATGCCACCTTAGAAAAGGCATTTCAATCAAAATTATACAACTCCAGTTGCCCCTAAGAGATGATTTTCAATGATTAGGCTATCCCTCTGCTCTTTCGTGCAAATGTCCCAGTCTGCTGCTTTTCTTGGCCAGTGGCACCCACTCCAGCGCATCTCAGGTATTAAAAGACAGCATGTACTTAGTACTAGGTGCTTTTATAGGGAGGACTGAGCAATAAAACATAAAAATCTACATATATTTATGGGCTTTACTCTGGTAGTTTTTATGGTCTAATTCATAAAGATGTATGGGGTCTTTATTAGTTTACAGTAAAATGCAAAAGAATCAAGATAGTAATAAATTAAAAAGGAAAGTTCAAGGCAGATTTTTAAAAATAGTCTGAGGTTTACTTGCAGTCTGAGACAAGAGAACAGCAAGTTTGAGGAAAGTCCGGCCAACACAGTAAGACTCCGGAGACCCTGTTTCAATATTTAATAGTAAAAGCATTGGGGGATATGGTTCAGCGTTGGAGAGATAGTTTACAATCATGAGACTCTGGATTTCATCCCTGTACTACCAAGGAATGTCCAATGCTCATGTATATTCCTAAATTTTAAAAATAATGCCAAATGATGTATACTGTATACTTCACTTTCTTGAAAGCTGCCTTGCAAGGTTGACATAATATCCTTGAACTTGAGTTTCATTTTCTTCCCACTTTTTTTTCCTTTCATGTGTAATGCAGAGATAGATTTCCATTGTTGTTCTTAGCCCATTGGTTAGAGTGATCCAACAGAAGTCCCGGGCTCATCTCTGAAGTGCAATCTAGTCGGGATAGGGATCTCTGCCCTTTTATCTTCCCAGTCATGCCTTTTCTATATTTAAAAAAAAAAAGAAGAGGTATCTATACTGAAATCCCTCAACCAGTGTTTCCCAGGGCCCTTTTATTTTTGTATGCCTCAACAAATGTATGTTCCCAGATCTAGGGCAAAGTTATTTTCCCTCCCAATAGTGCTTATGTTTCAATAGAGATAAAATCTGAATGCCATCTACTAAGAGCAGGCATACTAGAGCAACTAAAATGACAGTGGGACTGGAAAAAGTCCCTTTGGAAATATAAGTCCTGATATCATCCTACATAGAGTCCTGAAGGCTGGGCCTTCCCAAAGAAACTAAGATAGAGCAAATAATTCATGTTTGATTCAATAAACTGCATTTGGTTTTTTTTTTCAGTGACTTGCCATTATATGCTGGTTTTCCCTGCAGTTTTCTTTCACTAAGAGCCAAATTATATACATAGTAATTGGGCTGTGTATCCTGGAAGAAATACTTTGAAATCTGGTTCTGAGATGTAATAATGGTAAAACTTTGAGTCTTATATTCTTCATCTTAAAAAAAGTATAAAACAATGAAATTATTATAGGCTAGTTTTAGGATGGCTAAGATTCACCAGTTTTCTTTTAAATCCTATGTGCTTTTAGCTAGGCATATTTCTTGTGTTATTTAATTTGACGCCTATAAACATCCTATGAAGATTTTTTTTTGAGATTCAATTCTTATTTTCCCCATTTCTATGAGTATGTATTGGTAATACACATGGTTGCATTGAGAATTTTGTGCACATACATATCTCATCAACTTCATGTTCCCTTCCCTTCCCCACTTATCACTTTCCCACCCCTTCCCTCATTGCCCCTCCTATGAAGTTTAAGTGAAACAAGGTAGACAAAATTCACTTGGTACACAGCTTGGCACACAATAGTAACTTTCTCCTTTATTAGCTTCAACTCATAAGTTTAGGTCAATTCATAAATACTCCATATACTTTAGTAGTCATACTCTACTATTTGGTTTTATATAGATTGACAAGCAGAATCAAGTAAAAGAACCCCAGTTTCCTTGAGCTCAGAGGCATCTGAGCGCATGGTTAACACTGAAGAGTGTGGACGGTACACAAGATCAAGAGTCCAAACCTCCCAAAGAAGGCTACCTACATGTCCATCTCTATTGCTGCATGCACCATTTCCTGTGGTCAAACACTGTGGCCTAACAGGGACTGTTTTTTCAGTACCGCATGCTTTTCTACCTCTGAGCTCTTACTCAAGTACATCCCATCTCGTGTGAGAAATGCCTTTCCCCTCCACCCTCACCCAAGTCTTCCTGTCAACGCCTGAGTCTTTCTGTAATAGATAGGTCCAATTCAAATTTTACCTACTCTATGAGCCTTCTTAATCTTGCCCTTCCCTCTTTTGTTTAGCACATGTAGCTAACCAAGAAGACAAGACCCAAGAGGTAATATTTAGTTTCTTTAAGGATGTGTCTATGCTCAAGTGGACTTTCAGTAATGTGACTTCCTTTTGAGTCGCCATCGGCTTGTAAGTGATGCCTACTCTTATTCCCTTATGTAGCCGCTCACCTATGTTTCTGTTACTTATCCTCTAAGTAACCCCAATAGACTAATTGATACACCAAATTGGACTTTAGTATAACTTTTACTTTGGCCCATCAGCCATGCCCTATGTAGAATAATAGATGCTGGTATTCACCTCTCCCCAGGAAAGGTTATTCACACAAAATCTGTGTGGCATAGGGGACAGATCAAAGTAACAATCACACCAAAGTCCAATTTGGTGAACTTATGAATTTACTGGAGTTATTTACATGTTGTAGCCCTTTCAGAGATTATAATGGGCTACCATATACCCTTGGGATATTAATGTGCCTGTATTTTCTGTACACAGGACACAGGACAATTCTCCCTTTTCTTCCAACGTTTCTTAATCAGTCTTTTGTCCAAGGTAAATTTTTGTTGAATTGATTTTTCGCTCATTATAATGTAGTTATTTTCATAAGCAATGTAAATATTGCAATACTATGGAAACTTAATCTTATCAGGCTCATTTTTATTTATCAGACATTTTATTTCATATATACTTTTTCCACAATATAAAATATTATTTATCAATTACCTGGTTAAATATTATTTTTACAAAAATACAGTTTTAAGGAATCATGTTCTAATTAAAATATTTCTATATTGTGTATAATCTACCAAAAGTTTTCTTTGTAATATTTACCAAAACTATGAGCATTTTAGAGAGTACATCAAAGTGCCAAAGAGCTAAGAAAAATAAGAGATAATGCAATAATATTCAATTCAGATATTCATATACATTGGTTTTGGTAGAGGATGTGACCTCTCTATGCTCACCTTCTGTCTTTACTCACCTTCTCTTGAGAAAGATTCTTTTGTGTTTTGTTTTGTTTTGTTTTGTTTAGCTCAAATCCATCCTTACTGTCAATTCTACAAGCTTCTGCTTCAGACACATTCTCAGGTGCCTTTTCTCTTACTACAGGAAGGAGGCACAGCAGCCTTGGATTACTCACATTTCCAAAGAAACTATTCTATTAAGACATTATGAATTTCAAATACTCAGAAGTTGGCAATTAGCGATTATTTACCTTCTTCATTTCCAACCCCAAGCCTTTACAATGTGGAGGCATATCTGGGAATCTGGGATGGAACCACCTGTCCACAGCCAACTCTCTCCTTCTCTCCTTCCCTCTCTCCTTCTACTCCAGATCTCCATATCCCCTTTACTCCTTCTCATGCAAATTCTTCTCTTCCTCTTTCATCTCCACTTAAAAGCTCTTATAAATTTTCTCTGTTTAGAAATCAATGTGTATACAACTTAAATATGCACCTTCAGACTAGGTTAAAAGGATGATAAAAGTGGTTTTTCATCTCTGAGAAAAGCAATAATTAAAATGATACTAACAGTATAATAAAAAACGACTTTTTATATTTGATATTTTTAGGTCTACTACTGAAAATGTATAATTTTTAAACTGCATATTAATTTTAGATGTAGAAATGATGTAGTCCTTACTTTATTTTAAAGTTGTATCTCCATTACAATTTGTAAAGTAGGACAGATCTTTCAACTCCCAAATACCTTCGTGAAGACTGAGGCTCAGTCTCCAGTCATGTCACTCTGCCCACCATTTTTTGTGCCCTAATGTTTTTTGTGTGAAGAAAAACTGTCTTGGACCACATATAAAATATATAATAAGGTTAATATGTGTATCTATATAGAGATACACACGAACACTCACATATGTGTGTATACTAAAATTTTCTTCTTAAAATTTTCCATTAACACTTTAAAAATAAAGAAAGCAAAAAACCAGCCAGCCACATAGAGGTTGGACATGCCTTCTAGTAGACTATGGGAAAGTTTGCCACCAACACAGTAGATTTTTTTTGGAATATGTATGAAAATACAATTGAAATGAAATTTCTTCTATTCATAAAAATGTGTAGATATAAGAATTTTGTAGATGAAACCTATAAATATAAGAACTCAAAGTACATTTTCTTACCTCTGTCAGTAATTCCAAGCTGACTTAATTGCACTTCATTGTAGTCACTGGGTCGCTCTCCATCCTCTAATCTATATATATTTTGTTTAAGCTCTCCCTAGGGATTTTTTTGTTCAATTTTCTTTGTTTATACTCTTATTAAAGAGGAAGAGGCTGGGGTTTTAAATCTGATTTTATTTTCAGTATGGGAATTCACTTGGAGTAGCTTAGGTAGAAGACCCCATACAGAATAAATTAAAAAATCATTCTGAAATTTGCATTAATATACTTTATATTCAGAAATTTTACTTGGAGTGATGACTGCTGAGTGAAAGAATCCAGTAATTAACTGACACATAATAACAGAAATAAGAAGTTTTTCTCACACCATCTATTCAGCAGCTTTCAACAAGAGACCCGCAGATTATATTTCCGGAGTCAAATTTGCCCATAACTCCTTGAACCATGACTGCCTTCTCATATTCCATTCATTTCTGGGTCCAGTAGTGTGGTATGCTTAAATAATCAATGGTGAAATTATTCTCATTTTGTTGGCTCAGCTAACAGTGGCCCATGGATGAGCTTAAAAGAAAGAAAAAAAAACCTATCTGATCTTCAATTCTTCAATTTATATTTAAACTATACCAAGTGCAGATAATATCTCTGGTAATATGACAAAACAGATTTAGGTTTCTAAATGTTCCAAAGTACTCCAGTAACAGCAAGCATCCTACCATCACTAAACTTCAGCTCAAATTGTTTAAAAATGCAACCCAGTTTTTTTGGAAAATAATTTCAGAGTTATTAAACCTTCTCCACCTGTAACTTAAGAAAAAAGAAAAATCCGAGCACTCTTCTAGACCATGGAGGAAAGGCAGTTTATGAAATAAAAGTCCTCTGTTTATCTAGGGAGGTACTTCACAAGGCAGACAGCTACACCACAGTAGAGAGGCAACATTTCTTCAGCTGATTCAGTTAATTAAAATGCACAGTTACAACAGAGTTTCTTAGAGCCTGCAGCTGAATGACCGAAGTCTCCCTTTTACTCCAGTGTCACACAGAACGTGAAGAGGCAAGCATACTGCCCAAACACTATTTGACTCACTAAAATCCAGCACTATAAACACCAAATACATTTCTCAGGCACATTTTAAAAGATATATTATCAAGATTTATGACATAAAGATAGATATAGTTTGTAGCTAGCCACTGCCAGGAGAATACCCTACGTTGCTCTCAAAGTAGTTTTTAGTAAAATGTGTAAATAAATCTTAAGGGTAGAGTCCAATTTGAATGCAGAGATCTCCAATTCTTTCCTTTAAAATGTATGGAATTTAAATCTGACATACAGCCTGTCTGTTTCCCAAATTTATGAGTGTTATAAAAATCAAAGGCCACAAAAGCTATTTGTCAAATAAACGGCAGAATGCAATAGCTGGCTGCAGGGCTCATGTGCAGAACTCATGATGAGCAAGGGAGGAGGGGACACTAACAGCTGCAGCCTTGACCGCCCCGCTGGTGCCAGCCAGAATGCAAGCTGCGCGCTGAGGATGGCTGAGAGAAGGGGCCAACAAACTGAAATTGGAAGAAAATAAAATCTTATATGCAAGTTTTTATTGAATCGGTGCATCAGCATAATCAGCTGAAGAAAGACGAAACCTGTAGATGTTAAAATGTATTCACATTCATTCATGGAAGATTATTTTTATTTCCTGGTGCAGACGATAGATCACAAGCTTGGAATCAATTAAACTGTGTGTTAAAACTGGGCCAAAGTCCTGGTTAGTCTAAACGCATGATATAATATCAGTTTCCTCATCTATAAAATAGTATTTCATATCCCCAGTCTTGTTTGAAGATAAATTAAGGAAACAAGTACTTGTGGGCACACAAGGTGCTCAATAAAATTCAATGTTTTCCCATTCTGGACTCAATATTTTCACAGTGCAGGAAGTTTATTTGAATGGCAAATTGAAAGTTCTCATACTAAAATTTGAATTGCCAATTCAGCAATCTATCAACACTGATTAAATTACCCTGGCATTTCATTCATACACATTAAGTTAAACCTAAAAAGGATCTACCAGAAATGTGAAAGTCCCTGTTAATGTACTTGAATAGGCTAATATTAAGCTTTATATTGGAACAATTTTGCTTAGCACCAAAAGAAAAATTCTGATTTTAGTCCCATTTTTTTTTCGAATAATTCAATGTAATTTCTTTTCATAAATATTACCTAAAGAGGGGCTGGAAGAATGGCTCAAGTCAAGTGCACAAGTTCACAAGTAAACAAGTTCAATTCTCCAGCACCACATAAGCTGGCTGTAGAAGTACACACCTGTATTCCAAGAACTCGGGAGGCTGAGATGGGAGAATTGCCTTGAGTCCAAGGCCAGCCTGGGCTATATGGTGAGTTCAGGACCACTCTGGGCTACAGAGACAAACTCTGTCTCAAAAAATTATATATGATATATATATCCTGAAGAACTGGCTCCATTGTCTTTTAAATCATCTTTAAAACATTGCCCTAAAGACTGTCTTGGTCTCTCTGACTTTCCACCATTTTGCCTTTTATTTTTTTCTACTCAAATCATGGAAATATCATATTTTCCTTTACTCAGGGAGAACATGTTGTCACTATTATAGTAAATCAGATAGCCTGTAGAGCTTAGCACTTAATCAATTTCTAAGCAGAAACAAGTGACACATTTGGAGGAAATAATCATAATAATAATATTTCTATTTTTTAAATTTCATTTGGGTCAGTGTGAAATGATTACTAAAGTATGCAAAAGCAAACTATACACATAATTGGAAAAATTCCAAAAAAATAAAAACCACACACAGAATACCTACAGTGTTCAGGCACACAAGGTGATGATTCTTATTCTTCAAGAAAAAGAAAATGGCACAGAGATCAGAGGGTATTTGAAATTTGGAGTCCTCTCTCTAGGAAAGTCACTGAGTTATTCTACTGGTTTTGGAAATTCACACAGGATTTTCTCTGCTCAAGAGAGTAATTTGATATGTGTCCCTCACTGGAGACATGATAATAATCAGATCCTTTTAAAGACTTTGAAAAGAACAGAGATGAGAAGAGCTCTAAGAGTTTCTAAATTACACAAGATCTGTGAAATGGTAGACATTTAACACAAACTTCATAGAGCTGTTATGTGGATTCATTAGCTAATTAGTTACTTAATGACTTTGAAGTGTTAAATTGTATTAGATATTTCTTTACACTTTAACACGTGTGAGACAGAAATGGCTCCGAAATTAGAAACTGACTATAGCATTCAAACATATTGGGTCTTTTCAGGGTATACCTTTAACATTCTTTTGTGCTTTTTTTTTTCCAGAAAACTCCTGAAAAGCTCTCAAATCTTGATTCTCAGTCTTTTAATTTTTTTACTAGTGGTACTGACTTCTAGATAACACTAAGTCCAGCCTTGAGAAATTCTCAGAGGTGAATATTTTGTTTAACAAGATAAATGTGTTATTTTATAACATCATAGCATTAAGATATTTTAAACTTGTTTCTTAAATGCAAGGTTGTACCTTCGCACAACTTTTGTCCAACAGAGGAAGACAACTCCACCTATGTGGAAAATCGGAGAAAAAGTCAAAAATACTGTTCTTCAGAAATAGTCATCAACTTCTTGCCTGAATGTTGAGAAGTTGGAAAAGGATGACAGAGGAAAAAAGATGGTGGCAATTTTCTGATACATGAGAGATGTGTCTTTATTTTAAAGATTTTGTTAACACACAATACATAGTAAAATACACATATTGTCAATATACAGCTTTATGGATAACTGAGCACACTGGCGTTTTCTGCATTAGCATTAGCAGTAGCAGCATTCCTAAGCCCTCTGGTCCTTCCAGTGACTAGCTCCATCCACAAGGTAACTACTACCTCTACTTCATTGGATAGCTTAACGTCTTTGGATATTTGGAGGATTTTTCCTACCTACCTATGACAAAATTAATCCCTGTCTTGAAGAGCTGATCTCCGCAAGACAGACCTTCATGAATTTCCTAGCTTACATATTTTACAGCATAGCTGACTCAAGGTTTACTAGTGAAAAATATCTTCCAATCCTTATGTGTTTGATTATTTGTTGATTCATTTACTTTTACTCAGGGAATACATTGCAGTCTTAAAATGTCTTGCACACTACCAAACTGAACACATACAGAGTCAGTTTTAAAGGAAACACTGAGCTAGTCACCTTCTCCACTGGCCCTTGTTTTCAAGCCCAAATCCTTTACTTGAGCTAACCTACCCAGTAGAGGCCTTTGACTCCTAGGAAGGCCAGCTCTCCTCTCACCCAATCCCTGCCCATATATTTATATGGAACACTATTTTACATGAACGTGTTGATGCCTAATTTCTTATCTCTCCTAAGAATGGCTGGAGATGGTGTTATAACAACTCAAAGGACCAAGTACTCTCTGATTATCCTTTAAAGAGGTCTTTTGCAGAGCTGCATTTATTGGCTTGTTCTGAGTACCTCTCCACTGTAGGACTCTAAGAAACAGATCAAAGCTACTAAATGTTGTATTTACTATTTAAATTTTTGAAATGATTTGATTGCATTACAAAGTATGCTTTTTATATGGTTCAAAGAGGGAAAGGGAATAGTTCTATTTCTTCTAAACAACTTTAATTTAAAATACATTTTTATACCTGCATCTGATTTTGCCTTTTCATCCTATTCTCCTTCTCTACCTCTCTCTCCTTCTATAGATTTTGAAAGGATCAAAAGCAAACGTTTCTAATAAACATTCAGGACTTTATAACTTTTACTTTCAGGAGGCTTCCTCATTCTCAGGTTCATCTGCTTTTCTTTCGTTTCTTTTCAAATCCCTTTGCCTTAAAAAAAGAGTTGTGATGATTTTCAGAGAAAATACTGAGTAATTAAAATATACTATCATATAAAGAAATAATTTCAGTTACTGGCATTAGGTCAGGCTGGAAAGTGGAGGAATATTTATTTATGGGAAAGAAAGCTCTTCTAACAGTTATCATGTTATGGCCAATTGGTGGATTGTGATCAAAGAAATGAAGGAGCTGATATTTAAGGCGCTGAAGAGTGTGATGTCTTGCATAAAGGAGGCTTTAATAAGGTTTTGCATCAAGCAAAGTGGCCAAAATGGGAGAATACCAAAGAAAAATCTAGGTCCAGAAAGAAAAGGATAAGAGAAACAGACTTGTGAGATATCATGGGGAGTTTTTCTTATTTTGTTTTGTTTTGGTTTGGTCTCTTTGGTCAAGAAAGCAGAATATTGCTACATTCATTATGTGATGCTTTGTGACCAGTTGCCCGTTCTTATTTTCAAGACTCTCTATTAGAGTTGCAATTGACAAAACCTGGTCAATACATTATTTATCTAACAAACACTGACTGACAAAACTTAACCATAAGGTGCAGCACTTCTAATTTCTTATTTTCTTTCTTAATATTGGACTTTCTGTAAGAACAGCAGGGGGAAAGAGGTGTTTCATCCTTGAGTAATAACCCTCATAAGAAATCACCCAAAATCACAGTTTTAGAAATATTAAATAACTATCCATTCACTTCTTCATTGCTAAAATGCTGCTAGAAAAATAATCCTCAGAAACTTAGCAATAATTCATAAATCATATCACATATAATCAAATATGATCTAGAAATGTCCTTTCTGTGAAACAGAAAGAGAAGGTGTTTAATGTGAATATTTTAATTAAACTCTACTACTTTTTAGATCAAAAGAATAGTTACAACTTAGATAAATTAAATATATGGTTCTTTTTGCTTTGCTGCTAACATTACTTGATTATTAGACTCTAGGAAGAGTTTGCAAAAATATGAAAAAGTCTTATGAAAAACAGGTAAAAAATTAACATCCCTATTAATGATAATCCTAAGATTTTCATGCTGCACCCTAGAGGCTTCTAGGGTTTAGGTGTCCAATGTAAGATACTTGCCTCAAATATTTTGTGATTCTAACATTGTATGCCAAGACAGCCAAACACTGAAACTATGCTAATGAATTTTAAGAGATTTCAGAATCATGGACCCAAAAGCTCAACATTACTTGATGACTTACCAGAATGTGAGCTCAACCCAGTTTTTCTTTTGTTCTCCTATTAAATACTCTAATAACTATATGCTCAAAGAAAACCACAATTTGTCACTTTTTAAACATTTCCTAAGATTTTTACTTCAAATTTGCTCATTTTAGATCCTCTTCCTGAAGCATTTCTTTTTGGCAAATGCATCTTATATTTTTATGAGCAAATTCAATTCTTTCATGCAGTAGTTTTTGATAATTACAACTGGAAATATTTTCTCCTCGATTCCATTATTGCTATTATTTTGCTTCTAAAACTACTACCATTTCCTAACTTGTGTTAGTTTATTTATATGTACCTATTATCTCTCCAGGAAATTTATAAGAAAGAAAGTCTTAAACATCTCTTTCTATATCTCCAGCATGTTTATAACAGTTTAAGATAAATGTTTAATAAATTATTAATAAATAGATGTGTGAATATATGTATGTTGCACTTGTGAATATTCAACTAAAACCCTAAACAAAAGATTCTTATTTGTCTGCTTACATCAAAAACTTCATGAGAAATTTGGAATTCAGTTCACATCATAAAACATTCCACCTTATGTATTTGATATGCTTTCAATAAATTCTCACTGTTCTCCAGGTTTGTGATGCCCTTTAGTGTCAAAAGAAGGCTCAGAAACATAAAAGCATCATCCTAGAAAAAAATAAAATCATTCTGAAATAGGAAGCCATCTTTATAGTCACAAGCTAAACATTTATTCAGCTGCAACTGTACCGTTGTCATTGTTAAAAAAAAAAAAACAGAGCATACGAGTTAATCCACAGACCACACAATGGAGGGTCCTGAATGACAGGTAACGGGCATGCAGAGAGTTTTTAGTTTACAGTACAGTGAGTTGTGTCTAACTCACTGAATGGATTGAGTAATTGAGGTGTAGTCACATGGTGGCAAAATTTGAATCCTGATCTTTTCAATTTAGCACCTTTTGTAGTAACGGCATCATAATTCCCTCTGAATGTTATTTTTCTTTTGAATAGATGTCAAGCCTGTTTAAATACAAATCATTTTACCCTGCTGCATAAGATATGCCAAAAGCATGTTGACAATATTTTCTTAACATTTTCTTCAAAAGAAAGAAGGAATGAAGGAAAAGAAAATAAAAAAATTTTTTTTGAATGACTATGTTTGAAAGCACTATAATAAATGTTTTCCTTCACAAAGTTCTTATAAATTTATGGGAAAGATACCGTTTAGTTAACTTTCAGTTAGACAAACTGAGGCTCAGAAACTCTTAGTAACGTTAAAGAGGGTTAAAGAGCCTCTAATGGAATTTGATTTTGTCTTTTCCTTCTTTGAAAACTGTTTCAAAGTATCCTTTGCCTTTTGTTCCTTAGTACTAAACCATAAATGTGATTTTTCTTTTTCCAAAAAGACCTGGGATTATTTGATTGAGCTCACTGATTAGGTGTTTATCTTAGTATAGGGAACATTTGACACTAAAGGGCTCCAGAGGACAGAAAATGGTGGTGAAGGCTTATCTCACTTGGCCTGACAAAGCTGTTTACATTTTTCCTAGAATCCATTTTGAAATTCTGTTCTGAACTGAAAGTGACCCTTGATCTTTAGTGGACAGATGACCCTATCCCACAGCCATTTGCATACATAGAGCTCACTTCAAGGAAGCAGCTAGTCCCCTGATAAACTGGCTGGCTTGCCTCTCAGTCAAAATCCGTGACTTTCAGCAGCCAAGCATAATATGGGAGCAAGTCAATATTTTCCAGCATGCTGGGTCCATTTCCTCCCCCCAATATTTCTAATCATAAGACAGGTGAAGAAATCACTTTAGCCACTGTTGAAGGAGTGCACAGCAGCTGTCACACAGTCACACAGAGGAAAAAGGCTTTGGTAAGATCTAAAAATGAAAAGAATACTCTCCGTAATTGAAACTATGCAGGGGACAAGCTTGCCAAATACATACCAAAGTTCTGAGTGTTAGAAAAGGGACAGATGTCACTTTATATTGAAGTTAAGAGCTACTACCTCTCAATTGCTCATGAGGCGGTACAAGCAAGTCTTCGAACATAAAAGACTTAAGCAACATGTCTGTGGGAGGCAAAAAGTACATCTTTCTAAAGCAACCAGCGGACTTGGAGATGACTCAGAGTAAGACCTTTTGTTTCCCATTTGATGACAAGAATGTCTAGAGGGGTTATATTTTGGTGTCCAAAATGACTGAATAAATTGCTGGCAGTCAAGGTCTTCCAAGCCCAATCCACAATGTCTTTATTTCTTCTACCCTACTCTGTCGCTGCCTGTATGTTTTGTTTTGTTTTAGCTTTTTTCTTTCCCGTTCCTTTCTTTTTTCCTTTTCTTTTCCTTCTTTTTTTTTCTTTTTTCTTTTCTTTTCTTTTCTTTGCTTTTTTTTCTGGTCTTTTTGTGCCAGATATCAAGCCCAGCGCCTCTCACATGGTAGCCAAGTACTTAAGCAACCAAGCTACATCTTGAGACTCTGTTTTTTTTTCTTTTGAGGTTTTCTTAATGAAAGGCGAATGTGAATTCATACTAATATAACAGAAGCTTCTTGACAATATAAAAACCTTTGCACACTAAGTGTCCTCCTGGGAGAAGCATCTAGTTACACTTAAGGCCAAAGGATAAAGTTTCTGGCAAGGAAATGACCTGCCCCAAGTATTCCTCTAGGTCACAGTAGAGTTTAGTTCTCCTGTTCTGAAAGGACACATGTTTTTCTTTATGAAGTCTTTGCATCTCTGGCAGATCTGTACGTTGCCTATCCTTTCTGTTTTAATATAATGAGTGTATATACAAATCATTAAGAGATTCATGTATTCAAGTCAAACACACATCCACTCACACCAGACTGGATGCTGATGATTGCAAGGTGAAACATCTGATATGGAAGATACATAACTCAACCATTTGAAAATAACAGAAAAGTGGCACCTTGTTCTATGGTGTAAGATAGTGGTTATTCACTAGCAATCAATTAATAAATCATTTTTGAGTGGCTGTATGATAGGCAGTGCAGACAGATATGAAAATATAAGTTTTAAAATTAAATGGAAAAGATGAAATGTACTCCTGCCAAATGATGTCAGAACAGAATATTGTGTTGTAATATAGTAAAAGGTAAAGTTGCCAGTGTGTTAAGGTTGTATAGGACTGTATTTTGCAAACACAGGGAAGGCATGGCAGCCATCATGAAGGAGGGGCTTTGGAAAAGGATGGATGGAAAAAAGATGGATGGAGAAAAGAAGATACAGGACAAGGAACTTCAATGTAGAAATTTTCAGCATATTCATTTAATAGGATTTATCAATTAAGGTATAATTAGGATATCAAAGCATTGCAAAACTATGTGTCTGTGTGCTGTGAAGCTATACTGCGTTCACAGAAATAGACTATAGTGAAACATACATCAATAAATTTACATTGATATTCCAACAAACTCATGAATTCAGGATTTCTCTGCAAATCACTCTGTAAAAATAACCTGGCAATCATTAAAATTGTATCCATTGTTTATAGTCAGAACTGGCCAATGCATAAATCCTACTGGTTGTTAAATATTTGGAAAACTGTCACTGCTTATAATTATGTAAATTTCCCCAGTTAGCTGACTTAAGACTGAATAATCAAGCAGAGAAGAGATAAAGACATTGTACATAGAGAGGACCCTCCAAACGCTTCTACAATAGACCTCTAACCAGTTCGCAAAAGCCCAGTCATTGAATTGATTCCCACTTAACTTTCTTACAATTCCACTGAAGAAAGCAAAGCCCACTGAGAACAAACTTCAAATACACAAAGAAAATAATCACTAAAGTGTAAAGAAAGGTCCTTTTTAGGACTGACCTCAGTTATCTTAAATACAAACTTCACCCCATTTTAAGTCTCTGATAAGCTGACAACCAATCTCTCTCTCTCTCTCTCTCTCTCTCTCTCTCTCTCTCTCTCTCTAAGATTTTTCTGACTTTTCTATGAACAACATATAGATTAATACAAACCATCACTTTAGATGTCACAGGGAGGTAATTGTTACAAATAGAGAAGTTACTTATTGTTTTTTGAATGTGCTCTTGCCAACAATCTAAGTCATTAAAAACAAAAATTTTCCCCTAAAGGCTCACTGCCAGTAATCTAAAATGAGAGTCTTGAAATGAATACGAGAATCAAGGAAGTTTATTTTAAGATTCTCCATATTTTGATCAAATGCTGATGATTACATTGCATCTTTCCTAGCAAAAAATAAGTGATACCATCATGTTCTTCCAAAACAAATCTTACTGGAGCACCACAGTTAGTTATGACTCACAGATTTTTTAAGATAGATTAAACTTCTGAGATATATTACCACATAGAAATAATAAAGGAAAAAAATTGTTTATAAAGCTTTATATTTCAGCTTTGAAACTTAGAACAGATATTGTCTAGATTATATTTCTTACATACTTTATGATACATAGATTTGTCCTCAGATATTTAATCCTTTAAGTTATATTTTAGAAGTTAGCCAAAGGCTTTTGTAGGCATTTTTATAACCTTATTAAACAAAGGGTCCAGAAGCATACTCATGGTTCAAATTTCATCCAGAAGGTCTGTGTGACCTTGAAAAATAACCACTCTGAACCTCCATTTCTTCTTCTGTAAAGTCAAAATTACAATTAAAATCTAACTCAAAGGTTGTTAAGAACATCACAGAACTTTTGAGATGTAAATGGATAAACCAAACCTGTAGTACAGTAAGTAAAGATGTTATTTCCTTTTTAAATACACACATACATGATCACTCCTAATGTGAAATACTAGTCAAAAATTTATATTTCTTATATTCAATAATTTAAATCTTTTCCAACTATGAAATTTTTATTTAAATAGAACATCATGCTCAGCGAAGTGAGTCAGAAGCAGAAGGTGAAACATTGAGTGGTCTCTATGATATGAGAGACCCAGATCACACCCAGATCACAACTCTTCCGGAACTTAAAATGAAAAACAAAGTGAAACAGGGCGGTAGGGCAGGGAGGTAAAGACGAGTAGGTAGGGGGAGGGACAAAAGGAGAGTGGGACAAGACACGTAGGTGCATAAAATGCTAAACTTCATTGTAAACCTTAAATTTTGCACTTATACATATCAATAAAATGGGATAAAATAGACTAGCAATAAATTTTAAAAGTATGTAGTCTTTATTCATTCACTCCTTGATTTTATGGATTTAATAAAACTCATTAGTTAATGAATAATTGAGAATATTGATTATTGAAAACATATTTGAAAGCTATCTTAGTTTTTCCTTATATCTTGCTAAGGTAATTCTTACATTGTTTGATATTCCTTGAATTCCTTTTTCAGATCTCTTCCACAATTGCAATGTCAGAAAGCATAAAAATGGCTAAACTAATGTGGCAAGTCACAAATGAGCCTACCAGGTAGAGAAGGGCAGGTCATACTCTTCCCAGGCTACCTGGCACCATTCGCACAGATGACAATGTGAATGGGACTCCTTACAGCAAACTGTATGTCTTGGCCATGGTCAAAAAAAGACTAAGTATAAATACAAAACTTGATTTCAGCTGGAATCACATCAAATCTCAACAGAAGGAAAAGGCAGTGTAAAGCTGTATTGAAAATCATTATGAGACAGTTTTGGATTAAAATCCTGATGTGTATACTTTTCAGTGCTTACCACTTGTGTTATCTTGACTAGTTAACTTCTCTAGTTCTGCTGATTCCTTCCTTTCTTTTCCATTGAGTGGGAAGAGAAGCATTCCTTCCAAACGTCCTACTGTTATGGACTAGAACTGCTAAACTGTTAACTGATTTCCTGAAAAACCATTACAAATGTAGGAGACCCTCCCCTGGCAGAGTCCACTGCTACTAATTTTAGTGCTAAGGATTTAATTCACGGCCACACATACCTATTTTTGTGTGTCTGTTTACTTGCTTGCTTATTAGTTTTTCAGTTATTCAAGGTCTTCCCATAAAGAATTGATTATTAAAGGTCTTTGGCCAAAAACAAAGTACTAGATGAGAAATCAGGATTATGGAGACTGATGAAGCACTGCCTTTGCCCCACGGTGACGGTACATAGTCTTTCCGTTTATACAGTGAATGTGATAAGCTCTGATCTCAATTGGGGAAAATACCAAGAAATATGCTTTGGAAAAATTGGATCACATTAGCTTATATAGTGTTATCAAAATCATTCTCAATTGTTTACATACAGTACATGGCAAATAAAAATAAAAAGAAAAATTCTGCTTCTGAAATTAAAAAATCTCTTAGAAGCTTTAACTCCTTTATAATCTTACTCTGAGCGCCGTTTCACTAAAAATACATATTTTATTCTGAACTATGTACCATCAAAAGTGGGAAATAGATGTTCTATACATAGATCATCAATAAAGAATAGGGGAAAACTGTGACTATTGTATACCATTATTGCATCATGCCTCTAAATAATGCCTCTCAATTATTGAGCATTCACTCTTTGTCAAATCCAAAAAGCACTACAGAGATACAGTGTTGTATTCTCACAATCATGTATAATTTAGGTGATAAAATGTATTGTAGATGAAGATGTCACTGCAACAAGGTTAACTGTTTTGCATAAAGGCACATAACCAGTAGGCTGAGGTAGCCAGGAGGTAAGCATATGTGTGTTTGTCCCCAAAACCCACATTTATGCCAGGACTCTTCATTGCTTCTCATAACACTTGAGAGAGGGCAGACTGTACATGTGGATAGGTGGTAGATGAGTAACTGGATGACCTCTTGTAATTACAGTCTACTAGGAGGAAGGCTGAGGAAGCCTAATGAGGCTCTATCACAAACTGGAGATCAGACTCTATTTTTTTTTCCTCCTGTCTGAAATTTGAAAACCTTGGGTTATGAGAGTTTCTCAGCTTCAGGACTGAACATCACCTTTAATCTGGCCATCTCCACAAAATGTTGGGATTTTAAATGTTTATCTGTTTGTGCTTTACTTCCATTACTAAGATTTGGGCAGTCTTTCTACCTCTGGTCTTGGGGTACCTTACAAAAGTGGTACTCAAGTCATATTCTAAGAATCTCTGAAAGAATTCTGCAGAAGCTGACAAGAATCTATAGACCCCCAGACACAGCGTTTGGTTATGCTTTTCATGATTTTTACAAATAGATCCAGCAGCTATAAGTACTTTTATTCATTTTCTTCACGTTGGAAGTTGCATCTACTCAGAGTCTGCTTCAGTCTAATTTACACAAAGGCAGTGTATAGGCCAGTGACTATCCTCTGCAACTCTAAGATGTATTTTTATAAGCCAGGCCCAGCAAATGATTTTAAAGCTGCTAAGGTTTGAGAACCACTGATATAGAATATTTGGGGAATAAAGGGGAATGTTCTTAAGGAAGGAAACAGCTGAGTGAAGTTTTAGAATATGAGCAGGTAACTTCTGCTATCTTGTTAATCATATGAACTCACACCAAATGAAGCGATATGCAGATTTAACTGGTTTTCAGAATTTGGGCTGAAAAATCTTTGCAAGCCATTGTCAACCAGGAAACAAACAACAAATATATTATTTATGCACATTAGTAAAGAGAAGACAAGCTTCTTGGGCAAATGGTAAAATCTATCAGTTTCTGTTCCTTGAAAATGCACTCAGCAGAAAGTCACTACTCTACAGGCATGATGTTGTCATCTCAGGGTAAAATTAATTTCCTTTATTATTTTCACTTGTTGCTCTGCTTCCATGCAGAGCAAATACCAGTACTCTAGTTGTGTTTAAAATAGATGCATCTTTATCTTTCCAAAGTGGTTGCTTAACTGCCTTTAAGTGTACTCAGCCATGACATTATCACACTCTAAGAGAAGTCTGAAAATTGGCCCAGTGACAGGCTCTACAGTAGCCACTGTCCTGTTTGTGCCTAACCCTAAGGACACCTTCTGGGGAGCCTTACTCTCCTTAAGGACAAGGGGAGTGTAAAAGCCTTCTGAAGAAGCAGTATACTGAGAAGCAGCCAAGAGTCTCTAATGGCTTTGCCTTTGGGAAAAGAAAAGTAATGGGAATAAAACCAAGAGATAGAGATTATTAGAAAGAAAAAAATTGAAAAGAAGCACAAGCTACATAGCTCTGTGGAGATAGAATTCACATTATTTTTTATCACACTTTATCTGACAGCTCTTCCTGGTAAGTGACAGAGAACAAGCAGTGGGAGCTCACTCATCAGCCCATGTGGAGCAATTCACTGCTTCTAGATTTGGTCAATAGGAACGTGGTTTTATTCAGGGAATTATTTCTCGTGTCTTGTGCTACATCATGGCTGTAGCAAGTAGACAGAAGGAAATGAGGTGTAACTTTTCACTTTCATTTTATCTTAGATTTACTATTCACTCACTTATTAAAACAAAAGAATATTTAATTTGTTTCCTTTCTAGAGTAAAAATGAGATAGAGGTTAAAACTATACTAGAAGTACATCTGGAAGATATGCAGATGTTGATTCCACCCTAAAAGTACGAGACTCTCAAGTATTTTCACTTGGGCAAGCAGAAGGAGTGTTAAACCAGATTACAAAGACTTGGGTCCCAGTCCCAACAGCGATGCCCACCAGAGCTATGGCAGTCTAGATTCTGGTGGAAAACAGGTCATGTAGTCAAAAAGAGTAGACTAAGAAAGGTAATGCAATAAACTTTTGCAAACGTATGGGCAGAGATAAGGGGAGCTAGCATGGATGATGAATCACGTGGGAACAGGGAGCTCCCTCCACCCCAGGCAAAAGAATAAGAGGTAAATTTGCCAAAAACTGCTGAAAGGTGTGCCTTTCAGCAACAATGCAACCACTACTAACCAAGGCAAGGGGGGAGTCAGAGAAATAAGAATCCACAAAACTAGACCCTGTCTCAAAAAAAAAAAAAAAAAAAACAATGAATCCTGATCCTGCCTTTTCTCTCTCACTATTTGGTTAGTGCATATGGACTCTGTGTATAGCCAAACCCAAAACGGAGCATCAGGAGGTCAACAGGCCTTCTGAAGCATTTTGTAAAGTGGTTTTAGCAGGGTGGAGTGAGGACAGCAATGGGATTAGAAGGGTCCAGAGCAGGTTTTGAGCATAAAAATTTTCCAATTTCTATCTATTTTTTCTTTTGCTGGCCTTTACTGCTATATTCTAAAAAGTTCAGATGATCTCTAAAATTTACTCTATCTTTAGTATCATGTTTAAAAACTGAACAAAAGACAAAGGAAGAAAATAAATGTTCAAATTGGACTTAAATGATTTATTTTAAAAAGGGTAAATTTAGCAACTTAGCTCTTACTGGTTAACAAACCATACGTCTTTTTTCCCCCACCTGCTCTCTTGTAAGATTGTCTGTGCCTCGGGTTATTTAGAAAAGCTCCTAAAAACTATTAATATCAAGCAAATTTAAGCCCAGTCTCTAAAAGGTTCTGCTTTGTGTACTATAGGTCAGTCTTGGGAAAATAAAAAAAGGGAAGGAGGGTTAAAATTTTTTAAACATTAGCTCATAATATTACCTATTTCTTTGTCATAAGATTGAAAATTTACATGTTTCCCAAGCAAAAGAATACAATAAGCAAGTATGTGATTCCTGCCATTTCATTAAATACTTTGAGAAAACAAAGGCACAGCAAGCTTTCACTCAGCTGGAACCAGAACATAATCCTGTGAACTAACAGCATTCTAAAATTCCGGCACCAGAGCCAAATTTTTCAAAAGAACCTTCCTTACTCTTTCACTTCATGGGGCTAACTACCCTAATTGTGACTCTTGCATTTTTATTTTTTGAGATTCTCCAAACATGGTACTCAAAGAGGAGAGAAAGGAATTAGGATGGGGAGAGTTAAGATTTGAGATTTAAAATATAATTTCAACATATATGAATGAAGAAATGAGAGACTCCTGTCAGATTCATTTCACTTATCTAAGTAGTTATGCTTTGGTTTGGGGGCAGGGAGAGAGTGAAAACGAATTGTCTTCTTCCCACAGCCTTTCAACAGACCCTTCTTTCTTAATTACACACAGCAGTACAGCGCAGGTCCTGCTGAGCACTGGTATCCACAGGGTAGATGTTGGAAAAACCATAATTACTGTGTTCAGCCTGCTGCTATTAGACCCACAGATTCAGGGCAAAGGCTGACAGAAGTTCACTCAGTGTACGAATGCTGCGAATATATTTTTCTTTCTGACAATCTTTTCTTCATTCCAAAACCTCTTCCTCTTGATAGAATCCCCTGTTCCCAAATCTTCAGAGAGAACAGTGTCATTCTCAAGGAACACTTGGGAGAGCATCCGATTGCCTGAACTGACGTCTAGGGAACTCTTTGAGCTAGACACCAAGATAGGATTTCTATTTTCATTCCTGTTTCAATCTTCATGCTTAATGGAAATAACAAAGTCTTTCTTAACCTCATTCTCTTTGTTAAGAGGAGACAGTGATATCCTTTCTACTTTTGTGGCAATGGGTCATGAGGACAAATGGAATGTAAAGACTGAGACATGGACTCCGGAGTTGTTCCAAAGGCTTTGGCCTGGATTTAGGAAGGAGACTTAACTTCTCTGGATCATCGGAAAAGCAAGTGGCTATATTATATAATTTCTATAGCTACTCCAGGTTCAATATCCTATGACTTTGTATGTCCCAATGCCTCTCATCTCAATTTCTATATAATTCAAATCAGATTTCTCTCCTTGCATTTTCTAATTTCTTGATTACTTTCTAGTTCCTTACTGTGATTTTTCTTCTCAATCTTGATTAAAAATCAACACTGAGACACTTTGCTGTACTACTGTTCTATGTACATTCTAATTCCCATCTCTTCCATCAAAATTGCTTGACAAGTCCTCAATCTCAGACAAACCCTCCACACATCACTCCTATGTCCAAATTACTGACTTTACATTATCTCAAACAATAAACCCTTCTACCAAGCCTACAGTAATTTTGTAAGTGTGTCCTTCCAGAAGTCTCTTCATGTCAGGTATGTGAACTTTCAGTTGATCCTCATAAAAAATGGTTGGACACAGCTTTCCTCAAATTCTAAATTTATATTTTCCTTATCTTCTAGCTCTCAGTCTCCATTTCTGCAGATAACTTTATTTTTCAGTAAAGTGATTATAATAAGGCCATTTTCATAATGAAAATGTTTAAAATTTAAAATATAGCAGCTCATTTTAATTCTGTTACATTACATTAACATAAAAACAATCACAATCCTCTACAAAAATCATGGTACATTTCCCCATTTCCAAATCATTTCTAAGTCAGTTCTATTTTGATTTATATTTTTGACAACAGACTTGGCTGTTGAACCAGATGTTGTACGGAAAATATCAGCTAAGTCTGCTTGGATTTCTCAGTCTGCTTCATTTAAAATTGTATAGCAAAACAGAAGTGGCTAAGAATTTTAAAAGTTTTAGAACGTAGCATTAGATGCTAATTGAAATTTTTCTCAGTTAATATGTGTCATGAAAATTCAAATTAATCATTCATAAATGACTAACAGAGGAAGAAACAAGACATTAACTGAATCAAAATACTAAAACATCCTTTAACTTTGACTTTCTGAAAGTTATTGGCAGGTTTATTTCACTTTGAAAGCATCTGTCCATAGCACAATATTTGAAAACAAAATTTTAAGAGACAAATATGATGCAAGATCCTATTTGATCTGTGGTGGGCAGAAATTTTTGTTTTGAATTCTGCATTGTGGGAGCATTTAGAAAAGTGGCAACAGCAGAAAAGAAATAGTGACAGTGTCGGTAAAGGACATTAAAAAAAGAAGGTAGAATGAATCTATAGAAATATTGATACAAGAATAGTTTTAAGCTTTATTTCTGTTTTTTTGCCAAGGACAACTAGTTAATCTCATGGACTTATTCTCAGGATAGTGTTTTCAAATGAATAAAGTAAAAAATTCTAGCAATACACATAAGTTCAATTAATTCATCATGTGACTTAGTTATCCCAATTAGAAAAATACAAATTCGTCATTTACTGTTCTAGATATACTTGTACAACTGTAAAATATTCATGAGAAAAAACTTACAGCAGGGTCCATAACTGCCATCATCTCAAAAACAAAGAAACAAGCATAAAAATTCTCTTTAAAACTAAGTTAAGAGCTGTAGCATATCACCATCCCACTGATATCTGCTGTCGTGCATATCTAGACTCAAATGCAGCGCTTTCTTGCTTTGACTCACTGCAAAGTCTTTTACCCAACATTAGAACTGCATTCATTAAAGTCGTCAGTAAATTCCAAGTCTTTAAATTAATTTTTTTTATTTTTATAACTTTATTATATGATTATATTGATTGTAGAAAAATGTGAAGACACCCAAAGTTTGCAAATAAAAATTATTCAGTAACCCCTAAGGACAATAACAAAAGATATGTGTACTTTCATCTAGTCTTTTAGTACATTTACATGGCACTTAAAATCAGTGTTTAAATTTAATGCTAGTCTTCAATCTTCATTTCATTTGACCTGTCAGCATGATTTGACACAGTTCTTCACACCCTCTCCTTTGATCTACTATCATGATTAGATTCTTCACTAAATTCATTAACTTTACCTTCCCAAACTCCTGATATTAGTCTTCAGACCACATTTTGGTTCTAAATTGCCTCCTTGTATAATTTTATTAATTCTACCAATTTGCACAGGCAGTGACTCCATACGCATACCTCTAACTGGACTTTCCACCTTGAATTCCAGCCTCGTATCCAATTCTCCTCTGAATACCGCCACTTAAGGCAGTAACAAATATTTTCAAACACATAAATTGCAAGTACATAGTTTTCTCTACTCATCCACTCCACTTTCCCCATCATCCTCATACTCTCCAAATTAATCAATGTCCTACTTAAGCCAAAGTGTTTTAAATAAATAATTTTGGATATTGAATCTCCTTCTCTCTCAAATCCACATATAACCTCTTACCAACTCTCATGGTTAGAAGACTCCACAACCTAAAAGAAACCCCTAAATGTAACCAGAATCTTTAATCTTTCATCTTATTTACTCCACAACTACCACCTAATTCAAGCAATTATCATTCCTGGATTGTTTAGTGAAGTAACTACTTTGGCTTCCTCTCACCTCATCTCAGAATACTAGCTACAGCGATCAATTAAAACGTATGTCAAAGCATATGTCATTTTCCTGCTGAAAACCCTCTGTGTACTCACCATGAAAGGAGTTACTATAGTGTTCCCAAGGTCTTATAGAATCTAGTATGTACTTTTTCACTGAACTCAGCACCAACAATATTCTCTCTCTCTCTCTCTCTCTCTCTCTCTCTCTCTCTCAGGCAGATAGAATCCTTAAATCCTTTAAAGCTGCATTCCCTCTACCTGTAATAATTTCCCCCGCAAATGTCCACATCACTTATTCTCTTTATCTTCTCCCTCTAAGTCCCCTCATTAACGCTGTAGTGATGTCTGCTACACAATTTTAAAAAATTTTCTCCTTGTTTTATTGTCTCTCAGGGTAACAATTACCATATAAAAATGTTTATTTATATATCTTGGTCTTCTATAACAAGACTTTATGACTGTTAAGTTCACTGATTTATACCCAGTGTCTAGCATAAATAAAGCATTCAATAAACACTTCTTCTGATTTAAGGGGTTCTTGGAACCTTCTCTTGTGTGAAGTCTAGCAAATGTATCTGTTGCAGTAAGAAGCACACAGCTCTACTTGAAAAAAACCATAGTGTACTTGGTAAATTAACAAGATTGTCTTAAATGTGATGCTTGACATAAAATAATGCTAGTGCTTGATATCTGCTATAAAAAATCTATAAGCCTTAACTAGCAACTAGTCACCACATGGCACTATGCATCGACAAAGAGAAGCTGTGTTATATTATGGAAAGAAAACGCGCTTTGACAAAGACAGATAAACCCTACCTCTGTCACTGGTGATCTAGGTAGTGCTTAGAAATTATTTATTTTTATAGGCCTTAATTATTTGTCTGTAATAGGTCATTATATGATTAATGCTAATACATCTAAATAGAAAAATATATGCAAAGAACCCAGGCACAGGAAAGATGTTCCTTACTTAAAACTCTCTCTTTTTCCATTTAGAATAGAGTGAATGACAAGAAACTCAGCAATGATCAAAGATGTGTGTTAATAGCACAGGATGGAGATCAGACAAACTCCTTAGGTAGTAATTAGAGTAGAAATATTTATTGGGTTCAACCCAAACGTGACAGTCCCCACCAAAACGGCACGTAGGCCCACTTTTAGGGTAAGGTATAGGTGGTGCTGAAAGGATAATTCCAAAAACAAAGAGAGGCCAGAATTCTGTTCATAAGGAAAAGCAGGTGAGAGACGTTGTCATCCAAGAAGCTAAATGACAAAAAAGAAAGTGAAATTTGTGCTTCTGGGCTAGAAAGGTGAATGTGCTCCATTCTTGAGAATTTGTAGCATTGACATCCCCCCTTTTTATTGATATGTATAAGCTCAAAATTAAAAGTTTACAATGAAGTTGAGCATTTTGTGCACATACGTATCTTGTCAAGGTGACAAGGACTTTCCTACTCTCCTTTCGGCATTGACTTTTATCCACAGCGTTTTATTAGAAAATATTACATCGACCTGGGACTCAATAGTTTCATTTGGGTCATATATCTACTTAGATATAAATAAAAATTAAAATTCTGAATTGAATATCAATTGATATAGGTGATATGTACATTTAGTATATATCAATAAGGCTAAAAATTATAGACTGAAAAAACAGATTTTTTTTCTTTTTCTACTCTCTAGTCAATTTAGATTTTTGGTTTACTAGAAAAAAAAAATACTTAACCACAGTGTGTATCTCAAAAATTACTGTAAACTGTACTTTAAAATTAAATTTTTTTAAAAAAAGTGGAACAAAGTACTAACCTAGGAGAAATTAAGAAAATGGTAACACTTTCATTGAATGATAGAAATTAAAAAGCTTCATAAATTAGGACCCAGAATTTCCGTTTATTAAGAAGGGTGTCTAGTCTGAGGGGAATCTCACTTCAGACCTGAAGTGATATTGGGACCTTCAACATTAGACTTATGCATTAAATGTGTCTTTCAAATGACTCTCAATTCACTTCAGAGGAAGTAGCATCCTTAATTACCATCAGGATAGAGTCACCAGTTAGCTCTGAACCTGCCCTTTTTCTTCTCTTAACCAAAATTTCAAAATTCTTCTCTAAAGTTCTTAAGGAGGATGGAACAGGAGAAGAATAGAAAAAAAGAAGAGAAGCAGATCATAAACCCAAATTTGCTTTAGGATTATTAGTAAGCTTTACCACTCACAAACCCATCAAGTCAAATCAAATGGAAAAACAAATCCTTGAGACATATAAACACCTTTGCTTAGAACTATATTTAACAGAAAAATTATACATTTAAGTAACAGAAATTTTAAAACTATTCATTAGTTAACAAGGCAAATTCTACAACTAGATTGCCACTATCCGCTCTTGGCTAAGCAAACTAATGAGTATCTCCCCATAAAACCTCCTACCTCTTTACTGGCTCTATCTTGTGAATGTCAACTGCGAGTCATGTTCTGCTCTATGACAAAGAGGCAGCAGGGAGTCCTGAGTGGAGGTAAACAATTCTTTGGATTTAGGCACCAGTCTCCTCTATGATGCATTTAAAAATATTTTTCAATAATTAAATCAAATTAAGTATTCCACAGACGAACATGAAAGTTCTCAAAATCTCCAACCTCTGCACAGAGAAATGGGTTATCAGGTGCCTTTTCAAAACAAAATTATAAGACATCTCTTCACAAAATTATTTCTCTCTTACATTTACTCCTGCCAATGAGTACATATGTTTCAAAGAATACCTGATTTTGAAGGGTAGAAAAGAATTTTCATGTAGAAGGTGTTTTCTGTATGAAGAGAAAATAGTTTTATTAAGTGTGTGGCAATTTGCTAGCCCTATAGGTTGCTTTGCAAGCAACACACAAGTTCAGGTTAGTGGCATGAATTTGCAATAGCTTTCTACTGTAAAAACAGTATATATCATTGTAGTAATAATTTAAGATTTAAGTCTAAAAACTTCTGGGCTTTGGCAAATTATTTAAGTTGCTCATACCTCATTTATAAATTTGAAAAAATAGTAGTTTTATTTCATAATGTTATTATGAGAAAAGTGAAATATTTGGCATAAGCTTTCAATAATTGCTATGATTATACTGATATTAGTATAGAAAAATAATTTTATTATATATATAAAGCATGTAAATTTATTTCTAGTCAGAATTCAGTGGAAAGTGACCATTTTAAATCATCAATGAAATTAATATTTTGAAACAAAAAAAGTCTTACTTCCCTTTTTGATGCATAACTGAGCTAATCAGCATAACTCATCAAGACTGTATAAAGGAAAGAAAAACAAATTTATTAGGTATTACTACTTTTGAAAAGACAAGAATCATATAATTATTTTTAAAGGAATTCCTTTATTTTTATAGGAATTCCTATGTATGCTGAATGAACTCAACTATGCAAAATACTCTTTATGAAAATACTTATTATGCAAAGAAATAGCTATAAGTATGTAACTAGACTCAAAGAAGTTTCTTTAAAATGATCTACTGTGTGTTAGTTTTAGTGGTACAAATTGTTTCAGTTACTTGTTACTAGGACAGAGTTCCTGGAATTCATAATGTAAGAGAGGAAAGATTTACTTAGTTCAGTTTCAGAAGGTCTCACACAGTCTGTTCATGGGCAGCCAGCAATGGTGGAAGCACATGGCAGAGGCTGGAGAGCTGCTAACGCCACTGCAGACAGAAGCCAAGGCAAGCAGGAATAAGTCAATGTCTGGAGACTAAGGAAAGGCCAGAGCTAACCCAGGCAGAAGAATGAAGTAGTGACAATATTCTGAGGAACAAAGTAAGATAAAAACGCCAGTGGGAAAAACACTATTACATTTACATTATTGTTAATTTGATACCACACTTGAAAATAATATTATATAGGGAATATTAGAAAATAATATTATGTAAGGAATATTAGATAATAATATATATGTTCTGTACAGAGGGAATTTTGATGAAGATGTAATAAACTCTCTTAAAAGGTTTAATTATAAAGTATAAGTAGTTAGGAGGTTCCTAGAGGTATTTTACTACTGAATGCTAATGGCATTTGTGATTTAATGTGATTGAGATATTTAGAAATGCTATTTGATAAATAAAATTTTAACAGCTACTGAATTGTTTTATCTTCTCTACATCAAAGGAGAAATGATACTAAAGAAGAGGAAATTTACATGTCAGGTTACCCCTGGAGGCAATTCTTTATGACTGCTGAGATTGAACGATCTAATCTGTTTTCAGAAAAACTTGTGATAAAACTCACAAAATTTAGTGAAATTATTCAAGAGCACTAAATCATCTCTACTGTCATCAAATAAAGAATATCGCCACTGTTGTAAAATTTTCAAAGTCCTTGCAAATCAAAACCAAGAGGTCAAAATATAGTAATACAAAATAAGGAGAACTGCTTTAGAATATACATCTGAACAAATATGGTAGATACGTATCTAATGCATATATACACATATAGCATCTTATTATTGAGAGGTATAAAAGAGATGCAAATAAATATAAAATAGATAAAGTGACTTAGGTAATTTTATTTAAGAAAGAGAAAATGAAATAGGATATGAAAAATTTAATAAATCCAAAAAATGAAAAAGTTAAAAGAGATTTTGAAGTTTCCACCAAAACAGAAAGATTGTCTCCTTGATACCAAGAATAGTACCTAACAAAAAAAAGCATTTGATACATATTTATTTAAACAAAAATGAATGAGTGGCTATGAATTTGATCATACAGCATAATATTGATTCTCAGAGGCACATTTTAATAGAATATATATATATATATATATATATATATATATATATATATATATAAAATCAGCTCGAGTCATGTATTTTAAAATAACATCCACTGCTTTACTTTTTGATTGCAAAAATACATAGATTATTTTATATCAAAATATTAATAAGAAAATACAAACATAATATCAAGCCACTTAGCACAGGCATTTTGATTTATAAACTTTAAATCGCCTGTATATTAATTTATTTCTTGTTTATACAACATACTATGAGCACTACCATGTCATTAAAATTTCTTCACATGCTTAAGTTTTAATGGCTTTATATTATTCCATAAAATGAATTGAAATAATTGAAATATTATACTGTTGACACATAGTTGAATAATGTATTATGTCAAAGGGTTGAGGGAGAAAATGTTAAGGGGCTTTGTCAACAAAACTTTAATTATAATTTGAATTATTTTCTTAGGATATATTTCTATAATGCTAAATTGCTGTATCAAGGGGAGAGATTTAGCCTTTCATGATTCATATTTTATCACATTGTTTTCCAAAATATTCATGGCATATTAGTTCCTGGTAGTTACAAGAGTGCTTATTTCGTGATAACTAGAAATCCAGACTTCTAAGATCTTTTACAGTTTGATAGGTGGAAATTAACATAATTCAAATTTGATTTGCTTATGACATTGAATATGTTTGGAATGCTTGTTAGCTATGCATATTTCTTTCCTGTGAGCTATCTGTCTCACAGAAGAGGTAAAATTTCCTCCCACAGCATTCCTAAGGTTCTGTGACCCTGGAGACCTTTTTATGTCCATAGCATGGACTGCAATACGCATGCTCTTCAGCTCCTCTTCCAGAAACTTCTATTGAAACATGAAAGCTTCTGAATAAGAGAGTAAACAGTATTGACCTAATTCAACTATTTCTTCCACAACATAATTATTTAAAAAAATACTTTAACATTAGTTTAAGACCAAGCTAGTTCCATGAACAAAATGAGTTGCAGATAGCCCAATAATTCCACCATCATCATGACCTTTAATACACCTAAGGGACTCTCAAACAAGGCCACATCTTCAAGTATACACACACACACACACACACACACACACACTACACGAATAAGCAGAGTGACATCAAGTTTAGGAATCCTGAACTAAAAAGGAGTCATAATGGAGTTAACAGTGAGTAGATTTTAGGTTTGAGCATCCACAGAAATTTACAGTCCACCAGCTGACTTAAGATAATTTCTTTATAGTCATTCTACTTTGTGAGTTTACAATTTGAGTTTATAACACTCTCTCTCAGGCAGATACCCATATACTTTCTGCACACATGCTTCAGCTCCATCTCTAAACATTTCAAGTATTTAGTAACTATTCTTTCCTTCCAAGATTTTCATGTTGACATTATATCTGAGTTTTGTGAGGTAAACGTGGGCCAAAAGACAATTGGTCATCCTCATATCCCACACAGTAAAATAACTATTGTATTAAATTTTGCACCTACTTAGCTTGTCATTAAAGTTCAATAATGTCAAAGCATGTTTCAAAGTATACACTTGAAAAAAGAAATGACTGTAATCTGAAATGTCTATTAACTATAACCAGAAAATCTATGTCTTGTTGGCACCAAGTAGCACACAACTAAGAATCTCAATAAACACAACTATTGTCATAGTAGTTGGGTTCATACAAGCACGTAAGAGAGTGAACTGCTCTCAGTTCACTGCATTCTCAGTTAAGCCTTGCAATTGTAAACATCCAACAAGAAAGATCAACATGATTTACTTTATGTACAAGGGATCTTGTCATGTCTACTAATCAGTTTACATCAGTTTTTTTTTTTCTCTTCCAATATTCCTCAATCCTGGCCTAAATAATCTTTCATCTCCAAGGTCAGGGCATTCTTTAAAAACAGTCCATGGTACTTCAATATTCTGCCAAAACGAAATGCAGTTATTTTACTACATTTGACCTTGATAATTTTGAAATTTTTCATTATCTTTGAAGATACAGTCTTTGGTACTCTTTAGAGCCTAGTGAACTCTACATGCCACTGAGTTTTAAAGCTTTGATTAGTGTAGTGCACACCTTGCCTTATCTTGAACTATTATACTTTCAAAGTTGACAGTACATTATCTGCATATGGTTTTTTAAAGTTACATTTGGATAAGCGAAGATTTCTCTAAGAGGCTAACTATATCTTTCTATTCTTATTCTGCCTCAGAATTCAGCTCCTTCCTTAAATACATGGCATAATCAGTTCAACAGTTCTTGAAATACAGAATCTTAGAACATACTTTATTAACTTAAAAATATTAATCTCTTTCTTCTTATCGTCAGCATGAATGGTATTTTTAGTCTATGTGAACTGAGACAATAGTGAACTTTGGCATATCATTCGATTACTTCTTTTTCATGATAAAAATTTATTTCATAATTACTTCTCAGTAAGATATTAACATAAGAAAACATATTTAAAGGTTTATGTGGATCCTGTTTGAAAGTTCAGTCAAACAGAAAATTTAAGTGTTTTTATACAGAATACATCAAAATATGTTTATATCAGTATAAAATATGGAAATAAATACAATAAAAATAAGTACATCAGAAATTTCAATATTAAACATTAAGCCAAAAAGAAGTATGCTTAAAAATAGTATGCTGTAAGAATGACACATTTTAGGATGGTTACAAGCAATTCTTTTTAACTTTTTTTGTAAATCAGTATCAGAAATGTCAGTTGTCAACAGAAATGAAAAGGTAGTTATTAAAGATAATAATGCCTGAATTTAGAGTTAAAAATTAAAAATTAAAAAATTCCATAATACTCACTATACTAATCCTACATCATTTAATATTATAACTAACTCTTACCAATTTGGATTATCAGTTGGCAAGAGCCATTTATTTACATTAGATAAAAAAATAAAGTGTATTTAAATTTGGGAGGATTAGTTTCATGGTAACTAAACTTGATAGTCAAGCAATTTTAGATGTAAGACCTTAATTATATTCTTTAAATCTGTTGTATTATCATTCTTATTTACAAATTATAGCATGTAATTTGTGTTAAAATGCTAAAAGTCACTTACATAAATTAAAAATGCTTTAAAAGTTTTGTGATTCTGAAATTACTCATCTTTTAATAAATGTTATTGATAATTTTCAAAAAAATGCACAGAGTTAAAGTGCGCAGATTAAGAAGTTTTAAAAACTGCTCACACCAGGTTAATTACCATACAAATCAAGATGTAAAAGATTTCTGTCATCCAGAATGCAGTCCTGTGTCCCTCTGCTCTCTGACTCCTTATCTCCACAGCACACAGCTGCTGATTCAAAACAGATTATTTTTGCCTGTTTTTTTGTTTTAGTTTTTCTCATTTGATACAGTTGGAATTATCCAATGTAATCCCTTAGGTATTGTTGTTGTTGCTGTTGTTCTTTCAAAATAACTTTAAAACCACTCCTGATTCTTAGATTGTAGAAATCTGAGTAGACAGTAAGTTGTTCTTTAAGAAAGGAGTAATATATAAAAAGTGCGCTACAGTTTACTTAATAAAACCTGAATAATATTCCATTGTATGTTCATATATGGTACACTTGTCATGCATTTATTTGAGGGTGGAGATTTAGGTTGCATCCAGCTTGGACTACCATGGATTTTCGAGCTCAAAACATCTATAGGGAAGGCTTACATCATCATACACTTTTATTTCTCCTAGGCAACTAGCTGTGACTGAAACTTTGTTCCAATTTGGCTGTACCATTTTACATTCCCATAGCTAGTAATAAGAATTTCAGTGTACACAATGGAATACTATGCATCAATAAAGTCCAATAGCGTGGAGGCTTTTTCAGGCAAATGGAAGAAACTAGAGAACATCATATTCAGTGAAGTAAGTCAGAAGCAGAAGGTGAAACATCGAATGGTCTCTCTGATATGAGAAACCCAGATCACAACTCTTATGGAACTTAAAACGAAAAACAAAGTGGACCAGGGGGGTAGGGGGAGGGAAAAAAGGGGAGTGGGAAAGCCCTTGTCACCTTGACAAGATAAGCATGTGTACAAAATGTTCAACTCATTGTAAAACTTGAATTTTGCACGTATACATATTAATAAAGTGTGGGAAAAATAATGTCAGTGATTCATATCATCTGAACACAGTATATCATTTTCTGCTCTAGTCACCTAAGTGGCATGGCATAGTATCCTCATTTTGGTTTTAATTTGGACTTCCCCATAACTAATGACTGAAGCACCTTTTCATGTGATTATCAACCATTACTGTAGGTGTGCAAAAAAATACATTTGCTCACATTTAATTTAATTTTGCTCTTAATATTAAATTCTAATGCTTCTTTATAATATGCCTCTTTTTAAATTTATTTATGTTAGGCCAACACAAGTTATAAATCAAGAATGGTCCTAAAATCCACAAGCACATTTCAGAACCATGAGACTCTGAATCAAAAGTAGTCTTTAATGAAGAGGAATTGAATACTATGGGATTACAGATTCTATTGAGATTTGTCATTTTCAACCTGAACAAAAGGATCAGAGTGACTTTTTTCCAAGACAGGATCTTATTCTGCAATCCAGGTTGGTCCTGAGCTCACTATGCAGCCCCAAGCTGGCCTAATATTTATACCAGTCCCTCTGCCTCAGCATCCTGAGATTACAGGTGTGCTCCACCAAATCTGACTAATCTCTCTATGGTGCTGGGAAAACAAACCCTGGTCCTTATGCATAGGAGGCAAGCAATTTAACCACTGAACTACTCAGCCAGTCCTCTTCAGTGAAATTTAAAATCAACATTCCATCCTTTAGAAAGGCCAGCAGCAATCGAGGCAAATCATGATAGATTCAACTGACAGCCGACCAATAACTGATTCGTTTGCTAATGGGAAACACAAAATATAACTTTCCTTTAACAAAGGTATTTACACATGATTGATGGTACTAAGTAGTTCCAGTGAATAGGACAAAAAAACATACATATACTTCTTTCCTTTGAAAAATATTAAAGGAGATAGCTCAGTATCATAAAGATGTGCTGGACATAGTTTTGATTTGATAAGATGTTGCCTGTTACGGCTGGCATCTGATTCAGTACCTATCAAGGTAAATTTTAAAAAGAAGCTGAAAAGGTTCTCCTTACATAAAACTTTTCGGAAACCTGGATGATTGCCTGGCTGGATTCTGAAACATAGAATCAAGAATTAGAAATGGTTCTGTACTTGACTGCATTTTCTGATCTCAAGAAGTGTGACATACAGAGTCCTTGGCTTAGAGGGTTGCATATGCTCATGAATAACTGTGGCTTTGTGCCAGTTCATATACAAGATTATCTGGGTGTCAGTCCAACTGTCAACCAAGGTCAGCCTGTCTACAGAGTGGACAAACCTGGCACTAAATCAGCTTGACTCTTCTCTTCTGTTTCATAGATTTAGTAACCCTGTCTTTTTCTCAGTTAACATGCAATTTTTTTTCCTTTATTCAATCTACCAATGTCTGCTCATAGGAATATACATATACATAATATATATGAATATAATATCATATATTATATATATTATTATATTATATACAATATTATATATAAATAAATATATTATATATTATATAATAATGTATTTATATAATATATGTTTATATATAATATATAAATATAATATTATATAATATATATTATATAATATTATATATATAATTTATTCCAAAGCATAGGATAAACTTATAATTGCTTAACAAGCTAGTGAATTTTACAACCTGACTCATGCTTAATTCTTTCCCACCCACTCAACCTTCTCTATTTCCCTAGGTACATTGAATAAGTGAGTTGGGCCACAAAAATATAGCCACTTACCTGTTAAGTACTCTTAGTATTATATGAATAAATATAAATATTTCCACCACCTTTATACAAGTGAAATCTGGGGAAAGACGTTTAGAAATAATTATAAATAGTAATATGCTTAAGTGTTTCTAACAGTAATACAAGGCAAAAAAGAGAACATTGACGAGCATAGGAATGATGTAAGAATACTAACTCATTGGACCAAGGAAGCTGGACCCTGTGTTAAGGATACTGAAACTGAGACCTTAAAGATAAGAAATTAATAAGACAGAATTGATCAAAGGATGTATCAGACAGAGAAAAAGAGTGTCAAACATGCTAGGATCCCTCTTGCTGGTTTACTTTCCATTTATGTTCTTGCCTTTATCACCTTTTCCATAATTACTGCAGCATGCCCTACAAAATACTGACATATTTCCTCATATAATATTGCCATAATGAAGTCATCTCTTACTAAAAAATATGTACAATGACCCTCGCTCAAGAACAATGGTCAAGTTCCCACATACAGCTCTTAGCTCCCTTCAAATTTACCTTTTTAGCCATATTTTTCATTGGTTCCCAACCTTAATAATCTACACACTTTTGATTTTATATAATTTCATTGCTTGGACTGATTGTCTCATTCTTGTCATTTATTTCATCCAAAACTTTGAGTAGGTGATTTATTGGCAAAATATCTAACTACTTCCATCATCTTAACAGAAACCATACCTGTATGTTTGTTTATTTTCTAAGACAATGGTTGTTTCACAACTGACTAACTTATGAGTTTATAATTTGGTTGTTGAAATGAATTAAAATTGAAATATGGCATTTCAGGTAAAAATTAATTAGTTTCTGTATCTACTTTCTGTAGCGAGACTTTGCCAGTGGCTGGCAGTTCTATTCTCCAAAACAAAATAGTGACCTAAAATAATTGCAAAATATAGTAATACATATTTGAAATACGAACTGAAAATACATACTTGGAATGGCACAAAATTTGAAATGCATGTGATTTATAATCTTATGCTGTATTTCTTAGTTTAAAAGTTAAAAATAAAATTATGAGAGTAGCTTCAGCTCAGAGAAAAAAATTGTTGTCACATGAAGAGCAGAAAACCAGGAAATCTCAAACCATTCCTATCTAAAGAACTTTCAGATGAGCTTTAAATATGCATAAATATGTACAACCTTCCTTGTTTTATGGCAGGAAAAAACTCTTGGAATATCTATCTATTGTTATAAAATAAAGGAATCCAGTTTTTGCCATTGAAATAATGAAAGAATTAGGATGTTGTTTCTGAATAAAAAGGACAGTGGCTGTCCATGTATCTGGTAATTCTAACTCTCACTAAAGTTAAAATAAGTCCTATTTTAATAGCTTCTTACACATCTGGAATCTGTATGCTTTATAAACTATGTAAAATAGCTCATAAATCAAGTAGTTTGCCTTAATATTTTTGAAAACAACATATATTTTAAGAACTCTGGCATATAGTCAAATTTCACTCTGAAGTGTGGGCTAATGAAGGTTATATACAGAAATCCATACTTCAGTATGGACATAAATTTACATCCATATACATGATACCTTTGACGTTTCTGAAAATATGACCCCGCAGAACCAAAACAATGGGGAGCTGCTCAAGACAGTCTCTAAAGGTCTGCAGCAGAAGATCATGTCTATAGTAAAGAATGTTGTGTTGCACATTTAAAATTTTTAGGACCTTATGCTAAGTGTTCTTATCATATTTTTAAAGAAGAACAAGAAAAGACTGGAAGAAATTCCTAAACCAAGTAAAACAAACTGGAATTCAGCATGTCCTTATATGTTCAAGTAAGAAAACCATCACACTTTTTCATAAATGATTTTTTTCACATCACTGAAAACGGAAACTAGGACCTTCACATTGAGCAATTTGTTTGTTTGTATGTTTTGAGACTGAGTCCTACTAAGTTGCCCACATTGTGCTCATACTTGCATTTTTCTGTCTCGGCTTCTCAGAGCACATAGTGTACTCAACCATGCCAGGAAAATCTCTCATGCCAGCTATAAGATTTTTATTTTATTAAATAAAAAGTAGTATAAAATCAAGTCTTGACATACACAACAAATATGGTCATAAAGTTACACTTACCCCGAATTCTTGTGAACTGTTACTTATGCAGAGGCCTTAGATAGTATTATTTAATGAAAGTCATTAATGAATTTTCCTGGCAAGTGATGAGTTATTTGTTAAATAACAACTCCATCCAAATATGACTTTAAAATTGAACATTTTAAACCAGAAAAACATATATTTATTGGTTAAAATGGTTTTCTCTTTAGCTTGAGTTTGTTCATTGAATAATGGCACAGAGAAGTTTTTGCTTTTGTATATTTTATATGTTTTTGCTTTTGTATATTTTATATGTTGAGAAAGAAAAAGAAAAATTCAGTGACTTAGAAGATTCCAACAATCTTTATCACAGAAACAGGAAAGCCTAGGCCAGACTGCAACCTTGAATTGCCTGGCTGATCACAGCAAGACTGTGCCACCCTCTAGTGTTCTAGGAGAGTTTATTAACCTTCGCTCTCATTGCTTCATAAGTATGTGGAAAGTAAAAAGAGCACCTACAACAAAAACTTGGGGAGATGAGTGAGATTTCATAAGGAAGGTACAGACTACTGTTAGGCGCACACTGCACATACAATGATATTAGTTATAATCTTCTTTATTGTTATTGTCCTGATAAAACTGATGATTTTTCAAACTTTTAAAAAGTTTCAAAAGGTTCTTCTGTGAAGATAAAGTCCTTTGAAATAACATTGCCATTTCCTTAAATTTAATAAGACTTTAGGAAAACACACACACACACACATACACACATACACTTATTTTTGTTTTGTTTTGCCTTGTTTGGCTGAGCACTGGAAGAGCAGCAAGTAGTTTCAGCAGGTTTGGATTTTGTGTGTGCACATGCACATGGGAATGGAGATTGAGCCCAGAGTCTTCACTCTGAGCTGCACCCTCAGCCCTTTCTATAATTTGAGACAGTCTCAGTAACTTGACAAATTGCCCAGGCTGCACTCAAACTTGTAAGCATCCTGCCTCAGCCTCCCAGAGGGTTGGGACTGCAGGCTATGTGACCAACTTGACATACGTTTTTATTCTTTAGCATTCAAAAGAAGAGGAAGAAAAACAAGATTGGTAGCAGAAGCAGGTTTTTCCTCAGAAGCTTGGAGAGACCTAGAATGATCCTAGTAATATTTCAAATATTTATCCTGGTTACTAATAAAATTAGTCAAATTTCTCAGCCAAGAAAGCAGATACAATTATAGGTAAATGTGGGAAACTCAGCTAACCCCTAATGGACAACAGTCAGGCTTACCCCCAATTTGCTAATATGGCTAATTAGTAATTTAGAAGCCGCTGTGTTCCTTGTCTGTTCTCCTAAGCCAGATATACCATAAGGCAGTAAAGTCAATAGTTTAGGGCAGCCAAACACCAGGGCAAGGAAATGCATACTGGCTGATTGCTCTGCTAGCAGCAAACTACAGGAAAAAGACAAGCCACCGTCTGGCCCACACAGAGAGAAGCGAAACCCAGCATTGCTGCAGCTGTCACTGGTTTTTCTGGTTCCCAAGCAGAAATCAGAATTGAGTAAGAACCAAAACTATCAAGACCTTCCTACCCACCTGTGACTCATTGAGCCAAATGATTAGCGAAAAGACAGATGGCTCTGAAATTAATGAGACTCCTGCAAGCCCACAGTTCTGTGGAAATAAAATTGCCACCTCAGCATTCAGCACAAAATTACACCAACTAAACCCTCCAACAGTTTTCCTCAAAGTGGAAATAGTTAATTTTATCAAGGCCCATTATCAGAGGTGCACCATCAAGTCTTAGTTTGTTCAAGATAGCCTCAAAGTCTATAATAGTCTAGACGTAGGAAGATTTCTCATTCATAAAATCTTTCTTCTTGAACTTGATCATTTGAAGCATCCATTTTTTCTAATAGTTTGTTCATAAATCAATAGCCTGGTTTTAGTATGCCCTACAGATGAATGGTCACAGTTATTGTGATTTTCCCTATGCATTTATTTATATCTACAATTACCGCTCTGATTAGACCGTCTGCTTAAAAACCAAATCACCTCACACAAGTATCAATCACCCTGTATCCTGCGCTCTTCCTGGGCTTTTGAGTTCTTTTGAATTGCTGTGGCCATATGAATTACACTCCCTTGTTTCCATTTCGATCTTTTTTGGCAACCTGGCCTCATTTCTTTCTCCTCCTCCTCCTCATTCAGAACATATCTCTATTGCAATTAACTTCCATAGCATAACCTTTTCTTCATGCTATGGCCAAATCTAAACCCGCAGATGTTTAACTAAAGCATCTACGATTAATTTTTGGTACAATATTGTACATTTTGAATGACAGTAATGTCCAATGATACTGCAATATTATGCAAAATTTCAGACAGATGAAACCTATTAGCTCCCTATAACTGAAGCATTATGGATATGAAATGGCACTGAACTGTACTGCACAGGACTCGCATGGAGAAACTCCAGGTGCATTCAACCACTTAAAAAGTGAGTACACTGCACCATCTTCCTGCTGCTGCAGTGTCCTGAAATTTGACCAATTCTATGCACCCAAAGTCACATAAAAAACAAAGATGAAAGACACACACAGCTTCCACAGGTTACCTATTTGGCTCAGCTATCTGTCCGTATTTGTAGCTTACGAAATTGTTCTTGGTGACTCCTCACAGGAAGAGAACACTTGCCTCTATCTTTAATGCTGAGACAAAGGGCACCACACAGACATAACGTGAAATAGATAAAAACAGTCGATCAATATAATAGATTAGATCAAAATCTTGAAATAAAATATATTTGCAATTGGGCAATTGGAACACCAAAGTTATTTGGAATATTGGCATGGAACAGAATGAATAACTTTAAGGAAACCAATAATTAGATTTTGCTAGTTAAGCATTAATAGAAAATCGGAGGATCATGTTATGCTGAGAAAAAAAAAAAACAGAAACATAAGGTTGGGCAACAAATAATACTAATTTCAAATACCACCATTAGCCTTAATAGTTGTGTGGCATAAGAAAGGGAATTACCTCTCCAGATCTCTGTGTCCTCATCTGTAACCTACTGTCCTTATATGTTTCTTGAGAACACAATTTGATGTAGAGCACCTACAACAATACTAGCTCATCACAGCAATGACTCCAGGATTTTTAAAGTGGCACGTGAATATAATTTAGCAGGGACTAGCAAGAAGTAGAAAATGTTGTCTTAAGGATGAAAGATTAGGCTCTAAACTATTAAGAAGACAATTAAAATACAAAAAATAAAGGTTCACATTGTGAAGTTATTTTTTAAAAATAGAAGAAAAGAAATCAATGAATAGAAAAGACCAGGTGGTAAAGACAAGCTAAGAAGGACAAATAAAGAGAGAAAGTAAAAGAGAAAAGTAGCAAATAGATTAAAATGTCAAAAGACGTGTATAAATGGAGGCTTTCCTTTCCAGTAAGATATGATGAGATATTAGGGACCACGAGAAAGGACCTGAAGTCCTTCAGCTGACCTGAGTAGGAAGAAAAGACAGGGAGAAATCACAGGACCCCAGAGACTACTCAAGCTACATCTTAACCAGCCTGCCTGCAGAGGGCCTGAGTCTTCCAGCTCTGATGCACCCTTGGCTAGGGCTGTACCAAAGGAAGTGCCCTAATGAGAAGGACGCGGTGCTGAGAGCAGCCACTGCCGCGATCACTGGTCAGGCAGGAGCTTTTCGATTCATAAATCAATTACCATGTGCTATGCTGATGTCACAAAGTCAGCAGGACATGGAAAGTTAATGAGCAATTTTTTTATTATTTTTGAAAACACCGCAGTGTCAACAGCTCAGTGCATATAGCAGAAAGACAGAGGATTTGGCTGCTGCAGATTTCATTTCATCTAGGCCCCCTTTGTGTTTCTCATCTCAGCATCGGCAAAGAATCTGGAGTTGGCATCCTACCCTGGTGCATTATGCCAACCCAGTCACTCCCTGGGATCTGTAGCCCGGACTAATGTATCTGTGTTTAAGCACTAGCGAGCTTTGTGCAGGTGCCCAGGCCCTCCAGATGGAGCAGACAGGGAAAGGAATGGAAAGCCCACCACGGGTGGATATCGCGTGTAGAAGGACCGCATCTGTGACAGTGGCCTGTGAAAAGCAGAGCACTGTTCCTCTGAACTGAAGTAACACATGTAAACTAGAGTTCTTAATGAGCTATTTATTTTAGATACCACCAAAAATGAGACAGTTACTCAGGAGTCTATTCTGCCAATCAAACCATAATCCAAGGCCAAGAGCAGCAGGCATAGATCTCAGGCCAAGGGAAGCATAGGTAAACTAGCTTGTCACCACAGGGGTCAAAAATATCCTACACATTCAGTTCTCAGGAAAAGACGCAAAGGAAAGAATTAAACAATTTGGGGCATTAATGGTAGAACATCAGTGCATAATAAATTACTAGTAAAAGTTTAATTTTAGAAAATGTTCTACCAATACATCTTAACAGAAATAACATTTTGTTTCAACTAATCTTTCTACCAAACTTAATAAGAACTCCTGGCTTTTACATGATTATGCATACAGAATCTTCTTTTCCACCTCTTTTTCTTTGGTGGAGGCATTACTGGGATTGAACCCAAAGTCTTCATACTGAGCAACACCCAGCAATTTCTTTTTTGGAGACAGCATCTCACTAAAATGCTAAGTTGCCCAGGACAGGGGAAAACTTGCAAATCTTATGCCTTAGACTTTCAGAGTGCAGGACTCCCCTGAGAATCATTTCTGTTTTTGAGTCTTCCCATCAGAATCACAATATTGTTTATTCAATGATACTAAATTTGACCAATTTTTAGGCCTCATTTCACCATTTTTGCATATTGATTTTTTCTACAAACATTTGCCATTTCAAGACAGTATATCATTGTTTCTTAAAATATTTAAGGTTTTGGCTGTTGGATTGCTTTTCATTAACTCAGTTTTTTTAATGTAGCATATTTCCTTAAGTTTTTCTATGATGTATTAAAGTAACTATGTGGAAATCCTCAGTCTTATTAGTCCCCTCAAGAGGCTGTTAAAAAATAGGACATATAACACCCGAAGAAATGTGATTTTAATTTTCAAAGTACAGAAAAAGTACAGTGACATTACTGATTCGCAACATATTCTCCACCTCCCACTAAAACTGTTCAGATAGACTTTTATGGCTCATATGTTACCTAGTGTATGCATGCATAAAATAGGACATATACACACAGAACATACATATGCACAAAGTAAGGGATGTTGGGTGGCATAGTGCTTCTGCATGCATAAACAAAAGAAAAAGGACTACAATTATATGTAAGTGATGTGATGAGGAAAAATAAAAGACATCCTGATATTCAAATAACCAACAGGCTTGAATAAACTTCTATTAAAACAAATTTGCTTTAGGAACCAAACAAAGATGCATCCAGTGTTTTCAATCTAGTTAGAAACAAGGTTATACTTGCATTCTTCATCTAAATTTGATGATAATCATGAATAGAAAAACAAGTAACATCATAACTTTAGAGTATATAGCTGAACAAAATATACAGAGAAACGAAGAAAAGCACACCCTGCATTATAGAGATTTTCATTTTCTACATTATCATTTACAAATATGCTAATATTCATTAAGTATTTCTAATAAACAATAAATATTAACAATAAATAAATTCCACTAAAACATTACTGTTCAAATGTACTACTCAATAAGATATTATATTCTTGGTTTATATAATAATCAATGTTGAAATAGTTAAGATTTGAGAGCTTCTCAGGTGCTAGGCTCTGAGCATTGTCTCTGAATGCATTATGTCATTTAATATTTAGAATAACCATAAATGTTACATGCTATTATTATTATAATTTTATAGTTGAGATTAGCTGAGGCTCAGTTCAGCTCAATATCTCCCCCAGTGCCATGTAGTTTGAGGCAGTGTTATCTCATCTCCTTACATCAGAGGCTGTGTTCCAAGCACTCATTACATCGGCAAATATTTATTGAGTATCTAACACATACCAGGCACTATTCCAGGTGCTACCTACTACTAAAACCACTTTTTAATCAAGATAATGTATTTACCAGAAAGGAAAATACTTTAGGAAGTTACAACATTCTTCCAGAATGTGATTTCACTTACCAAGATATAGAACTAGAAACTGGAAGAGTTAATTAAATTGACAAAAATCAATTCCAAGAGAATATGCTAATACAACAAAATAGAGTAACAACAGGGGAGAAAAAGAAGAAAAGGGGGAAGCCTAGGTGTCCATTTTCCTTTGCATAAGGAAGCTGATGAAATTAAACAAAAATAAAGATGAAAGAAAAGGTAATGACTAGAGGCAATGCTAAGGAAATAAAAATGTTTCTTAGGAAATTATATTTGTCTTATACACAGAAGAAAGCAATGAAGACAGATTTTTTTAAAGTGCTATATAAACTCAATCTTCAAAATTACTTCTCTATGAGTTAATGATTCTTTTCAATTTTATTAGAGTAAATAGCAAATATGGCTTGCAGAAGTCTTGCCCTATTAATTATTTACAATGTTCATGCCTTTTCTCTTGTTATGATATTTAAGTAGCTTAAGAAAATGTGCTACAAATAAAGGAAATGAAAAATGTAAATAATTTATTTTTAGTGATTTTCCTCCCATTCTTGGCAAAACTCACAAGTAGATGGAATAAGGTAAAATCTCACCACAAAAAAAAAGTATTTTTTACTAATACCGTTCCTTCCTTTGTTTTTGTGCTTATTCTCTAAATTAGAACAAAGACATTAATTTGAGCTAGGATATCTGACACCTGCCTATATCACACCCTCATTTCATGTAGCACTTTTCCTTGTTTACTATACCTCAACCACAATATTTCCATTTTACAAACAGAGCTCATACTTGGCTTCCTTTTCCTCAGATGTCCTTTTGCTTTGAATATTCTCTGAAAATCCTAATGATTTGCCTTTTGTAGACTTACATTGTGTAGTAAGTCACCAGAGAACTCTTTCCTAACAATGTTTATTGATTTTGGTTACAATGGAAACAAATGATATTCGTAGATAGTGTTAACAAAAAAACAGAACACTTGGTATAGGAATAGAATTGTTTTTGTTGTCATAAAGATTAAGGAAACTTTGTGATATTAAATAAACTGAACTGTGCAGGTAGAATAAGATCCAAGCAGCAGTGGTTACCAGCCTCAGAGGTTAGAGAACAAGACTTAGAAGCAGTTCCTAGACCTTGGACCAAGAAAACACATGGAGAATACTGCTCAACAGGAATGGGCCTTAAGTAGAGAAAAATATCGACTACCATTCAGGGAGGAAGCAGAGAAGTATATCCCAGCCTTCAACCTTCCCTGGTTCTCAGGTGTTCTTCAGTGGTCCCCAAAGTCAACCACCTTAATGGTTCCCAAAAGATGAGAAGATAAATAGAGGCACATGGAAATAGCATGCACGTCACCCAGTCCGGGTGCCCTAATCACACCCACCTCATCACTTCCTTTTAATTCTTTCCTTGTACTTACAAATCTCATATTCCCTTCTTCATTTTTTATGTCTTTCACTAAATGTAAACTTCAGATTCTTCTGTCTTTCCATCAATATGTTCCATAAGATAAATGACTGCAGGCATTCATTACAACCTCAAGAAGTATTTTTTGAATCAATTCAATGAACAGTATTTCCATGATTTAGAAATTACATTGAAACTCCTAGACATTCTTGAGAAGACACTATTTATATTTTTGACAATATTTTCACATTTATTGACAATTCTTTTTGTCACTCATTTCTTTTTTACATTCAAATATATTTTCTTTTATTTTTAACTGTCAATTTTTTGTATTCTTTTAAAAATATTTTTGGTAAATACATGAATTCCAAGTTATATAGCACATTAGAGGCATGGGGTTTCGGGAAACAGTGAGCATCTATGCCCACCCCTTTTTCAGAAGTTCACCTCTTTCCTAGCTGATCATTGCCTCTCTTTATACCCTGTCATTCATGTTGGTGTCTTTTGGTGTCTTTATTGTTGTGCATTTCCTAAGAGGGACACCTGTCCATGGTCTGTCTTTTGTGCTTGGTCAATTTCACTTGGCATTATTGACTCAGAGTGGCTCCATTTTCATTCAAAAGTCTTATATCTGTCTTTCTTTATAGCTGCATAGTATTCCATTGTATATAGTTACCACATCTTCTTTAACCATTCTTCTGTTGATGGGCAGGTAGGTTGTTTCCAAGATTTGGCGATTGTGAATTGTGCTGCTATAAACATAGATATTCATGTGTCTTTTTGATATGTTAACTTTATTTCTTGTATGGATTATCTTTCATTGTACATAATAAGAATTTAATAAATTTGCAATAGTCAACTATGAGCAGTGTGTCAACTTTACAATCTTATAGCCATCATGTTGATCACTTTATTATATCTACCAAACAGAGATAAAACTACATGTTTCAAAGGTTTTTCTTCTGCTTTTTCTTCTTCTTCCTCTTATATTTATTTATTTATTTATTTATTTATTTTTGAGATAGAGTCTTGCTCTATAATCCAGGCTGGCTGTGAGCTCACTATGTAACCCAGGCTGGCCTCAAACTCATGGCAGACCTCCTGCTTCAGACTTCTGAGTGCTAGGATTACAGGCATGCACCACCACGCCCAGCTTATTATGTGGTACTAGGGAATCAAACTTGGTTACTTAGCACTTACTAGTCAAGCACTTTAACCACTGAGCTAATCCTCCAGCCCCATACATGTTTCAAAGTTAACAAAGCAGTAAGTGAAACAACTGAAGATTACTTCACATCTTCATCTATGAATTTATTCCCTCAGCAAATATTTCTTGAAACCCTGCTGTGGCATTTTACTAGGTATTGGAGATATAAAAGTGAAGCAAAGGAGCCAACTGCACTGGCTCTATAAAGCAAAATAACATTTCAGGAAGTGGCCAGGGTGAGGTGGACGAAATAGGCCTCATTAACAAGCTGATAAGTGAACAAAGACATGAGGAAGTAACAGAAAGAAACCAGGAAGAAATCTAGAAGGTGATCAGAACAGAAAGAACAGCAAGGGCAAAGGCCTCGACACAGGGTCCTTTCTACCTCTTGAGAAGACAGAATAGTAGGTAAAGGTGTTTGAAGTAATGCCATCTCAAACACGGGGGGACAAACCTGATTGATTTTCCTGTGAAGGGTCAACTTTTCCCTGAAACATAATAGGTAGTCACAAAATGACATATGATAATCTGATTCACATTTTCAGAAGAGAACAGGGAAGTATCAGAGAAGCAACAATAAAAGGTACGACCTTAATTCAGACAAGACAGGGTGATGTGAGCAGCAGTCAGAGATTATGCATTTATTTTTGAAAGTAAAGATAAAATGATTTCCTGAAAATAGGATGTGGGGCTGAAAAATCAGAAGAGTCAAGAGAGAAGCTGAGATTTGGGGGTCTAAACAATTGAAAATATGCCTACGTAGTTTGTTGTTTAACTTTGTTGTCTGTTTACCTTGTTTTCCACTTGACTCAGAGGAAAGTGGGAATTCAATTTCAAATGACCACAGTGCCCTAAAAATACATACGGTTGTCACTATCTCACTGCTGTGAAACCTTCAAGAAACATCTGGTCCTTAAACATTGGGAATAGAGTCGACTTTTTTTTTTAATTCAAAGATATGACACTTTAAATATAGAATTGTTAACACAGTCTAAGACATTGGTAAAATTGAAAATTCCAAAATTATTTCATTTGTGAACACAGGAAGATAATTCAAATCTCCAATGCTTTCCCAAATTCCTAGCACTCTAAACTTTGATCATGTTCCCTGACATTTTAACCAAAAATCTTTATTTAAATTAATTTCCAAAGTAATACTATCTCATTGGGTCATTGAAAAGGCTATTTTCAAGATTTTTGGTTTCTTTGGATTCAGATTATATGGAATGTACTAATTTAACATAGATAATGATTTTAGTAGAAATCCACCTAAACACCATTTGACACAATTTAATGTGCCAGCTATTGCACAGATAAATTCTATCTTCTGCTGCTACTTCACAAACCTGATCATTCATATTAAATTGGAAAGCTCTGCCCCTAGGTATTATATGTTTTTTTCTTTCATGGCCAATGTGGCAATTTTATTCTGAAAATAAATATATTTTAGATGAGCATGAAGTATTGTGTTGCCCGTAAAGAAGGTAATAGTTTCAGTATGATTTACCACATGACATCAGTCCATACAACTGCCCAAATTCAACAGCTCATGTTTAAAAGACTTCAAAATATTCTGCAGCCTGATTCGGCCTCTGCTCAACACCAGAAGCTAAAATAAGGCCATAACTAAAGAAGAGAGGAAAGAGGTACAATTATATTTTCCCTATTTGAGCTCTTTTACTACTAATAACAGCTTAAAATAGATGGATAGTTATAAACCTCTTTCCTGGAACTCCTTTCTTCCCTCTTGCTCCCCTCACCCCCAAGCACATGCCGAGTGCCATCAGGTTTTCTCTACTCATTGCAAACTCATCCTCCTTTTCAATCCCTGTCATACTGAGGTGCTCCCTGAGGACTGGTCTTCAAATCGTTCACTTAGAAAATGAAAATCCCTTTGCAGCCTCTCCTTTGTGAGTCTCATTACCTGTCCTAGCAATCAAAAATGTCTTATCCCTGCCTTGAATTTCTTGGCCATTTTATCACTTTCACTTTGATGGCTTTTGTCTAGCAGTTAGAAATGAAGAATCAGACAGAGGTTTAGGGTAAAAACTCTCTGAAAGTAATGCTAAGATCTTACTTCTCTTTCTGTTCTGTTGAGTTGCAGAGGACCTTCTAAGGCCTTGCTACATGACTCTTAATCAGTTGTACTTTCCTGAACACAGCATAAAACTAATATTGTTACTACACATTAATTCCTTCCCTACAATGTCTACAGAAACAAGCCATCATGACAGAGAATAATTCATTGAATGTCAAATATTGTTTCAAAATTTGCTTCTTGATTATATTCTTTATGGGTAACAAACAGAATTAGTCTTGTTTAATAACTAAATATGTTTTTCATTTCATTAGTGCAATAAAGTGAATGCTGTAGACGGCATATTACAGCAAGATAGTCATATACACTTTGTCAGGTGCAGTTAGCCTGAAACATTCATAAGCTCAATGGATAAACAAATTAATGGATAAACAAAAACAGTGAGTGGGTAACAAATATTTTAGAGGAATTTTGTGTTCATACGTGAGTACTTTATCTAATGTAACAAATTTTACAGAATAAAACTACTTATTTAAACTTCAAAGGGGTTTGGCTCTAGGTGGGTTTTTTTTTTTTGGGGGGGGGTGAATTTCTTCAGAAAATTTATTTCCAAGGCACAGTGTCTGCAGACTGGAACCCATACAGGGAACAGAATTGAGACCTTTCCTTATTCAATGATATGTTACATCTCAAGAAACACAAATTACATAATTTTTAAAATAGCTTTATGACTGAACCCAGTGCCTAATATTAAATTAATGCTCAGTAAGTACTTGTTGAAATGAATTTAAAAGTTAAGAATGGGAAGCCATTTCAGTACTTGTTCACCTATACATTTTAGGGGCATGTATATTATCTGAAGAAAGACATACCTCGAATCCTTGTACAGAACAGATAACTGTAGAAACTCATTTCAATATATGACAGGATCAAGATTATGTTCCTTGTGAGTTTGTACCTAAGACTTGCTAGTAGACATTGTTAAACTACTACCAAATTACTTACCTTGCTCAAAAGAATCTGTTACATGAACTAAATCCGGTTCTCTACCAGTGGAAAGTAAAGGTCACAGAGTGAGGCCAGTGTGTCACAATGCTTCCAAATATCCACAGCACTCCACTCTGTAAGGCTGCAGGCTACAGCAAGGAAAGGAGACTCAGAAACTACACCTGAGGCTGGAGTTGTAGCCAAGTAGTTAGAGCACTTGCCTAGCATGTGGGAGGCCCTGGATTCAATTGGCCAGCACCGCATAAAAATTAGCTGGGTGTAGTGGTACACATACTCAAGAAGCAGAGACAAGAGGATTTCTGTGCGTTTGAAGCCAGCCTGGGCTACATAGTGAATTCGGGACCAACCCTGACAGAGCAAGACCCTGTCTCAAAAAACACAGTCTTATCTTTCAGCTACCTCATTCTTCCTCCTCATTCTAAATAACCACATCATTGTTCCTATTCAAACAAGAAAGAAGCAACCTGGCTCATTATAACCATTATTTCAATATCTTAAGAAATAAAGAATAATTTTTACAATTGTCTAAAGTATTTTGGGCGTGAAATTTCTAGTTACTGTATTATTCCAGAGTCCTTGGGATTCTTTGCTTATGAAATATTTCAGAATATTTTTATGTCTGGACTCCTGGAGAGTCACACAAAGGACCAGAAATCACTTAACTCTAGTTTGCTTAATGCCCACATTCATCATTCAAAATCACTGACACAAGCAGAGGTCCACTGCTACTCAAGGTGACCCAGCATGTCACGTGTGAGGGGTGAGCCAGATGAAGGTCCATACTTCTATCCAACACGGGTACTGGACTTGTATCTATTTCATTATATGACAATGTTCAAAAATGAAATTATGTAACCAAAATATATTCTTTTCCAATACGGATAGTCTGTTTAATGGTGGAAAAACATCTAGCACCGTGAGCATTTCAATCACCTTGATTACTGTGAAGCAAGCAGAGTCTCCAGCTATTTTCCTCTGACTGGAAGGGTAAGCACAGCTTCCTTATACTTGTAAACACTTAACAATTTCTGAGCAATAAAATGGCATGCATTGAACACTTCAGGGTAGAGATGCTTGCCTTCTGTCTCTAATCTTTGAAACGGACTTGGACCTCTGATTACACTCTCTCTTTTACTTGTGGACCTCCCACTATTATCTAAAAGGTGGCACGTTCAACTTGAAATTTTCAACTCCATCTGTGACCTCACCTTACTTAACATATTTTTGGCCAGAGTGACCTTTGTATTTTCATTGTCATAAACCTCTCTGCAGCAGGCATCCCTCTTTGTTTCCTGTGATTAGAATTTGGACTATTTAGAATTAGACAGTTAGGATATGGACTTCCTCGGCTTTACCAGATGTTCCAAATTGCTCTCCAAGAAATCAATACCAATTTACATTCCAGTTAGTACTGAGTGAAAAGTTTCAGTTTGTGCAGCTGCTAGATATTTGGTATTGGTCGTGCTTTAATATTTAAAATTTAAAGCCGATGAGATGCAATCTAATTACTGATTTAATTTTCCTTTCCTTACTTGCTTCCTTTTCTTTACTTACTTGTATTTTTTAAATTAAATTTATTTTAACTGATATATAAAAACATGAAAAGCATATTGTTAAATGTTTCCACGTCCTTTAGTATTTTCTTCTGTAAATTGTGTTGTCTACTTTATATTGTTTAAGCCTTAATTTTTGAGTCTTCTTCGTTATTTTAATTTCTAAGAGTTCTTAATATTATCAAGATAAAAAATTCTGTTTAATTTCCAGTTCTACACATTACAGATATCTTCTAGTGTCTTTCTTTCTGGAAAAAAACATTCTTAAAAACAAAGACCAAACTTTTAATGTCCAGCCTCAGGATTCACTCAAAAAAGATACCGCTATCTTACATTCTTGGTACAAATGAATTCAAAAGAAGATTAAACAGACTGCACTTTTTGAAGAGAGATCAGCAATATCACATTAAAAGACCATCATGCTTAGTGAAGTGAGTCAGAAGCAGAAGGAGAAATATCGAATGAATTCTTTGCTATGAGAAAGCCAGATCACAATTATTTCATAGAATTTATCATGGGGAATAATGGGAACTACAGTGGGGAGGTCGAAAAGGGAGAAGAGTAAGGATTTATAATTTTTCCACAATATGTAGATGCACAAAATACTCAAGATCAATGAAAACTATATGTATTGCACTTATATATAGCAATAAATGAGGAAAATCCTTTAAAATAGTACATGGAAGTACATAATATTATTGCCAACTTTTAAAAATTTTCCCCAAACTATTCTTTTTTATCAGGGTATTTGTTATATATAATAATTGCTTTCAATTTAAGGAACTGATGCGTGTACATACATACACTATTATTTACCTTCTCCTTTCTCACTTTCGTGCCCCATCCAATATCCCCTTTCCCTCTCCACTAAATCTGTTTCCATTTTCCTACCATCACTCTTTTCTTTTTCTTTTTTTGCTATTTTCTTATTTATACTTTGGGTTTCTCATACGAGAGAAATCATGCTATTTTAACCTCGCTTTTGCTAAGCATGCTGTTTCCAGGAAACAACAGTTCCAGTCTGTCATATTCTGCCAAGGCAGGTCTTAGCATGTTATTTTTCTTCAACATCATTTTGGGTTTTTTTTTTAACCCCCTTCCTATGCATCTATAAACTTTGGGGTCAAGTTCCACAGTTCCATCAGAAAAAAATTCTAATGAGATTCTGATTAAAGTTTCAAATAACATTCATTCAACAAATGCTTATTAAGGGCCTCCCATATGCTACAATATGGATACATAAAAGAAGACAAATTGCATCGCTTGCTGAGCATAAGCTTCAGATTATGTGGAAGAAACAGAAATCTTCATAGTTTTCATCTTCTGATCAATGAACATATTTTGCTTCTCAGGTTTAATTAGGTCTTTTAAGTTCTCCACTGAACGTTTATAATTTCTCCTTATAAACTTGTGCCTCGATCTGATCTACTCTTGGAAAAAGTATTGTCATGCTGCACCTGCTATTGGAAAGGAAGTTCCTCAAGGGCAAAAGTTTTAACTACTTCATATCTTTTCACAGCAGGTGGCTATGTTGCCAACATAACAGAATAATATAACTTGATAAACAGACTGAGTAAAAGGTTTAATTTTCCATTTGGAAATATAAACCACATGGAACCAAATTCACTAAGCTAAACACACAGAAATAAAAAGCATTCATGAAGATTGGCATCATAATATATTTTACAAACCCCCTAATATAATAAGAGATATAGCCAGTTCCCTTATTAGCTAGACACAGAAGAAAAAGAATAAAAGGAGGAGAAGAGAGAAGAAAAAATGAAAATGTTCACCAACATTTACATGGACATTTAAAATAGCTAACACATTTGCCTAGTCTTGCCCAATCATAATTTTAACTAAAAGCTTTGAAATTTACTTCTCTATTGGATACAGTGTGAACAAATAAGTTCACTTAAGAAATGAAAATTTAAAAATAAAAGCAAAAAAGAGAAATGGAATAAAGCCCAGTGAGTCTTTTCAAAAACAGAGATCCATGAATATTTCTATTTTCAGACCCTTAGTTACCAAATACCTACAATTCCCAGTATTACCAGCACATCCATTCTAAAAATACTACAACAGAAGCTGAAGTAATGTTAGGACACAAAATGTAGACAGGTAGTGTTAAGTAGCAAGGAGAGTTTTTGACTCCCAAGAAAGATAGATTTTGACAGTGTAACTATACCATCAAAACTGGCACCAGAATTCTGACTTGCCATCAAAGGGAATTTTTAACTATTTCAAGTTCTGATACAAAAATGAGGAATAGCCTCATGATTATCTTACTATATTCAATACTATTTACAGAGTCCATACACAAGTCCTCATATAACTACAATTGCTGTGAAGAAGTTTTATGAAATGTCAGTTCTGTTATACAGACACTGTATGAGTAATTAAAATCCATAAACTATTACAATATGAAGTGTAAAAGTCAAGAAACAAAAGGAGAGAATGCAAGGTCAGCCTACAGAACAGAAGATATTCCCCAGATGGAACTCCCCCCAATGGCTCTCTCCCTGTAGTTTTTATTTTCTTTCTTTTTTTAATTCATACCATTTTCCTTTCCTCTTGCTGAGCTCATGCTCATGACTTGCGAATTTAAATTTCTGTCCTAAGATCTGTCATTTGTGTGATAAGTTTACATTTTCAACTCCTCTGAAATATTCCTGAATGGCATAGAAATAACACGGACTTAGCCCTTCCACACCAAACTCATGATTGCTACCTCAGACCAATTTGTTCTTATTTCTGATCTCAATGAACAGCATTACCACACACCAGGGCCTCTATCATAAGCCGAAGGTACCACTGAAGATCTCTTTCTTTTCCGTTGCCTACATTCAATCCATTACCAACACATAGGGCTTAAACAAGACTTCATTGTTTAATGTTCTGCTGACCATGTACAGTTATGCCCATAGCTACAGTCTTGGTTCAAGTCCTCATCAGCTTCTACACGGGGCACAGTGGTAGTCACCTGAGTAGACTTTCTAATTCTTTAATCTTCTTCACTGTCACTGAGTGGTTTTTAAACTGCAAAGATTAAATTACCACTTATGTAAGATTTGCCAAGGATCGCCAAAATTATTACAGGACAAAGATTAAATCCTAGCATGAATTCCAGGGTCCTTAATGACCTGCTTCTGACTGCATCTCTAACTTTTCATCACAAGCTCTGGTTCTTCCCTCACGTGCTTCCACCTATGCTAAACTACTGAGCCTCAGGTGTACTAATTCATAGTTTTACTCACATTGATCCTTTGGACTCAAGGCACTTCCACTCATTCTCAAGGTCTAATGCAAGTACTCTTGCCTCTACAAAACCCTCTTGAAATCCACATGTGGAATTATACACTCCCATATTTGTGCCACAATAAAATAATTAATATTTATCCAGTTCTCAGTGTGCTAGACATAGTGCTCAGAGGTTTATTACATTATTTGTCATTGTAGCCTTAAAATTATGTTATTTTATTTTTATAACTCTAACCTACAAATAAATTTGTAAATTATATTTTATATACTTGCTAGTATTTTTTTCTCTTTCTTGCTTTACTTTGTACTGTCTTATATTTTATCTATCTATTGTCTAAAATACTTCACCACACATGTGGGTCTCTAAGCTTTGTTGATATGTAATGGATTCAAGGAGAATGGGATTATATAGACAATTTTGATAGCCCTCTATGTATTTAGAAGTTCTCTTAACACAAATAGAGATATCAGATATATTTTAATTTTTAAATTATCCTGAATCAAAGTAATTACCCACCCAACTTACTAGTTGTGCAACAAAGGAAAAACTAGAACGAGACAGTCCTTTATGATATCAGCCTTCAAAATAAATAAGCTTATCTAATAACGCATGTTTGCATCAATCACTTATGCACTTACCAGAGTTGATTACAGTTCATGCAGATTTTCTGCTGGCTCAAATTGTTAGAAGAAAATTTGTCTAAAGGCATTTAAAAATACTAACTAAATAACATTTGAATTCTTTTCTAAAGTGATGTTCTCAAATATAGTAAATCTAAACAATTCCATTTGAGCTGTAAGCAATGATCCACTTGTTGACAATCCATGATTGAGCTTTGTGAATAATATTGCCTTGTGATATTAAAGCAAGAGATTTAATATTATATTAAATGCAAAAGGCAATTAAAACAGTCCTGACAAGTAGTTGTCTGACAGTCTGGAAAGTTATAGATGTATTGATATTAATTAATTAAACAGGGAACCACACCATTTCTCAAAACTTTTAAACTCACAGCAATCATACTGCCTCAGACTCCCAAGTGCTGGAATTACAGCAGGCACCACCATGCCCAACTTAAGTGATGTCGGGGAATCGAACTCAGGTCTTTGTACTTGTAGGCAAACACCCTAACAGCTGTGCTATCCCTTCAGCCCATGTTTAAGAATCTTGTGGTATAATTTTCCATTGTTGATACCAACTTAGCCTATTTAATTCATAGACTGAGGTTTCATAAAAGTGATTATTATCAAGATTAAACACAAGTAAGAGGTATGTATATTTGGCCAAATAATAACAAGTCTTTTCTAATTTGTAAAAACTAATTTATTTTTATTGAATTGTTTGAACTAGACTCATTTGTAAGGCCAACACTCTAAAGTATACATTTCCTCAGAAACTGAAACTAATCAAACATAATTTCTGAAGCTTATTTAGAACATTTAAAACCAAATTCTTTTCTGCTCTTTCATTCAAAAAACTCCAGTTACTTGCCACTTTAGTAAATATATCTCTTAATATTTATTTATATAATTAAATCCTCTTTCTATATCTTGTTTTCATTAAATTCAGGGTTCTGAATGTTTGCTTCTTAACTAGGAAATCATCTCACTCTTTTTTGTTTGAATTCTTTCCTGAGCACTCCTGCCACCTAAATACTTTGTGGAATCAGCTTACATCTTATTCCATCACAGCAATCCACAGAAGTCTTTCCTTATGTGGGAAGCCCCCAATTTACTCTTTCCTATTCTCTTCTTAGTGACTAACCTATATATTCAAACACCCCAGCTAGAAATTTTCATTCATTCATTCCATTCCATCCCCACTCCCATAATTATTCATTAATATCTATTTATCCCTGTCCTGGATATATTGACAATCTATCTGTTCTTCAAGTTGACTACCAACACTTAACCACTGATCACTTGGCTTGCGGTAATGACTTTCTAATCAGACTTTTTGTCCTCAGCTTCAGATATGTTCCCCTCACTTCTCCATATCACTCCCACCCTAGTTTATTCTTCTATGACAACTGTAGATATATTTCTAGAGCAAAATGGATGTTGCTATTTCCCTAAATAAATCTTTCACTACTGACCGTAACCCATGAAATGCTGGCAAACCCCTAGCATTGACATATGAGCCTGGCCTTAGGCATTTTAACTGACTTATGTTTCATTCACCTTTTCACATTTCTTGTGTTGCAAATCTCTTGCTGCAGATAGAAATATGTGAATTGCTGTTTTTAAGAAATACTTAGTAAACACTGGCTTGACTACTAGTTTCAGGAAAAAAAATTTAAGTTCAAAACAGAAGACTGAACAGTATTTTTAAACAGCATAGTAGGAATAGTTGGTATAAATACACAGCACAAAGTAAAATACAGTTATAAATTAAAATAAGGTATGGCTTTATATATAAAATAGCTATATTATACAACTATGTATAAACCCAATGGACTAAACTTGTCAGTTAAAAATAAATATTTTAAATTAGATATTTATGATTTTTACCAAACATAATTAAAATAAATATAATAAATGAAAAACAAATTAATGGAGATAGATAATGAACAAAAGAAAATGAAACATTTACATACAGATTAATAACATACATTGGGACTCAAAAGTTCCACAGAAGAGTAAGAAATAAATACACTAGAAAAGAAAAAACTCCAAGATATATGTAAATAATAACTGACCAAAATATATAAGTGGAGAAAATTAGAAAAATAATTGTCAAATTTTAATAATGGAAGGGTTTAGTGTAATTTCCTTTTAATACATATATCAGGGAGCAAATAAAGTCATTGGAATTTAGAATACTTAAACAACGAAATTAAACTGTTTATTTCAATAAACATGTGGAGCCATGCACCTAGAAATTAAAGGTAATGAATTCTATTTAAATATATAATGAACTTTAAAACTGAATATATCATACTACAAAGCGTATCACAACCAACACCAACATTTAACAGAACATAACAGAACACCAACATAACAAAACCAACATAACAGAACTTTTTCTATGAAAGAAATAATTACAGTCTTGTCTCTGTCTGTGTGGAAGAGTAGTTCCATGACCCTTTCTGATAATCAAATGTGAAGAAATTCAGTTTCTTAAATAATATAATAGTTGCATATATCAAATGCATATATGCTCCCATATGCTTTAAATCAACTTCAGATTACTTATTATACCTAACACAATATTAATGATATGTAAGTAATATTATACTGTATTATTTAGTGAAAAAATAACAAAAACTTATTTGTGGTACAGACAATGTCTTTAAATATTTTCAATATGCAATCGGTTAAATCTATAGACTTGGAACCCACAGATACAGGATTCCAACTGTAATTAAAGAAGTTTTTAAAAGATTGTATTTACGGTAAGTTTTAATACATGACAAAATGTAATAACATGGAAACAATTAGAAAAATACAAAACCTTAATATTTTAAAATTAGTGATAATGACTTGCATCAGTTTCAAATATTTGTTTGTCAACTGTTTCATTAATCAAAGCTCTTATTTTCACAAAACTATCAATATTGCTTTGTTTTCAATTCCTCAGTTGAAAGATCTATGACCAAATCAAAGGTAAATTGATAGGGAAATAATGTCATTGCTACACATACACTGGGATCTGAACTCACCTCTGGCTTTCTATTTAATATTTTCAAGAGAAGAAACTCCTGAAAAATAATATAACAGTACAGTGTTTGGATGGACAAGCACCAAATAATACGTTTATATCATCACTGCTCACTAACTTCACAGGAAAAAATGGAATTTAGTTTGCTAATATGGATTAGAATGCGATAAGGCAAAAACTCCATTCATCTAACTTCAAAGATCATTGGATCTCTTAGCTGACTACAGAAGTGTTTAAGCAAATCCCTTTGACCTAATTAAAAAAAAAATCTTATTGAATGCCAACTTACAAATGGTGCTTCAAACATAGAAACTGGATCTGGGTTATCTTAGAATTAAATGAGCCCACTTTAGCTAGAAAGAAAATATTAATACTGTATATTTCATATGTTTTCATGTAAAATATATTGGCAATTTATCTGTATTGTATCGTTTTAAGTTAGTTAAATTTTGTGTCATTGATATTACTTGATCATCAATTTCTCAGACTTGTATTTAATGATGGTTATTTTACTAAAATATTTCTCTAATAACAAAGATCTTCTCTGAAAAGGCAATTAAAAGACAATGAAGGTCATCTGACTTGTATTCGCTTTAGATCAGTAACTGGATTTTACTAGTTATCGCTCTGTCAACTTTAATACAAGACATGAATTTATCTTATTAACACTGCAATTTGTGGGCTAGCTGATTTTACAATTAAAGATCCTCAGGCTTTAATCTATGCAGAAATTATCATGAAACCATGCTCTGCATACTCCTAGCAATTCTGAAAAACTCTATTACAGAAATATACAGAGATGACTACCACTGATTTTCTGAGGGTGGCTTTTGAGGTTGTTATATAATCTCAAGAGAAACATTTATGAATCTTTACATGAATTACCAAGTACCTCAAGGAAGGAAAAAAAAAAAAAACAGCCTTCACCAAATAAAGAAGAAGGAATTGGTGACACAGAAAAGAGACAACTCATGTAGTCTAGGTAACCTAATAGACAGACAGCTAAAAGAGAGAGTGTATGAAGAGTTGGCACACAAAAATTAACTTCAGGAGAAACGCAGCTGAGAGGCCAATCGAGATGATATTGAGAACTACCTACTTAGTTCTGTGAGAGAAAAGGTCCATGTTCAACAAATGCTTCCACTTATTTGACTTTACAACCAGTTCAGAAGTCACAGAACTAGGAAGGTTTTTCTCTTAGGTTAAAAATCATCTTCTCTAACTCTGGTATCTACAAATAAATAGCGACGTTATATACTTCATCCAAAAAATAAAAAATGAGATCTTCTGCCTCTTTCTTTTGGAGGGGTGCCTCCATTGCTCCCATCACATCAGCAAATCCTGCTGCTTTTCAGCAGAAACCCATTGCAATCATGTCCATATGGGCCAGTACCAAGAATAGATAAATCTGGGCTCATTATTAATAACCCTAAACTTCTCAAACCCCATTTAGCTTGGTTAACATAGCCAAGCCTCCTGAAGATTCCCTGATCTGGGCCCTGCCATTTTCCATTCAGACATGACACCTTTCAATAAAACAGCTGTCCAGCCACCATGACAATGGACATTGTCCTGAGTTTCTCGCACTCAGTCTAGAAGATGGCTGCCTGGCTTGACTTTACTTTTTTCAACATTTTCCCCCAGTTTTATTAGGATATACATGTGATACACAACGGTTATACTGAGACTGGGTATTTTGTGCACATATATTGTGTCAACATTACAATCCTCCCTCTCCCCTCTTTGGCCCTCTCATTCCCTCTCATCACCCGTGATTCCCATTATCACACTTATTGGGTTCTATAAAATGCCTGTATTCTGGGTTTCTCATATTAGAGAAACCATATGACATTTAACCTTCTGAGTTTGACCAACTTCACTAAGCATGATGGTCTCAAGTTGCAACCATTTACCCAAAAACCTTCAAATTTATTTGTCTTTATGGAGGAGTAGTACTCCATTGTGTACATATAGTACAATTTTTGTATCCATTGGTTTGTTTGTGGATATTTTGGTGTCTTCCACAATTTAGCAATTGTTAATTGTGTTGCTATAAATATGGGTATACATGAATCTCTATTATAATTGCTTTTAACTTTTTAAGAAGATAAGAAGTGGCATCACGGGATCAAATGTAATGTTCATTTTCATCCTCTTTTGAGGAGTCTCCATACTGCTTTCCATAGTAGTTATACCAGTTTACAATCCCACCAGCAATATAAAAGGGCTCCTTCCCACCCACCCCCACAACCTTATCACCATCGATTGCTGTTTGACTTCTTGATTTAAACTATTCTCACTGGGGTAAGACAATATCTTAGTGATGTTTCAATTTACATTTCTCAAGTAGCTAAAGATGTTGAATATCTTTTCATATGTTTTCTGACCATTTTAACTTCTCCATCTGAGCCCTGCCTATTCATTTCAATTGCCCATTTTTAAAAAATTGGGTCTTTGATTTAGAAATGTCTATTTTTCTTCAGCTCTTTGTATATTCTAGTTATTACCCTCCTGTCTGAAGTGTAGGTAGCATTTTTTTTCCATTCTGTCATTTCTCTCTTCATTCTGATGATAGTTTCTTTTGCTGTACAGAAACTTTATAAATGAACATAACTATATTTGTTGATTCTGGGGATTATTTCTTTTGTATCAACTGTCCTATTAGGAAAGTCCTTGCCCATGCCTACATCTTCTAGATTATTGCCTATTTTATCATCAAGAAGGTTCAATGTTTCTGTTTTAATATCTAGGCTTTTGATCCACGTTGATCTGATTTGGGTGCATGGTAAAGGTGTATATGTAAATTCACTCTTCTGCATGTGGATAAGCAGTTCTTCCAGTACAATTAATTGAAGAGGCTATCCTTTTCTCAGTGTACAAAACAACAGTGATTAAAAAAAAAAAAAACTCTATGGTACTGACATATACATAGGCTGGTTGACCAATGGAATAGAACTGAGGATGCATGGACAATCTCAAGTACCCTCAGCTATCTACCTCTCGATAAAACAGCTAAAACTGTACACTAGAGAACTCAGACCTCCTATTACAGGCCTCTATTCATTGAGTCTAACTGAATTAGATGTGCAGATTCAATAGCAGCAATCTTGCTGTAAATTCAATTAGTATGAGAAAGAGTGCTCCCCACCCCTTTTGGCAATTATAATAAAATTCTGCAGGGAAACACATTTTGAAGAGTAGAGAATAATGTCAGTGCAATTCTGTTAAAGTTAAGGCAATCTGAGAATGTAATTTTCATGCGTCTAGCCAAAGTCAATTACTCATGTACAACAGGCTGGAAAGTGACCAAGGGCTGACTCAGTAGATTTCAAACCCTTCCTTTGATAAAAAAAAAAAAAAAAAAAAAAAAAAAAAAAAAAAAAAAAAAAAAAAAGTGGGAAAAGAAATTAAGAAGAAAAAGTCCAAGGAAAGGGTATAAATTAAATACAATAATGGCTACCAATGATATCATGAAATCCAGGCTGTGCGCTCAAGAATGCCAGACATCCACGGAAATTTACCTGAAACTAAAAGAAGATGAAATAGAAACTCAAGAAAGAGACAGAGACAGGAGAATGGATAAAGAAAAACAGGTGAAACAGACGTGAATCCAGAGGAATTTAGGTTTCTCACCAGCTTGAAATAAAACTTCCTAATGAAAATAAAAAAGTTTTAACACAAAGTAACTATCAGGCACTACAAACAGATACATTTGGCATTTAACACTCAGAAAGTATCAAGTTACAAAGCAAACTGCCACAGGACTCCAGGACTAGGTGTCTAATGTGATATATAAATATATGATTTACAAATAGAGGCTGTCAGGAGCACATTCAGGACACAAAAAAGCACGTGTTTATTATTTTATAGCATATGAAAAATGAAGGATGATAAAAAAACCCGTCCATTTCTAATGACTATACATTTCCTTTTTCTGTCTTTTCAATCCTAGTAATCTTATCTCTCCTCTTCCTTCCTATCTTGCTTTCTTTCATCATCAGCTTACTCCTTTTTTTTTTTTTTCTTTTTCTTTTTGATTGCTCCGTCATTACCACGGAGAGCTTGAAAACCTTGATTCTCTCTGCGGTTACATTTGCTCTAAGCAAGCACTTCCTTTACTCAGGGCTTCATCCCAGTTAGAAAACAGACACTGAGGAAGCGAGAGATAAGGGCTGCCGCGTTAGTCTGAGGGATTGGAGTTCCAAAACGGTTACTGCCTACTTCACTGGTTATACTGCAGCATCAACAACTCCTAGGGACCCAATTTCTTTATTTTAAAAAATAGAAGATAAGATTAACTCATCTCTAAACTTTCTGACTGCTTGAAATAGAGCCATTATTTCTCTATTTTAGAATTTTTTTTCATATTCTCTTTAACAAGAGGACAGGCTGTTTGCAAAATAAAAAGTAATTCTTTCTTATCTCTAATACTCAACTTATATATCACATAGCCTTAGTCTTTGCCAAGGGCTACAGTGGACAAATAACGTGAAAAAATGCAAATATATAACATTCCAAGTCATGTAAGGTCACTCTTTATATTCTATACTGGTAGAAATGTTTTTTGTAAAAAATAAATATTTAAAAAAAGAAAGAAAGAAAAGGTTTTTAATGCTTAGCTGAAAAAAGAGAGAAAAGTGTTTTATTTTACAAAGCAGCATCTAAATTCAAGCCATAATAACAGCTACTTATCATTTATAAGATGTCTATGATAGAAAAACAGGAAAAAGGAGATAAAGCTCCTTAAAAGTGTTCACTTATGACTGTCTACCATTATTTGACAAAAATGGATGAAAGTAAATTATCCTAGAGCTGTGTGTAATGGCTCTAATGGCCAGCTCTGAAGTGTCCATTGATTCAGTGTACCTGCTTACTTGCACAATTTGTTTGCAAAAATCAGGCTACCATAGCACTAAGATAACATGTTTAATTTTTTTTAAATCCAGAGTCACTGCCATATTTTATACATAGCTACTAGTTAGAACCTTATACTTAATTTCATTTGCCATATATTTGGCTATAGATTTCTTCATATAAACAAAAACAATTTTCAAAATAAGCCAAACAGAATAGAAATGAATAAAACAAAATTATAGATATACTTGCATAAGATTTGTGACTACTGAAGAGGCTATTGTCATGACAGCCAGCACCTCTCTCATGCTTATTACAATACTGTTTCTAAAAACACAGTTTTGTACGAAGGTCACTGGTATACACAGTCTTTGAGCTGAATGCTCAAATATAATTACAACACCCCACTCAATTCAAATACCCTGTGCATTGAGCTACTGTGACTTCATTCTACACCCCATGCTTGCAGAATCAGACTGCCCCAATTTTCAGCCATGAGGCCTGTGCCTATGACTAATCTGAGATAAAACTGGAAAATATAATGTTCATTTTTTTCCCATCTCTGCACCCTCTCCTTTCTTTGTTGTCTTCGATGTTTTCTTTAAACGAATGTTGAGCACTCCTGAACTACTTCTGGAAAATGGACAGTTTCACATGTTGTATAAAATCTTCAGGCAAGATTGACACCCATATTTCTCCATGTACACAGCAAGTTTGCTAGTCTTGTGAGATACCTCAGAAAGAAAGAAAGAAGGAAGGAAGGAAAGAAAGAGAGAAACACAGGGGATGGAGGTACTTGGAGGTATAGCTCAGTGGTAGAGTGTTTGCCTAGCATGTGTGAGGTCCAGGATTCCATATTCAGAAAAAAAAAAAAATAGGTGAGGGATTGGAATTGGAGAGGTTGCAAGATCCAAACCTTCAAGAACCTTTGCACACTATATCTATAGTTCCAAGGATTTCGCAAATCATTCATACTTTAAAGGCTTCTGAAAGTTTTGCAGTAAAGAAATATTTTATCTATAGTGGTGATACAATTCTAAAATGTGCTGAATCATAAAGCCTATTTTATATCATGTTTTCAAATAAACTTTATTAATATATCTGATTATAATTGGCAAATATTAATTAAACATTTCCTTGCCCTTATTTAGGATTTAACTGCTAAAGTCTTATTCTCTTCAAGGTTAGTTAGATTCTGGATAGTTAACTGAAGAAAGTGATTAAGAATAACAGATTAATTTTTAATAGAGTCATATGCTACCTCCAACAGAGGGTGGTTGATTTTGAACATGAATCTGTAATGTACCAGACAAAACACACAATAAAATGGTAATTTTAGGTACTGATGTTGTGAGATTCTCTGTGTATGTCTCAACATGCACAAGAAATAGCAGTTTTGTAATTTCTGTACTCAGAGTAAAATATTCTAAGGTAACAATTATAAATATTGAGTAAGAATATGTTTGCAGACACATTAAAGGCAGTAATTTTTCTCACTTGGCTAAACCTAAATGAAAGCCATTAACTTTTTATTTTATGTTTAAAAAGCCACCTGCTAGATCTAGATCTGGCTTTGCTGACAAAGCTATGTCTCAATTACATATTTAGTTACCGATCAATACATGACCAAGTAGGCTCCTTGAGTTTTGAAGGAAAATTTTGGGGTTGAAATCCTATTTATTAGCAACTTGAATCTTTACATAATTTCTTCCTATATTTAAACAAAGTCAAAACATGGACAAAAGCCACAGATTACTTATAGTTAACCATATGAATCAAAAAATAAAATGGTGATTGTAGGGTAAGAAAAGGTGAGGGATCTTAGGAGTCTTTATACTGAAGTTGGAAACTGTCCAAACATGCTTTGTTTGTTTGCTTGCTTGTTTGTTTTTCAAAGTCTTGCATATTTCAAGGTGCACACTGCCTTCCTGTTAGAATGTGGCACATGGAAGAAGCCCCACTGCATGGAGACTGACACTTTGTCTCTGTCAGCTTTTTATTCCCATATGCTTTCATTCTCAGAAATGCTGAAAACAGAAATTTTGAAACACAAAATATCTGCAGGCGATTTTTTTTCCAGTGGAAACCAGAATTATTGCCTTCAACTCCCATCCATTCTAACAGAAGACAGCAAACCTAACTGTGTAATAAGTCCTAATAATTGACAGCCCCGGCAGTTAGTTGAAATCCTTGGGTCTAACAAAGTGATGCTCTCCAAAGACCATTATGCTCTTTGATTAACGCCTTTTCAACTTACAGTATATAAAAAATTTGCAGCCTCTTATCTTTTTAAAATATCTGCTCTTTCTGGGGAGCTTAGCAATCTCTTCTTTCCCATTCTTTGCTTAAACAGCAACAATTTTTAAGTCTTACACAGTCAAAGTAAAATGTATTGATAACATTTAAAAACAGTTGCTGGTATTAAGAAGACAAAATTAGGAAGACTGTATTTGTTAATACCAGTTAATGTTTCAAGATGGTTACATACATAAGCACAAAAAAAGAAAGAAAAGCATGCCAACTATTTTTGTATAAACATTTTGATCAAAATATAAAACAATATTTATCATAAATATCTTAGTCAAATTAAAACTTAAAGATGATGCACTAAGTCAATCTTGAGCTTTGTGTGATGATGTTGTTGCTGTACATGGCATACAATGATGTGCTAATCTTTTTGAGCTACCTTTCTAGGCATCTAACATTATAGGAACTCATTTAATTCTCATAGCAATGCTAGGAGGTGAGGAATATCATCTCCTATGCATACAGAGAGGAACTAAAGTAAAATGTGAATACATAATTTGCCCAAGGCCCTGACATTTGTAAGATAAAAACCTGGGATGCAGTTGGAGGCCATCTGCCCTAAAGCTAAGGTTCCCTAAAATTCACTTAGAAATATTCATACTTGATTGTGACAGAATATCATCTCTTCAATCACTTTAACTTCTCCAATATACAGACACTATTTTCTATGTCTAAGAAATGAGAAAACAAAAGCTTAAAGAAGTTAAAATATCTTGTCAAAATTCACAAGTAAATATGTTCTAAAGACAACTCTTCTTATTCTGAAATTTATATTTTAAAATATATGTCTTAATTGTCATATAGTAAGTGTATACTACAGAGTGACATTTCAACACATGGGTACAAATTGTAATGGTCAGAATAGAGCAACTGGCATACCCAGATACCCATCATTTACTTTTGTTGGTACCATTTAAAATCCTGTCCTACTATTTTCAAACACAATTAATTCTTATAAACAGTAGATAGCTTGCTGTGTTGTGGGACATGAGCGGTCATTGCTTTTATCTGACTGCCCTCCTACTCCTGTCAGCCTTTCTCTCTCCATCCTGCCCTCCACAACATCTTCCCTGGCTTCTAGTAATCACAATTTACTCTCATCTATTCATCTGTCAATGGACACCTAGGTAGATTCCATATCTTGGCTAGTGTTAAGTCATTCTGCACTAAACATCAAGGGTTGAAATATCTCTTCCACATACTGATATCTTTTTCTCTGGATATAACTCATACTGGAGCTGCTGGTCTTTGGATACAACCCATTAAGGAGGGTCTGATCTTCAATAGCACAGTAAATTAACTATAGGTGATACTACTGTATTACATACTTCAAATAGCTAGAAGGAAGAATTCTGGATAATCTCAACACAAAGAAATGATAAATGCTTAAGATAAAAGGTGTGTCCATAATTTATCATTACATATTACATAAATGTATAAAATACCACACTTACTCCATAAATAGGTATAATCATTACATTTCCATTTAAAATAATAAATGTAAAAATATTATATGCATCATCAATGAAATATATATGCTTATACATTATCCGGTGCAACATATGCCTATTGACAAATGGAGAAAAGCCTACAATGAGTTATGTACTTCCTAGATCACAAAGTATGAAGAGTATCATAAGATCACAAAATTTCAAAGTTGATACGTACCATCTGGTTCAATTTACTTGTTTTACAAGAAGAAAGTCAAACCCAAAGAGACTAAACATAGGAAGACCTCGCTGTTAGGTCACCTGAATCTCCTTCCACAGACCAGTTTTATCTAAAAGATCTCCTCTCCTTTTCCCTTCAGGGTGATTTTCCATTTAAAAATTCCTTGACATATTACAAATTACTTTAGACAACAAAAGCAAGGAAATAAAATATTCACCTTAAAAATTTTGAAATGGTGAAAGCCTTCAGTGGTCAACAAAAACTAACTGAGAAAAGTATTATCTCTATTAGTCACCTTAGAAAATAGAAACTCTACTTGCTAGAAAGTCGTAAGTCACAATACGGATCAAACTCACCTCTAGGAATACATGGACGACAAGAAATCGTGACAATGTAAACCTGTCCATTTTGCATCTATTTATTGTCCTCTTTCATGAGTAACTGTAATCACTGAGGGCTTTGAAGTACTTTCACCCTCACATTCGTTTTGCATATACTCCACTATAAAATGATCAAGATTTCTGGTTGTCTGAAAGATGAGATTTGCAGGTGTCTGTTAAATCTTGTTCAAAATGAACCTAGAAAATATAACTAGAGCTTATTCGAATCTATTATGAAGGTAATAGAAACATTAAATCCCCAATGTGCAGGACGCAATTATTAATTAAAAGCAGCCATTTTCAATCTAATCCTTTCATGATGAAAATAATTGACAGTTCATTTTGGCTTTTCAGACAATGAGTCCTATAAGTTCTTAAGTAGTACAACACCTACGATGAAATATCCTCAAGGAATACCACCATTACGTACAATATTATTTTATAGCTACCCTCTCATATAGAAATTCAAATTCTCTTTCCTCAGGAGCACTGCTCATATATATGTCAGCTCTGTCCTTCCTGTCTCCCACATATTATTTCATTATTAAAATGTTACAGTGTTGATTTACATTTCATCTTCTCAGATTTTTAAAACCTAACATCTATGTTTCTAAATTTACTTTCCGTCAAGTTTACTGTTTTTATGTTACATATAGTGCAGATTTTACTTCTGTCAGTTTTGCATGTCTATTTCATTTTTCTGGAACTATCCACATTACTTTCATCTCTTTTATTGTTGATGCTGTTTGAACTATTTTTTTCTCTTCTGACTTCTTTGGTAGGACACATATTTCTTGTGATATGTGCTTTTTATAGGCTCTTTGTATGTTTCCATCTCTGTATGTGGGAGAGAAAGCAGAAGCTTTCATGCACGTATTTGTCCATTTGTCTCTTGCTATTATTCACTGCTCATCTTTGCATGAAGTAACAACCAAGTAGTAGAACAGGGCAGAGAAGAGAAAGAGGGTTGTGGCTGGAAATGCACTGGGGTAGTTGGCAGCCACTATTTCAGTTTAACGACTCAAGTAACTTCTTTCCTTATCTTTAACTTGCTCAGCATTATAAACACTTCTTCCCTCAGACTCTTCCACCTACAGATGCTGCATGGATCTTTGAGAGTTCTCCTGTGACACTTTGCCACCTACCTTCCCCACCTTCTCCTCTGACAGAGGCCAAGTGATGAGAATAGAAAGGGTGGGTGGCAAATGCCCCTTGAAAGCTTCTCTCTCCTACCATTGTAGAATGTCAGGTGAGCTCGTGAAAGGGATCTTGTCTATGTCTTCCTCTACCACACCCAGAAGCCATGCTCTCTTTAAAAACTACCAAATAAGTCATTCAGTAAAGGCAAACATTTCTGAGGTCACAGCAGCACATTGCACACTTTTAGTGAGCTAGAAGGTAGGGACTGTAAAGTTTAGCACATGGACTTCCTAACCGATGTCACTGAAGTGAAGGAAGTTTGCCTGCTTTTTCAAAGACAATGCATTTTTCCTCTTTACTGTCTTTGATATTTTCAGTGACCAGTAAGGAATATGGAAAACAAATGCTTCTCCTATAGCATCTGAAACAGAAATATCTGGATCAGGTTACATAAAACATGTCATCTACTAAGTACCCTCAGCATATGAGAAGAATGTCAACATTCAGCAAAGTTCAGACTTCCAGAAGAAAATTAGGGGCTGGGGGCATAGCTCAGCTGATAAAGCACTTGCTTAGCAAAAGCAAGCTCCTGGATTCAATTCTCCAGCACTACATAAATAGAACATTGTGGCACACACCTGTAACCCAGCTCCTGGGAGGCTAAGGCAGGAGGATTGCTATGTGTTCAAGGCCAGCTTTGACTAAATAGTGAGTTGAGGATCAGCCTAGACTATAGAGTGAGACCCTATCTAAGAAAGAAAGAAAAAGAAAGAAAGAAACAAAGAAAGAAATAAAGGAAATTAATGAGCCAAGGTCTGGAATCTCCAAGAATTCATGTTACAATTACTTGTGCAATATAATAAGTATTATAATAACCGAACAATATATTATAAAAATGGATGATTTAATACCTGTTAATTTCTAATGTGCTTTCAAGTTCTGTTAGTCATTAATCACTGAATGTTGATGATGTTAAAACCTGAAAACATGACCTGAATTAACAAGTTCAAATGAAGAAACTAGGCTGAAGGGGGTTAAGTTCATTGCCACAACATAAAGACATAGAGATTAACTGATTTTGACTAGAATCCAGAATTTTTTTTCTAATACATCAGATTGTTCTGAAAGGAAGAACTGAGTTTCTGATGTGGAACAAAAAAGAACTCTGTGAGCCATTATTAATCCTCCATGACTTCCAATGGGGTCCATAATCTATCATCTGTGTACCATGCTGGGATCCATAATCCATCCTTCAGAGACTGTTAAGATATTCATGGTTGATCTTCTATGAAATATGATGATTTACCCCTTGGAATAACAGAGTCTCATATAGCTTCACCCAAGGCAGTAACTACAGCTTTAATATTTGGATGCAGAAGTAGTTGGAAAAATTTATTTCTTATAGGATAGAAGTTAATTAAAATATTCACTAAATCTGAGCTCACAAAAACTCAGTGTGTTTATGTACTGAAAACATGTGTTTAAGCTTAACATATATAAATATTTTGAACTGATTTATGTAGGTGTAAAATTTAATGTTTGTAATATTGTGCTTGCTGGAGATTTAATTTGCACTTTTCACCTCATGTATTTTTAGGAGTAGTAAGAGCACAAAGGCACATGAAGCCAACTGCAGAAATAGCCTGTCTTTACAATGTACAGCCACTCTTAGTTTCCACTACATTCTTATTTGACTGTTCACTTCTGCTTTGTTTTGTTTTTTTTCTCCAGCAAGTTTTCTTACAAAAAAAATTTAAGTCTTTCCAGCATGTGCAATTTGGGGTACAAATGTAACAAATTACATTTTTATTTGGCATTCTTAGTTTATTAAATAATATTTAATGAAATTAGGTGACAAAAGCTAGAACAACTGTTACAAAGATGTTTGAAAACAACTGTAGCTTTAATAAGTTTCCAAGTCAACTAGTAAGAACAGAAACAGACAAATCTGCTATTATTGTCACCTAGTGATTAAGGCCCAAGGCTCTGAAATGACACTGCTGGGCATGAATCATGATCCTACCATCCACTAATTGTTTTAAACAAGCTCAAGTTTCTTAACCTCTCCATGACACCTGCAAAGTGAGAATGACAGTAGTATCAATGTCAAAATCTTGTAAATATTAAAGAAAACATTTTGCAAAGAATTTAGAGTAGTTGAAGAAAACTGCTAACTGCTATGTATAGATATTAGATATTATTCCTCATCTGGCATTCTGTGTGCACAGAAAGTCAATGTATTTTGCAAAGGGAACCAAGAACATTTACTAATCTTACAGGTGGATTAAGTAACAAAGGAGCTTTTATTTTCATCATTTGTTTGTTCACTAGTAGCCCTGACTTAGGTTATATGACATATATCCTGAGGACAGAAATTCTATCTGCTCCCTGTACTATGCCTACTTAATACACACTGTGATTACACTCCCTAAATATATTCAGAGTAAATGAATCAAGTTCAAATACGATAGCATGGTAAAGTTTTTACTTTCTATCAATTCAACCCTATAAATATAGATTGCTTTGAATTTTAAAATATTCTTATCTCTTTCCTAAGGAATCATAAGACTTTATGTCATATTTAATCATCTCTATTTATTAAGAAAAATAGATACATGAAGTGGTTAAGTAACTCATTCCTAGTCACACAATCAGTGAGTCATACAGCTTTACCTCAATGCCGGCATTCTTCCATAGGACTCACCTATGTCATGTCATTCTCTCAATTCACATAGTCTTAAAATAACTTCAGCTAACCCTTTGTCTCCCTGAATGTCATATCCATGCTACGTTAATCCTATTGGACACTTGATTCTCCTTAGTGCTTTTAGGTTCAAATTCTAAGTATCTGTTTATGAGGAAATCTGTTACTTTCCAGTCATGCCCAATTTTCCCCATTGCTATAACTCTATCATAAAAACATCCAAGCATGAGATTGAATGTGGTTTATATAATAAGAACATCACTTGTTTAATTTGCTTCAAATAGCTAGTCTTTGATGCATTTAACAACATAATTATGTTGATACCAATACAACTGTTATACTCCTCCCTTTCAAAAAACATAGTACCTAAAATTATTCAGGTCATCTTCCCTTGTAACTGAGTCTTAAATCAACTGAAAAAAGAAAACATGCTATCAAAAGTGAATGGATAAACTTATGGTATTTTATGTAATAGTAGTTTAATGACATCAAATGAATGGGCCTTCTTAACCTCTGTCAATTTTTAAAATATCATCCTAGCAAGTGGTATATGTATGTGGTGCAGTGTCAAAGAAAAGAGGTAAAAGCTCAAAGACACAACCTGTGTCTAAATATATCATTATAAGTACAAAAGTTTCTTATATTCCTAACCATTTCTAATAATGTATCCTTTCTATATTCTCATTGCCTTCTCTCCTGAATAAATGGTGACAGATATTATCACATAACAACCACAAGGCTATCATGGAGCTTATTTTGAACTTTGTTCATTTAAAAGACAAGTAATATTTCTTTCACTATAAGCTTTTGAAAAACATAACTAAATGAAGTTCAAGCAATTCGACAAATATTTATAAATCTTGTTATTTTAACCATTATATTGGACACTCTGGGAAGTCACAGATTGATTAAAGACAGCTCCTTCTATGAGCTGCACATGAAATGGAAAAGTCAGTTTTCCAACTCAAAACGTTTTCACGGTAGGAATGGAATAATAAGCACTAACTCTAGGGTTAAATAAAGCATGACAGAAACACAAGCCAAAGAGAATAAGCCTAATGAAATGATGACATAAGCTTCAGAAGTGAGGTCATATATACTAGGTTCCTTATTAGGAGGATTAGAACAAAATTTCGCCAAATGAAAAGATGGCAGTGGCTTACAATGTGGAAGAGGAAACCCAAAGCCCACTGAGTAAGAGTGTGCCAGTGAGGCTGGGGCCTACCTTGCTTGGAGGAAGTGTTAGAAAGAGATAGAAATCTTACTCAACCTTGCATATGGAGGGCTTTGGGCACTAACAGAAGGATTGTTGTCTAACTAGATAACTATCAGGAAAATTTTAAAACCTGTTTCTGTTCTATGCAGTGGTATGATTACATGGACTTTGTGACTATTACTCTGGCAACACAAGGTGAAATGGGATAGAAAAACAAAGCATAACTATTGAAATGATTTAGGCAAAAGTAGTTAGATTGCAAAAGGAAGTCAAACTAGCCAACACAACATTAAAAAGATAATGTTAGTAAGGAAACAAAGATTTATGCAGAACATGATACCATTTTACCCCTTTTAAAATGATTATGAAGTTAAAATATATAGGAAGTACATATATATGTAGAAAATTAATAAATTGGTAAATACTTTCAGAAAGATAATTGATAATATATTTTAAAGCACATTAACATTTTTGTACACTTTAACCCTTTAAAAATACAAATTTAAAAAAAACAAATTATGTAACAGGTCATAGAAATATCATTTCTGATAAAGAAACATCCTAGATGTCTAACAGAATACATTATAATAATAGTTACAATAAAGATTTTGATAGACTGTTGTATAACTATTCAAGTTTTAATAATGAAAGCTATGAAGCAATATGGGCAAATGCATAAAATAAAATAAACTTGTACCTGCATTATTATCAAAATAAAAATGTAAAATGTATTCTGAGAAGAATGAAAAAACTACATATAAAACGAAAATAGTTGAGATACAAAGATAATTCCTCTTTAAGTTTTCTGGAATTACTAAAATGTACATGGCAAGTAATTCAGATATCAGTGGGTTACTACATTAGAACAATGAGAGTTAAAGAAAGGAACCAATATAACTGGATAGAGATAAATAGGAGCAAGTTACTTGGAACTGAGAAAGGATAAAAGAAAGGGAAGACATAGATTTAGGTGTCGAGAGCTTGATAAAATTAATCAGAGAATTTAAATAAACCAAGAATATAGATTCATAGAAGTTAAAGTAAACATAACAAGTTGTAACTGGTAGGTTAAGATGGTAACGGGTCATTTCTAGGCATTCAGAAATGTGATGAAGAATAATCAGTGCTTTATTAGTAACCTTGAACTTTCCCTGAAGTAGCTTGTATTTAAAGCCACAGGAATGAAAAAGTCCAATTTCTCTGTATAATTAAAAGAGAACTTTTGAAAGAACATGAATAGTCCTGTCTCTATCCTATCTATTAAGTCTTTGAAGAGCATCAAGGTTAATGTGTATCTATCTATTTCAGACCTACTGATTTTCTTACAATGACACCAAGAAACACTTAGACATGAGTTATTTAAACATGTTTGGATTTTACATAAAATATGTTAACTCAGTATGCAAAATATTAAACTACAAGATTAGGATATGTGACTTTTACCATTTTGATTAGGATATATGAGTATTATAATCTTGCTACAGATGTGTAATTTTAGGCGAGTGATGTTCAACACTTTGCATTACTATGAAATCCATGGGTAAAGAGGAGTTGTATTAGATAATTTCTAAGACTACTTTAAGCTATTTCTCAATTTCTAAACCTTAGGGTCTGTATTAGTTTTCTCTTGCTGCTATAACAAAAGCAATGTAATTTCTTGTTGTTGTTGTTTTGTTTTTTTTTTTGTTTTTTTGTTTTTTTTTGGTTTTGTGGCTGCTTTCAGAAGCCACAGACTATGTATCTCTGCTTTGCAGCTGTCAGAAGCCACATATATTCTTGGCTCCCACCTACTTTTTCCCCTTCAAAGGTAGTACTGTGGCATCTTCAAATCTTTCTACTCTTCTCTTGCTGCCCTAGTCATCACATCATTTTCCCTGAGATTCCAACTTTACTACTCTGTCCTTGTAACTTAGCTCATTGACAAAGCTATACCTTCTCCATTATTTTACACAAGATAAAGTTAATTCTGGTTTCACAGAAAATAAATACTGATAAAATATCTCATCTTACCTAATCACATTTAATTGCAAAGGACTCAGGCAAAGCTTCCTCAGAGCACTGATTTTGCTTTCTTATGTTATTTATCCCTTACAACATCTCCAGAATTCTGCTAATAGAGCAAGTGCTTAATAGAGGAGGAAAAAAAAGGATGAAGGAAAAAGGAAAGTAAGAAAAGGAGGGAAGATGATGAAAGTAAACAAAAGGAAAATAAAGAGACTCTAAGAGAGGAGGAAGGGAGAAATTGATGAATGAGACAACTAGGTCTTTTTATTCTTCTTGTGGAAGTTGCTGACAGTTTCACATATGACATTCAACTGACATTCATCTGAAATTGATATTCCTGAATTATCTAAATGACTCACTCAGAAAATATCAAACACTGATATTTCTGTCAGTAACAGTTATCTTTTTTCTCTTTTAGGACATTTTCATATAATTCACAGTCCTTCTACTCACATGTCTATTAGAGTATTTATTTTATTATATTAATTTTTCCCATATTATTGATATGTACAAGTGCAAAATATAAAGTTTACATTGATCTTGAGCATTTTGTGCACATACATATCATGGCAAAGTTACAAGACCTTCCCCTCTCTCATGTTGGCCCTCCTCCCACTCCCCCAGCCCCAGTTCCCATTATTTTCCACATTAAGTTCCATGAGATGATTGTGATCTGGGTTCTTCATATCACAGTAACCACTGAATATTTCACCTTCTGCTTCTGACTCACATAATGGTCTCAAGTTGCCTCCATTTACCTACAAAAGCCACCAACCTATTTGTCTTTACAGATCCATAGTATTCCATTGTGTATAACTACCACAATTTGTGTACCCATTGGTCTTTTGATGGGTATTCTGGAGTCTTCCACATTTTAGCTATTGCTATTTGTGCTGCTCATCATGTCAAATTAAAAAGTTTCTGCACAGCAAAGGAAATTATCAACACCATAAAAAGAGAACTGACACATTTGAAAAATATTCACTACCAATACCTCAGATAGAAAGCTCATAACCAGAATATACAGGGAACTGAAGAAAAGTAAACACCTCAAAATCAAAGACCCTATTAAAATAGCAAAAGAAATGAATAGGAAATTCATTGATGAAGAAGTTCAAATGGCCAATAAATACATGAAATGATGTTCAACATACCTAGCCATAAGAGAAATGCAAATCAAAACATTGCTAAGATACCATCTAAGTCCAGAGAAATTGGCCCATAACAAGAACTCAAACAGCAGTCAGCGCTGATGAGGCTGTGGAGAAAACAGAGCCCTGTTGCACTGCTGGTCGGAATGTAAATTGGTTCACCCACTATGGAAAGCAGTATGGAAGTTTTTCAAATTACTGAAAATAAATATCCCCTTCGATCCAGCCATACCTCTTTTGTGAATATTCCCAAAAGAGTTAAAAACAAGACGTAAGTCTCATTTTAGTTCTTTTTTCAAAACTTTAAAATTCACACTGACTGTCATTTGCTGTTAGTTTCTGAATAAGTGTTGAAGTCAAGATCATAATGATGATGATATCACTTACTACAGTATTTTTGATTTATAAAACACATACCTCTTTTTCTCACTTTACCCTCATTAACAAATCCTACAAACTAAAGCATCTCAGAACACTGGTCCTAACTGTATTGTCCAGATGAAAAAGAGGAGCTGAAATTCACAGGGAAGAATCTAGGATCACATTGCTAGATGCTGGTAGATCCAGAATCATTCTACTGAAATTCTGAGGCATTTTCCTTTTCCCTAGCCATGACTGTATGCTGCATGGCATTGAACGAATTTATATACAGCCCACCCAGTTTTTTACTCTCACTGGAGTTTCCAATTCATTCATTTCTTCATTTATTACTCTATTTCCTGTTTTGTTTTATTTTAGCATTTAAATGTAATGGCATAGGCAGAGAATTTATGTTTGATCTTCAGGGCAACAATTTTACCAACTGATTCAAAAGCTAGGAAATACATATAAAATTCATCACCACAACTTACATGACTTCCATTACTTACCAACTCTCAACCTGGCTAAAATTTAGGATTGCCAATCAGTTTTAATTTTTAAAAAAAGATAAATCTAGAACTCCCAAGTAGATGATATCTGGGGAACCAGATATAAAGTCATCTGGCAAGAAGCCTATTAAGTTGAGCAGATGGAGTCTCCGGGATGTGGTTGCACAAAATGTGGTTGCATCAGTGTGAGCATGGAGCCGAGGTTTGCCATCCCAGAAGAGCCAGACAGCTGAGCATGGCGCCACATTTCTGTAATCCTAACACTTGGGAGGCTGAGGCAGAAGGACTGAATGAGTTTAAAGCCAAACTGGACTACATAATGAGTTCAGGACCAGCCTAGACTACAGAGCATGACTCTGTCTTTAAATAAATAAATAAATAAACAAACAAATAAATAAATAAAGGAGGTGCGGGAGAGAGATGAGAGAGAAGATTCTCAAAATAATATAATGAGCTATTTCTATTGATACTTTAAAAATATATTGTGGCATTTATCTTCTCTTAATCTTTTGGAAACTAGATAATTCAAGATTGGCAATAATTTAGGTCTCCATGAAAAAAATAGAAGCAAAGTAGAGAAATCATTTTAGTACTTTTGAAGTCTTTGCAACTATTTTACCATAAGTAATTTCACTCAGAGAGACATCCTTGAGTAGACTGTTAGCAGTTTAATATAAAATATCAAAACTACTGAGTCATTTAACATTGTGATATATACTATATTTCAGATGCTATCTCAAAAATATAATTATAAGGGCTGGAGGAATGGCACAGCATTTAAAGCAAACACACCTGAGTTAAATTCCCCAGTACCACATAAAGTTGAGCGTGGTGTCACACACCTATAATCCCAGAACCCGGGAGGCTGAGGCAGGAGGACTGCCATGAGTTTAAGGCCAGCCTGGACTCCAGCTTGGGGTAGAGAGCAAGACCCTGTCTACAAATACATACATACATACATACATACATACATACATACATACATATATGATTGTAAAGCAAAACTCAACTGTTTATACTCCAACACAATTAGAAAAAAAAAGCAGTCTTTCAAAACTCACAGCAATCGTTTTGGGACCCAGAATCCCCCAGAACTCCACATGAAGTATTCTCCTTGTGAGTCCCACTTGTAATATCAGATTAAAAGAACAGTGCACATAAATGTAGGAGAACAATATGGTGAGTTCAAAAAGTATGCTTTCCCTATCACAAATATCTCCTAACATCCCCTATTATTCAGCTCAATCATCTTTTCAATTAGCTTATGAACTGTATCTAAGACATTACTCCACAAAATAAATATTAAAAACTATTTGAAAATATTTGCTTATGCCCTAAACACTCTTAAATAACATGTGAATTTTTAACTTGAAGAACGAGTTTCAATTTAAAATAAAAGCAAATTCATTTAGAGGTTGTTGTATTTAGAAGCAGATAAGGTCACGGATGTTTTGCAGCTAGCTCAGAGAAGGCTCACAGTAAGAAAGACCTATGAAGAGAGATTAAAGCAATTAGCATTTGGTCTGGGTTGTACGATGGTTTAATTATTTTTTTAGGAAAAGAGTGAAGCCATACAATATTAAGCTACTCTAATTCAAGTTTACATGCAAATACCATTTAAACTAGAGCACTAAAATTTCTGCTTGTTGTGAATATGCTTAGGCATTGAATCATTTAATGCTTTGAATTATTAAAAAAATTCGAGATGACATTAATTTCTACTAAAATATTTTTAAACTTAAGTGTGGCTCTACTTACATATAGATAACAATTTGATTATTTTACAAATTATCATTAAATTCTATATAAAAATATATAACAGAGATTTCTAAAAGGGTAGCCACTAACATATGGCGATTTAAAGCAACAAAACTTCAAAATTCAGTTCCTCAGTTCCACTGGAAACCATGTGGAGTTTGTAATGGATCACTGAGAAGTAAAGCATCCCATAAAGCTTTAAAATGCTACTGGGCAACACTGACCTGTATAAAAATATTTTTAATGACTCAGAAGAGCCTTCAGATACCCGGATAGAAAAACCATTTTAAAAATAATCTCATAATAGCCACATAGAAGGTATATTTTCATCATCGAAAGAATGTTTCAAAATATGGTAAAAATATACTTTTATCCTACAATATGGGGGGTTTACAAGGGAAATCAGACATTCTTAATTCTAATTTTCACACTTAGTAACTTTATTTCAACTTTAAAGCATTTTCTGTAAATAACAGTGTTATATATTGCTTAAAGTTAATAATATTTGGCTTTTAGGCAAAATAAGTGAAATATTTATACACTATTGATATCTCATATATAGTTTTAATTTTACACATTAAATTCACAAGCAATTAGCACTATATTATTCAGGTTATATCTTTTCACTTAAGGCTTCAAGTTGCATCATGCTATGCACTATGTATAAGAAGCGTATGAGCAAAATGACTTATAGATGTAATCACTTATTTATATAAACTTTTGAGGCATATTTAAACTTTCTCTCAATTGCAAAATTAGTTAAATATTTAAATAATTCAACAAGTAAAAATTTAGGCACTTTTGTGGATTAAGGAATTAATCTTTTTATATATAGACATATATATGACTTTATATAAATATATACATACATAAATATACATATATAAATTAATACTGAATTGCTAAAAACAAGATGGATAACTATATAATTCATGAAATTTGAAAAAATAAAAATATTCACTAACATCCATCACTATTTTTCATTAAAGAATAATGATGCTGAGGCAGACGAGGGAGATAATTTCACCCAGGATAAGAAAAGATATGAAAAAAAAATCGATGTAGCTAGATAACACTTGGCCTCCAAACACAGCTTTCACTGTCTCTCAACTTCTACATTCTCATCTTCAGAAGTTGAAACTAGACTATCACTAAGGTGACTTTTATTTATGAAATTCTACTATTTCAGTTATGCATGAAATGCTACAGTGTATAGAAACTAATATCTATCAATGCATTATTTCACTGAGTGCTTTCCTAATACAATATACCAACATCCAAATGAGGTAGAATTTCATAGATTTTAAATTTTTCATTAACAGAGGCAAAAAAACAACCAGCAAGAAGTCTAGCATTTTGAAAAGATGCTAGAAGAGATTAGTATCAAGTCAAATAGTGTAACTCTTCATCACCACTCCTTGCTACATTTTGCCTTTCTACACATTGGGCTTATCACAGATGTATTAAATTAGGATAAAACATAAATGACCTTTGAAAACAAGCAATGAAATTCACAATTTCACTTATAATTTATGAGAAAAATATTCCTAAGTAAAGTAACTAAACGACTGCCAGAGACTACTTAGGACCTTTTAGAGGACATAATGTACCAGCATTTCTGAGAAATCATTCTTGGATCTTAAGTATTGGAGGTTAGGAATATTCAGGTCAATCTAGGAACCAAGCTGTCAGAATTAGGAAATTGAAAAATTAATTTGGAGAAGACTACAGCTTTGGTTTCTGTACAAAGGTAATGTAATCATTCTGTTACAGATCTGAGAAACAAGTTTGGATCACTCTGTTCTTGACATTCTATGGCAAAGTCACAAGATCAGAAGACACATCGGGTCCCATTTTGGGGAGTCTTTTTCTCCACATCACAAAACACACCAAGAAAAGTTTGTTTTTATTTGCCCTTATGTAATAATGGTGTGTTAGTTCTAGTCTTTATTAAAGGTAACAAGAACTTTAATAATTACCTTTTATCCATAAAATTCTACAATTCCGAGTTGTAATAAAATCCTGTTGTTAATAAAAATGGCTTACAGAAATGTATAACTTGCCTAAGTTCTTCTCTTGTTAAATGACTGAAGTCACAGACTTTCCTTGGAAATTTTGTCATTTTCATTCTAAATTTGTACCCATTTTAAAATGAGGAAATCGTACCTAGAGAAAAATACATAAATCACTCATGAACAAGCAACTAGCAAGTTCTTCCAACCAAGTTCTAAGTCATGTGACTAACTTCTCAAGGCATTGTCATCCACTATGCTCCGTTGCCGTTATTTTTTGAGTTGTGAACAGTGTGATCTATGCTGAGAGAGCAACCTGAAAACTATTCTTAAAAATTGAATAAAGAAAATTTGCTTCTCTTCCTCAACAGCTCATTTAAGCACCTAACCAAATCATATTTGGTGGCTTAATTTCTGAAATACTAATTTATTTCACAAAATTTAAGAGAATAAAGAAGAGATATGTCTGTGATTTGTGGAGGCTCTGCTGTAGCTAAAAAAAGCATATCACGAATGAAGAAAAATGCCTATCAATTTCTCTTTTATTCATGCCTCACCATCTGCCAGGTATAGGCATCAAATAGACACTACTGATGTTTCATAAATAGTTTTAATTTTATACATTAAATTCACAAGCAGTACAGCTTTATTCAGGTTATATCTTTCCACTTAAGGCTTCAAGCTACATCATGCTACGCACTACGTATAAGAAGCCTATGAGCAAAATGACTTAGATATGTAAAAACCAACAAAATTATCCATTTATTTTTTGATATGTTCTCAGTTCAGTTAGTTCACTTATCAAACCACAATGAATCCTGGAGATTTAGCTAATAACATACAAGCTTTTCAGCTGGATATTACAAAATCAAGGCTTTGCTACTCCAGGATGACATTTTCTGTTTAATCTTCAGTGCACTGCAGAATTTTAAGTGGTTCAGAAGGTCTACCTATTGAAAGTTCTCTGAACTTAAGCACCTTCATAAATATCTACAGTATTTATATTTACGCATAAAGCAATAAAGACAATAAATATTTTCCCTAGGAGGTTACCATAAGCTTAAATTTTTTAAAGAAATATTTTAACAAAATAAATAGAACACTTATTAAATTTTAGATATTATTTATTTCAAAAATATATATTTCAAGTACTCTTGACTTTTGTCCTCTTTTTGAAATCAAGTTCTATTTATACAAGGCTTTTCCTCTGATGAATTAAAAGTGGTTTTTGTGAGGGTATATTCCAGTGTCCACAGGTAGTAAGTTTTAGGTCTTAACCATATTTCCTCATATGCAAATCTTTCATCACTGTGGCTTGCAACATATTTATACAACAGAAACTTTAATGATGCATCTCTCTGATCAACAGAGACTTTTGATGAGTTCCACAGTAGTTTATCAAGTGTTCATGAAGTATTGGCAAAAATAAGAAGTTCCTGAAAACCAAACCTGTAAAATGTACTAAAATATGATAAATGGAAAGTTCAATGTTGAATAAACACAGCTCATTTTAATGATGACATACATAGTGCCTACTACTGCCAAAAACTCTCTAAGCACAGTCATTCATGTTATTCTCACAACCACCTGATGAGGGCCACACTATTATTATACCATTTTAAAGAAAAGCAAACTGAAGCTGGCAAGTTAAATAACTTATCCAAGGTCAGGCATGGGTAAGATTGGGATTCAAGAGCTAGTTGACTGCATCTAGAATATGCATAAGGAAATGTGCCCCTATGTTATATACTACTTCCAAAACATGAAAAGGTGAACTGTCATACTATCAGACCTGCCGTTACATCACGCTTTTAGTTATCTAACTGGAGCAGATGCAGTACAGTCAATGCCAAGGCAACTAAGATCACTCCACCCACGTTAAATTTTGTTCTATGTCATCATTTGCAAAACAATCATTTATTCTATTATTCAACAAGCAGAATTCCTGTGTCTATAATGTGACCCACACTGTTCTAAGTGATCAGGTCACACTATCCAACACAAGACAGACCTGAGCTTCCCGCACAGAGCTGTACACTGACTGATAATTTCTCTCACCCGCTAGTGTTCTGTGCTTCGCTTTCTTGTGTCCAACGCCCTCCATTTCTAGCTCCTGAGTACACACATCATTTCAAACTGTCATCCTTCCCTAACACGCTCTGACTATCTTTCCAAATGCTCCAACACCATCACCCAAAGCCAGGTCTTTGCTAGTACCCCACAATGAGGTGTTGTCATGGCTGTGTTTGATTCTCCCCATGCCTAATCTATCTCTATCTCACTTATTTAGCTGTATCACCATCCCTAACTCAGATACCAAAAATGGTTTCTGCAGTGATCTTGCAATAAAGTTAAAACTCCTTCACATAGCATTCAATCCTGCTTATAATCTCCTTCCCAGCCTACCAGTCTAGTTGTGTCCTATTACAATTTACTTCACAGGCATTCAAATCCAATAAAACAGACCTAGCTCCTGTTCCCTACTCACTACTTGATCAAGTTAAGGTGTGTCTTGGCAATGTTGTTTCTCTTGGCATCCTTACTGCCCATAATATCCCCACTCATGGCTAACCTGTGACATTTTTGAAAGCCACCTACACCAAAAAGCCATCATTGAGAAAATGGGATAGAAATGCTCCCTTCATCCTGTGAACGCTGACACCTCATTGTTCCCTCCCATCTGGTACCCACTACACTGTTTATTTGTGCACATCCCCCCTCCTAGTCTATGACCTCATGGATAGCAGATTTCCTTATCCATGTGTATTCAGATATGTATACAACATAATGTCCCGTGCATACAATAAGTGCCTAATAAATATTTATTCTGAATAAATAAAACTATAACTAAAAGAAAAAAGAGACATTTTAGAATATGAATCTTTAATTTTATTCAAAAGCATGGATATAATAGTACCATAATTGCCAGTGCAAAAATACTATTTGAAAAATGGTGCAAAAAAACAAAACTGAGACTAGACTAGACTTGAGGATAACTTTATACTCATACACTTTATTTAAGGTTAGCGGTTTTTGTTTTGCTTTGTTTTGTTTTGTTTTGTTTTGAAGCTTGTGGTGCTGTTGTAGATGTTGATTTTTAAAATATTTCTATTTGGTATTTGGGGGTCAGGGAGGATAAAAGATACGGAGATAATGGCCTCAAAATGTAGAAAAAGAATCATCAAATCCCAAATTGGGATGCTTTTGACACGTAAGTCCTAAGTGTCCAGCAGAAGGTCTGACAAAAGGAGAGGAGAGAAGAGGACAGGAGAGGAGAAGGAGAGGGGGCCCTCATGACTCACAATTCAGTGTTCCTATTAGGCTTTATACCTGAGCTACATCAGTCAAGTACATGACAGAAGGTCATTCACTGTATAGAGCTTTAATGTTACTCTTAGCTTTTATCAAAGTTAGCTATAGAAATTCATATGCCTGTTACAAAGACACTGTCTATTCAAATTCCCTACATACATTGTTTAATCTCCAATATTAGAATTTTTAAAAAATTTTTTCTCTCACTTTTCTAAAAACTAAAACTAGGTAATTTCTATGGCTCTTCTTGGCAAAAGAAAACAAAATCTCTGATTTAAATAGGACAATTATGTTCACAGGGCAATTGCATTTGATTCTTCCCTTCTTTAACTATGATCTTATTTCTATTTTATAAATGTTTTTTGAAACACTCTTCACCGTAAGTTGCTTTACATAATTGTGGAGTTTTATTTTTAAGAGCACACTATCAGAAGAATGAACACTGAGGGTGTATTCATGAACTTATTTCTTCATGTAACTTGTATTTATTGTCTGTTTTAGATTCTAAAGCTAGAACAGCGAAAATCACGGACAAAAGTTTCAACCCTCTTAACACCTACAACTTTAGCTGCGGGAAAATATTAAACAGGATAAAAATGTAAAACATCATATAGCAATTGTATTATGAGAAAAATCATATAGTAAAAAAAAAGGGAAGAATAGTTACCATTTTAAATAGGACTTGAAGTCTGGTGAAAGACCTAAAGGTAAAAAGTGGTTTGGCTACGTGGCAGAAGATGCCCTAGGTGGGGGATTAAGTCATCAAGTATGGAAGCCTGGAGAGCTGGTGTGTTCACATGCCAGAAGAGGAGAACAGGTACTTAAGAGTGGAATGAGAGACAGCGATGATGTTCATTGGAAAGTATGATGAGGGCTGTGCTTGTCCCAGAGAGATATACACATTTTAACTGATTTTTCAGGTAAAGGAAATATACATGATAGCCAGGTGGGGAGTCATGATGGTGCTCACATTTCCGATAGAACAACAACTACAAAAGAGCTGAATGAAGCATGTTTGGATGCAAGAAAGAGACAGAAAGTGTAGGAAAATGATGACGCAGAGTAAGGAACTAACTAGAAAGTTAGAATTCATTTTAGAATAGACAGAGTTTTGACAGGTCTGTGACTACATAGGCGTGGGTGGTGTGGAAGAGGGAGGAATCAAAAATAACTCCTCATTGTCTAACTCCAATAACCACATGGAGGGTGTTAGAGCTGCTGAGCTCAGTGGAGGACAACTTAAAATATGCTGGTAAAGTGCGATAAGCTCGTAGGTGATGTAACAGAAATCCAGGGAGGATGACACATGAGGAAGCCAATGACCAGCCCCAAGAATGCCAGCATGTAAGTGCGGGACAGAGAAGGAGTTGTTCTTCATAGGAACCAAAAAATGAATAAACCAAAGGCAGTACTTTCATGGAATCTACAAAACAAGAGATTTTGTATCTCATAGTATAGAATGTGACTCTTTATAATGGCAAATTCAACGTGACCACTCACCATTAATAACATTGTTTATATGAAGCAATTCAAAAAACCTTTTAGAGAAAGTTAACAAATGTGCAAAGATTATTTTAAGTTAAATAAATTTCTTGAATTAAAATATATTTATATATTTTTGTTCATTAGCCACCTTAGAGTAATAAAGTTAAAATACACTGTAAAATTGCTTTAATATCTTAAATACAGTCACTTCAGTGGGTTCCTAGTATTTTAATTTATTGAAACAAGTAAGTGCTATGTAGTTAGGGGTGTGATGGTGCATGCCTGAAATTCCAGCACTTGGGAAGCTGAGACAGGAGGGTTATTATGAGTTCTAGGCCACCTGTGCTACACAGCGAATTCAGGAGCAGTCCAAATTACTGACCAAGACCTCATCTCAAAAAAATAATAAAATATAATAAAAAGTAACTATGTGTAAATATCATTTCTTAGAGAGAGAAAAAACAGTGCTACAAAGAAAGAAGAAAACACATATAGCAACAAGATTAAGGTATGTACCAGCAATTGAGAAATCCCAAACTCCTATGTGACTCTGTGAAGAGTAATTTATTTATGGAAATATGATTAATATTCATTCTAACATCATGAAGATTTAAATGGATTATAATACCAAAGGAAGTCCAATACATTGAAGAACATGGAAGTCTCTCTGAACATCAACTACTATTTTTTATTACCAAATCTTACATCTTGACAATTAAGAGTTACTTACAAAATTTCTCATTATTAAAAAAGGTTTATTGTCCAAAATTATTTTCAAGGTCATTGGAAAAACCAGAAATTCAATATGAAATTTTTAAAATGTCTTTCTCTAAGCTCTTGGATATTTGAAGTCTTTAAAAGAAAATGCATAAAATCAAAATATCAATATATGTCTGTGTACAGTATGCAATACTATATAAGAAGACATGATTTTAGTAAAAATGATTATCAGGAAAAGTCTCAGTAACCTAAGGACATAAATCTAAAATAGTCTTTGAAGAAGATACATAATAGATATTAATTTTTCATGTGTAATAAAAAATTAGAATCCAATGAATACAAAATTCTGCTTAGAAAGGAGACTGCTATATCAACTTCTATATTCTCCCTTAATTTTAAAAGTTTCTCCCTGTCTTTTGCTTTACAGTAGCACATGAACAAATGGCTCACACTGAGGTTATTATGAAGCCATAAGCTATACTATTGCCATACTTAACACTATAACCAAAATTACAACTTTGCAAATTGTAACTAGAGGAAAATTACAGGTTATACCAAGTGTAGCAGATGTATAAAAGAGTTTAGCAGCTGTTAGAAAACCTGAATATTATACCTTATGAAACTATATTTCCAGTTAACTTAAAAGCTAACACAGGTTATTTATCCCAAGAAGGTTATTGGGAGACAAACATTTCCCTGTGTAGCAGATAGAACCTGGTATTAGAATGTTGATCATTGTACTCTTACAAGAGCATTTGAATTATCTGGGATCTCTTTATTAATCCAGTTATACAATAAATAAAAAAGTAAATGTTCACATATTGCCATGCATAATAATATCAGGGAACTTTTTGATACATAATATTTGTTATATTTTTAAATCTATTTTGTAACTAGCTCAGAATCAGGACAGAAATGACACTGGGGGGTTAAAAATAACATTTAGAAAACTAGCAAAGATAAAACTACCCTAGAATGTTGATATCAATATAAACAATGTAGGTCAGGTAAGAATTCACCCAGAAATATACCTGGAAATCTAAACAAGCAAATAATAGTCATTTGACTGTTTAAGAAATCACTACATCTTTACAAGTATATTATTAATTACTTTAATATGTTAAAGTAGACCACCTTTACAGATTACTTTGACCTCCAGTGACCTCTATATGAATGTGCATGTCCAAAAGTTTTCTCTGCGACCATCCCATCACTCTGTCATGCCAGCTGCCCAGGTCTTGCCAGTGACTCTGGAAAGTCTTCATGTCCTCCATATGCTGGTCAAGCAAAAAGTTAGTTACACTCTGAGACCAGTCATCACTTTTTAAGTAGTGTAATGAGTTCAGCGATCATTCTAGTATGTTTGCTGTAAAACAGCATTATTCTCTCTCACCTTATGCCAAAAACATGAATTTTAAATGAAGGGGAAGTAAGCTCTAATGGTGCCCTTTGGTGTTTTCAGTACACAAGCATTGTTATGAAGTTGATATTTTCTTGGTCTACATCTGGCCCTAAGGATTCCAGATAAGATGCTTTAATATGTGAGTGGCCTCGAGCATTTTCTCACAGATAAATAGCATGTAATTGTGGGATAAAAACACCATCATTAGTAAGTTACGAGTGTTGCGCTCCTTCCCCAGTTGGTAATAGAAGCCACTGCACAAATGTCAAATGTTTTGGATGCAAGACGTCACACTCACCATCTCAAATTTGATTTGGGAACACCATAAAAATGACAAGCCAGCATGCCGTTTCTGTCCCACTGTGACATTTACTTTCATTCAATTCTTTTCTTTACCTCTTATGGATTCTTTTGAAAATATCAGGTAGATTTTTTTTTCCCAAACAGATTAAAGAAATTACCTGTCTGTAATTTTAAACACGGTAAAAATAAAATGAACTTGATAATGATGAAAATTAAGACTCCAGAGAATTTTTGGTAGATGCAATAATAAAAAGGCTAATCAACAGGATAAAACTGTTTTCTGGAACATCAATGTAAAAGGAGAAGCCATGTTCTATCACGTAAATGCTACAAGATGTTACGTTATAATCCTATATAAATTCAAGCTAGCAATCCATTCTCACACAACTATGACACACATCAAAAAGAAAAAGGTTAAGATCTAAACTGAGGCTTTGAGGAGCTCACAATCCTTCTGTCGAAACAAACATAAAAGCCACTAATAATAAATAAGATAATTATTCTACTCTCTTTTAGGTTGAGAAATATCACAAAGGAGAAGTAAGTTTTTTTTTTAATAAACACAGTAAAAAATCATACTGACATAAAGATACGTGTTATCTGAGCCACAGAAACACACAAGGTAGATGATTAGAAGTAATGAGGAATGACTATGTATGATTAAATAAGTCTGATTGAGAACTAAAGAATCTAGGAAACAATGGGTTCTGAGTATGTTCTACCAGAGTGAATAGATAGCACACAGATGAGTCAAAGTTTTTAGAATAGATTTGCTGAGATGTCGTGGCTCGAGAACGAATGTGGATCTACAGTGCCATTATGGAAAATTATGACTCCTCAGGCCACCCACAGAATCTTAATGCTGCCTGTGTTGTTAACTGTAAATAAACCAAAAATTACCCAAATAGCCAATGATATTTATTGTATACTTATATCCTATATCACAAGGAAGGCTACTGAAAAAGGAAATACCATCAATTCTTGGGGGGTGGGGGGGTAGTATTCTTTTTTTTTTTTTTTTTGAGACAGGGTCTTACACTGTTGTCCAGGCCGGTCCTGAAATCATACATAGCTCAGGCTGGCCTAAAACTCACATCAATCCTCCTGCTTCATGTTCTCAAGGGCTAAGCTTACAAGTGTGTACCACAATGACCAGCTATTATTTGGTATTGCAGGATCGAATTCAGGGCCTCATGCTTCGCAGGCAAGGGCTCTAAGCAGTGAGCTTTGCCCCCACCTCCTCACCATCAGCCTTATACCCAAAGCTTTCTTTCTTCATTCATAAAATAGATTCTAGACATAGACACAGTTGAGAAAACAAGGACAGGAAGTTAATGACTCATAAAAGCTATGGAAATTAAATGCCAGATGTATAGCCATTTTCAAACTCATTCCTTTTGGCTAATACTTCTCAGCTACTAAAATTTGCATATATCCGTTCATTCAATAATACTTTCATTCAACTCAATAAAACTTAATTCTTATTATGTGCTAGGCCTTGATGACTCAGAGATGAATAAGATAATATTCTACCCTCCAGGAGCTTAGAATCCAGGACAGAGAAGAAGATGACCAAAGAATCACAATAAAGTGCCATCATTGGTACAATGTGATAGGAAATAGAGCTGGAATGATGAATTCTCCCCAGTGGCATCAGGATGAGATCATAGGCAAGATAAATGTTGTGCTGGAGGGCAAAAGGTTTGTGAAGATGAAGTAAAACACTTCGGGAAAACATAAGAGTTGGATAATGATGAAGCTAATCTTGAAGTATATGTAAAGGAACAAGAAACGTGGGAGGAAAAGAGATGAGAGGAAGAAAAGACCTATGTTTTTTCTTTCAAATGGCTATGTTATTTTTTAAATTTTAGTTACCATATTTGAATAAGTTTCCAAAAGAGCAAAAGCTCTTGTATGCTTCTTTCTTTTTTTATTATTTACATATCAAATTCTGTTCCCTTTCCCAAATCAATCTTCTTATTTTCTTCCATCTCTTTTTTACTTTTTTTAGGGTTTTGTTTTCTCATATTAGAGAAACCATCAGATATTTATGCTTCTGTGCCTGATTCATTTCACTAAGCATAACCCCATTTGGCCAGCTATGACATTCCTGGGTATCTTCCCCAAAGAGTTAAAGTCATCATACACGAATGATATATGCTGAACTGGGCTTGTAGCTCAGTGGTAGAGCAGTTGCCTTGAGTGTTCAAGGCCCTGGGTTCAATCTCCAGCACACAAGACAAAAACCAAAACACTAAGAAAGAATGATACATGCCTACTTCTGCTTATACCATCACAACTTATAATATTCAAATCTTGGAAAAAGCCAATATGTCTAACAACAGATGAGTGGATAAAGAAGATGTGGTATACCTACACAATGGAGTACTACTCTGTCATTCTTTCTTAAGAAACAGAATAGACGCTAGCTTTTAGATATTGGACTTCCAAGCCAAAATTTTTGTATTCTCCATTAGTTATCTATAGTTATATAAATAAATTGCCTCCAAATTTAATATATTAAAATAGCAAATATTATCTGTCCGTTTCTGTGGGATAAAGATTTGGGAGTAGATTAGCAATACCATTCTAGCATGGAGTTTCATGAAGTTTCAGGCAAGCTCTTCTTGGGAAGTGGCTATTGCCCTCTGGAACTGGGGTATCTTTTAAAGTCCCTGTGAGACTACAGGTTGAATATTTAAGTTTATCCCCAGGTGGATCTTTTTTCTATGGTAACGTGAGTGTCCACATACCATGGTAGTTGGCTTTCCCTGAGCAAGTAATCCCAGAGAAGGAGGCAGGCAAGGAGAAAGTCACAGTACCTTTAAACCACCGCAGCCCTAAAGGAGAATAAAACCAGGTCAAAAGGGTGGATATATATGTAGTCTAAATGACAAGATGAAAGACATACTGTTGCCAAACCAAACTGTTACCAAATTCTCTAAGATGGATATCATCAAAAGGAACAGTAGACAAATGTTATCCCTTTCTCAAAAGCTACCTGATAGTCTGAACAGGGTTTACAAAAAAAAAAAAAAAAAAAACAGTTCCTTCTAGACCTATAACATTGGTACCTCTCCCTGGTTACCTAGCATATCATGGATGCTTACTTGCAAGTCTTAGACTAGGTGTTTAAAAGACTCATTTATAATTTTCTCTCCCTTTATCCAATAATTGATAAATGAAAGGAACTGCAGCCATCTAGTTGAGCCACCAGTGGGGTCCTAGTTTAAGTGGGAATTCTCAAACAAAGGGGAATTAGTCTACTGAGTTGCAGAAAGGAAAGCAGTTCAGATTTGGGGTGAAAGAGTTGACAGCATCAGGGTTCAAGTAGGACCCCAGGCCCCACCTGCGTCAGTGCTTAGGACCTGCTCTCTTCAGCTACACCAGCGTACAGGTGTGGGTCAGGTCCCTCTCCCAAGAAATGATTTCTCTGTAAACTAGGGAACACATGAGGATTACGGATCTGTCTGCACTGATTCCCTATAAAGTACAGTGTACAGCCTAACACTTCGTGCCAATCATGTCCTAGACTTCTCAATAGAAATGTGTTCTTAAGAACCAGTCTGATTTTCACCTTAAGAGAAACGTAGAGGCCACTTGTCAGCTCAACACATGCTTAGTGAATGCCTGCTCTATTTGGCACCTATTCCAAACCAAGTTCTGACTTCAGATATCTTCCAGATGCAAGTTCTTACTTGGTTGTAACTGTGTCCCTTCCTAGCATTTTTTTTTTCTGTATCCATGCATGTACTTGAATACGAAGTGCTGATGTTGAGGCAGTTAGAAGGAAAAGTACTCATTTAAAGTACCTTTCAATGAATTTTGACTTTCCTCCTGAATTTGAGGTAGTTAGCATAGATAGATTTTTATTTCACTGCCATTTATATTCAAGCCATTGCCTCTTTGTTCATCCAAACCTTACCTTCCCAGCTCAAACACCAGAGAAGTCCCAAATTCCATCACAATGCAGTGGAGCCTACAGCCTCGCTCAGTCCGTGCCACTGCCAGTGTAGACAGTGTGCTCCTGTGAGTAGGTGGCATAAAGGGTGGTGGTATTTCAGAGATGCAGTCTCCTTCCTTCCTTTCCATCTTTCATAACAGGTGCCTGAAGTGGGACCTTTAGCCTTCGGAGTTTTCCTCTAGGAAACTGACCCCACTATCCACCTGTTGGGTTCTGAACTATCCTTTCTGGAGATGTTTTCCAGACTACCTACACATGAGCAGCCATTTATTAATATGCTAAATCTAATCATTTTCCACCCTTAACTTAATATCTAGGGAGGTATGATGTTGTTAACAAATGTTGTTTTGGGGAGAGGAAACTTTCTGTATGAACTTTAAGGAGGATATGGATACCTCACAATCTCTTACCTTCCAGCTTTTAATAAAAAATAAAATCAGGAAAAAAAAAAAGAAAAAGATCTATGTACTAGAAAGCAATTTAGACCTTTTCAGCCAACCAGAAAGTAGCTATACATGGAGAACAAGAAAAAAATTTAGAACAGACATTCTAAAATGTGTTTCAGATCACATTATGAAGAGCAAACATAGGTGCTAGAAGACTGAGGAGAAAATGCCTGGCAAAGTGCCATGTGAGAAGCAGTGGAGGCCTGAGCCAAACTGGGCAGCTCTGCATTGAAGAATTACAAAATAATATTTTTAAAAGGTGGGATAGATAAAAATGACAGATACAAGAAAGGAATAAAAGTATTTGACTTTCAATTTTCTGGCTGGAGTAAACAAATGAATGCATGTATCATTGGAAAATGGAATTTAATGTGACTTTTCTATGCCTTCTAAGCATGGATATTAGTGTGTAGCTCAACAGGGAGATTTGGAAACATTAACATAAGACATGGTTCAAGCAAGGAAGAAAATCAGAAAGCATCAACAAGAACATGCAGTGGGAGAGAAGGCCACCTACATGCCTGAGCAAAGTCATTATTGTCAGAAGCTGAGAGAAGAAAAAGCGGTCCTGGAGAAGAAAGGAGAGGCCACATAGGGTGGGAAAGAAAAACAATCAAGAAACCATACAAGAAAAGGAAGAAGCGGTCAGCTAATTTAGGCGCTACTAGGATGGGAAGAAAAATAGAGTATGCTTTGGGTTTGAAAACAAAAAAGTCTGTGGTGCTCCTTGCCCGTAGGCAAAGAGTTAGTGGGAGTTATCACCTTTAGTTTTAGTGGGAATGAAGGAAGAGGTTAAGGAGGATGACTGGAGAATTTAAATGCTTCCTGCGATAAATATGGCTATGTTGTACAGCTCTAAATGACACTGAGTGAAAAGTGAGCATTAGGTCCCCCTTCTGAAGACTAGGGAACTGGTGAAAAAGAACGTAAGTACCTTAACTAAACAAAAGCAGGAAAATCAAAATGTGAAGATGGAAGTTACTAGCAGATGCGAAGGCTGGCAGATGAGGTATTCCATACCTCAAGGTGTATTGTGTGTGTGTGTGTGTGTGTGTGTGTGTGTGTGTGTGTGTGTAGCAAGATTCAAATCTATTGCCAACTTTTCAATCTATATTATGCATAGTTGAATTAGGCAAGAAAACCATATAGGACAAAAGTACACAGAGATAACTGGTATAAAAATGATCAAGGGAACACCGAGGTATAGTTCAGTGTTTAAAGTACCTGTCCAGCATGCCAAAGACCCTGTGTTCAATTCCCTGGCACCACACAAAGATTAGCTAGGCATGGTGATGCACACCTAAAATCCCAGCACTTGGTAGGCAGAGGCTAGAAAGCTGCTGAGTTTGATGCCAGCCTGTGCCACAGAGCGAGTTCAGGATTGGCCTGAACTACAGAGCAATACCCTGCCTCAAACAAAACAAAAACAACAACCAGAAAACATTATCCAGGGGTTCTTTGTCATCCAAACAGTCTCAGATCTTAAAATTGTATTCCTTTTGCTCAGCATGAAAATTATCAGAATTAGAAAACCACAGCAGTATGCTTATCAGCTCAAATCTTCAGAACTTGCCTTCTTAACCCTTCTTGTTTCCCACCAAAAAAAAATGATCAGAGAAAAACACTTCCTGGGGAATAGGGTTTCTTCTTAAGCTGAATCTTCTCTCTTTTCTTCCTATTTAGTCTAAAATGCAGTTCACTTGAATGATTTCTTTGCCTAGCCAGCCTCTGTAATGTGCCAGGTCTCACATCCTTCATCTGACTCTCTGATGTGCTGTTTATTCATTTTGCCAGATCATTACTAGTGATTTTTAAAAACACTTAATACCAATCTTTGCAGTGATGCTTATCCCTCACTCTCTCGCTGCTCCAAAAAGCATCGGCCATTTTTTCAAGTCTTTTCATTAATCATTTGTATTCAGGCTTTGTTCTTCCTGGCAGTTTCCCGTCAATATAACCAGGATTTGTGCACACCTGCTCGATAGCACAGGTCAACTGGGATATAATGGAAACTATTTTCCCTGTTTACTTCAGGGGGCCCAACATTTTGTTTTGTTGAAACTTTAAGAAAGGAGAATTTTTAACTCAAAAAAATCTAAACAAAAAATATTTTATTTAAAATCTGAAAAAATGTTAGAGTCTAAGACCAAAAACCAATCCGAATTTCTCAAACCAGTCCAAATATAAGACACAAAATTCTAGTTTTGAATCCCTTAGATATTGTGATGGTTAAAAAATTGTCTTAAAACTTTATATGCCCTAATAAACATCATAGACAAAGTTTGTTTGCAAGGAGACTAACGTCTATTGATTCTAGTGTAACATGCATAGTATTGTTATTTTATTTTACAATTTAATGAGAGGGAAGTTATTCCAAACTCACTGAATTTATGTTTATTTTTACAGTTTTAAAATTATCTAGCATTATAATATGGGAATACAACATAGCATCGACTTATCAAAAATTAATAAAATCTGCTTATAAAAATAGGACAAATGGAGTCAAATGAGTTGTCTCATTGTAAAATGCTATGTCAGAGTAGTCACGTTTGATGTTCTTTGGAAAGTTTTCCACATTCCCCACAGGGCTAATCTCTGTGAGTGCTCATTATGAGAAGTGATGGTTGCTTTTCCGGCCTAGAGTTAGGCTTTGTGTTATTCCTAGTTGATATAACTTTTATCACATTAAGGTTGTGAAATGAATTTGAAAGCTATGATAGCTTCTGTTTTTAATGACTTGTTCTGATTTTTTAAAGGACTCACAGAGATTTTATAAGGATAGAGAAATACAATAGACATTTTGCTCAGTAAATACATGATTCAGCACAGTACAAAAGAAAGATCATGGGCTCCAAGCCAAAGAGAATTGCATCTAAATCTCAGCAACCTCAGCTCTGCCACTTTCCAGTTTTATGGCCTCTGATAAGTTTCTTATCTTTTCAAGGCTTTATTTCCGTATTGGAAAAACAAGAATAATTGAATTTAGCTCACTAGGAAGCTATGAAAATTAAATATAATCGGATAATTAAAATACCTTGCCAAATACCTGATTAAATTTAGTAGATACTTCAATAAATATCAATTTCTTTTTTATTCCCAATAGCACAGCTCTAACCAACTGTGAACATTTCAAGTATAAAGAATTGAATACATATAAAAAACTACTAGATATATCACTCTAAAACTTCAACTCTTAGATGTAGGAAATACTGAAACACACAAAAATAATTTATTTTCTTTCTCAAATTGGGAACTTCTTAGTATTTGGAATCATTACAGCTAAGAAGCATTTTGCTCCAAAAATTCATAATTTCTTTTTGTAACTGAAGATAAAAACCAGAACCTTCTCTTAAGGTAAATCCCTAGTTCTTTATATTATTTTGAGAAAGATTCTCACAAAGTTGTCAAGGCAGGACTAATCCTTGAGATTCTTCTTCCTCAGCCTCCCAAATTGCTAGAATCACAGGCCTGTGTCACTGTGTCTGGCTTTGTAATCTATTTTTAAACAATCACTGAAGATTGGAAAGGGCAGCAACCCTAGAGATCACCATGTCCTCCTTTCTACAAAAGAGAAGCTGAGCCCCAGAAAGTTTCAATGATTTGCTCAAAATTGACAGCGACAGTTCCCGGGATGCCTTCCTCACTTCTAATCCAGTCACTTTTCCTTTCGGATGTTCCCCTCAAATTTTATGTTCCACAAAGATTTATTGGGAGAAAAAGTACACAGAAACTTTTTGAGTAGGTCTGACTTTTCTCTCTTCTCTAAATTATAACCACATGCCACAGTGTTAAACATACTGAATTTCTAAAATGAGAATGTGTCATTACATAAAACAGAGAACAAAGTAGAATAAATTTTAGATTGTGTTAGGCAAATAAAGATACTTAAACATCTAGATAGCTAATTCCAAAGCAGGAAGTTTATCCTGTTACTCACATAATTACCTCTTTTCCATTTTATATTAAAATGTAGACCTATAAAATAGTACATGGTGCCAGAAATGGTGGCACACACCAATAATTCCCACACTTCAGAAACTGAGGCAGGACTACAAGTATGAGCTCTCATCAGCAAGTTGGTGAGACTTTGTCTCAAAATAATAAATACATTTTTAAAAAAGGGATGGAGACCTATGCTCAGTGTGAAGACTCTGGGTTGACTCCCCAGTACTAAAAAAAAAAAAAAAAAAAGTGCTAATGGGTCTTCAATGTTGACAGTCTGAGTCATCTTGTATGTTCTTAACCCGATTACTTTAACCCCATCCACTTTATACAAGTTTCAAGTTAGGGCCCTGTTGCTATAGTAAATTTAACATGACAGGTTTCAAGTTTCAACAATTAAGACAGATATGTGAACATTTTTGATCACTACTATCTCTGGAATAATTGAACCATAGATTTCCATGGTTCCATTTAATATTTAATATTTTCAATTTATGTTAACTTCCATTAACTGCAAGGTGATAGATGTGCCACACTTTCTTCCTAGAGACACTTAGGAATTCCTTAAAGAGAACATATCTGTCTTTGATCCCAACAGCAATTTCTATGCTATCATCATCCATTTTATATTTCATAATCTTTAATCTGGACCACCTTTAAAAATATCCAAAATGTAAACATTTAGCAAATGAATCAAAAGTTTTCCACTATAGATAGCATACACTGAGATGGGAGAAGATAAATGTACTGACGAGTATTCTGCCTCCATCATCCTTCACTCTAAACTCAGATACTGAATAAATGAAGCAAGAACTCATATCCCAGTAGGATACCCTACCCTACACATGGGGTCTGGTATCAGTGTTTGTAACACTGAGACAGCCAAAAGACTGGATAGAGGGGGATTCCAGTCAAGAATCAAGCTAGACACCCCACAGAAGTATCAGGATAATAGGACTTGGGGGAGCCTGAAAAACTAGAGTCCTGACAGTAGAAATAAGACATTGGAAACAATATCCAGACATGGACAACTGGGTCTCTGGAAGGAAGAAGTCAAAATCATGACTGTGCTCACAAGTTAGAGAGGGAAAATGCCGCCCTTGGAGAACAACACAAAGTCACCAAGCTGTAACCCTGCTCTAACACGCATCAGTAAATAGATTAATCTTCTTGTCACTTTCTTAAGATGTAAAGGCGGAAAATAATTGTTCTTAATATTTTATGTTCTTTATGAGTAGCAAATGTATTTAAAATGTTTAGTGTAATACCTGGCCTTCGCAAATGCTTAATAAATGTTAAGCTAATGTCATTATTGAGCTTTAAATAGCTCTCCGCAGATGACAAACTGGAAGGTTAAGATCCAGAGGCAACGTTTGCACTGCCCTCCTTTTATAAAAACATTTCAGCGGGAGGAAAGAAAAAAGAAGACAGGAGTATATAAGGGAGAAATAAGTACACATTCAAGCAGAAGGTGGAAAAGGAACAGTCCTAATTTGCAAATATTGTTTCATTAGACCAGGTAGTCAGGGTCCAGAAACCTCACCAAGATGTGGTTTGTTATTTATACACATGTAAAAATAGTACTTAGAGGACAACAGCATCCATATGGCTAGATAATATGCTTATCTTCTGTGTCCTAATGTACAGAAGAGTCCCTGGTATCGAGTTTCTATTCCTTTTTCCTGAAACTAACTTAAAATATGTCAGTTGTTTTATTAGAGTGTGGAGGCCACAAATGTTCGAAACGCTAACGCAGAACACTTAAAATGAAAGATACTGAACCAGGAGATGAGATGCACATTCATCTCCTTGGAGTTAACTAAAGTTAATTCTAAGGATCAAAGATTTTTTAAAAAGAAAATAAATTAGAAGACAATACTATGTATGAAAGAAGAACATAAAGAAAAGAAATCGAAGCAAAAATGTTTCATTATCTTTACGTGTTGTTCGGTAAAAGTAGAAGAATTCCTACAATTTATTTTAGACTGTGTGGCACAGGCAGAAAGATGCAGAGTTATGAGCTTCTCCTCCAGACATAGTGAAATTCACATATTTTGCCCTCCTCGTTTCCATTTCAGCACCTCAGATGCCAGAGTATAAAAGATTCAACAAGCTGATACCAGGAGTTCCGAACTATTCATGAAACATATACCTATAAGCTTTCTAATGTTAAATAATCAGGCCTAAGCTTACAGGTATGTGATTAACTAATATTTGATTAATATTTCCTTTTCTAGCATTCAAAGACAATTTTCTCCTCATTCCTTCTTTCTATGGTAATGTCTCCTCATAAGAAAAGCTGAAATCAATCTCCTCATTCTTAGTTCAGTGGAATCCTTAAAATTAAGAAATGAATCTTCATAATTTTTAATATAGACAGAGAGTTTTGGATTATCAGGTGAGTTATCTGAAGTGAGGAAGTGAGGAAGCAATACTGAACTAGGGAAATATTAGATTGTCAAGGTAATTAAGGTACTTGTTCTTTCTAGGAATCTAATTTCAGTAATTTTCTATTTTAAGTGACTACTTCTATAATAATACTAGTTTTGTCTTAACCAAAAAACAAAAAGAAAGTAACTGGGTTTTTTTTTTTTGGGGGGGGGGGATGGTAATGAAACCAGGGCCACTGAGCTACATCCTCAACTTTTTGTTTTGTTTTGTTTTGCTTTTTGAGGTAGGGTCTCAATCTGTAGTTCGACCTGGTCCTGAATTCACTAGCTAGTCCAAGCTAGCCGAGAACTCACGAGAATCCTCCTGCCTCAGCCTCTCAAGTGCTGAGATTACAGGCACGTGCCATTTTACCCAGCTAGGATATGGTACTTAAGGATTGAACCCAGGATCTTTGTGCTTCCTTGGTAAGTGCTGTAATCACTGAGCCAGGACCCCACTTCCATCTTAAGCCTTTTCTTTCTCTCTTTCGTTTTCCCTTTGGATACAAGATCTCCCTAAACCACTAAGTTGGCCAAATTGGGCTCAGACTTGTAGTTCTACTGCCTCAGTCTCGCAGAGTACTAGAATTATAGACACACGCATGACCAGCATAAGTAACTGATATTTTAAATAAGAAATACCTTCCTTTCAATATCCTCTTCTTTTCTCTGTCTGTATTTTCCCCTTGCCATTTCCATAAAGAAAAAATAAAAAGACACTACTTATGACAAATTATTTGCTTAAATAATTAAAATATTGAATCTAAAGGTCAGTTCATATAATTTTGCATGCCTTTAATAATTAATAATATTCTTGAGGAATCAAACCATTACATAGATAAACTTCCTGCAAGATGACTAGCTCTGAAAAAAGATTTCATTGTATTTGTACTTAAGAATGATTTTTACTTACCAAAAATACAATACAAAAGCAATACAAAAGCAATAATAGATTAAAATTATGAATCCATAAAATATTCAACAGCCCCTCAATATATGACAAGTTATTAAGAGATATAATAAAAAATCTTGGATACCATTTGTATACCTAATCACAATCCTCAAAGAAAAAAACCCATTATTCTTCCAAAACTTACGACATCTTTTACCATAAAGGTTGCAGAAAATTGTGAACTTTCATAATAAATTTCCAGAATCAAAGATCACAAAAACTATATGAAAATCAGGAATGTGGAACCTATAACATAAAATACCAATATAATAATAACTGGAGATACTTATTGTCCAAAATAGGAATATCTCATCTCAACTGAACCTATAATTCACTGATGTTTTGAGTGTCTCTTCATATAGTCTAAACAGATTTTTTATTTTCACAACTTTAGCATCCTGCTAATGTTTTACTCATATAACCAAATAGAATTATTCTTTAATTCTGTATGTTTAAAAGGGTTAAATATTTTGCATCAGAAATTATAAAAATAATTGAATTTTATACTATTTTTATCTTTAAAAATAACCTATTTGGAGTCTGGGGAGGAAGGCAAAGAGCATGTCTCCCAAGTGGAACACCTGTGTTTAATTCCCAGCACCACATAAAGTGGACCCGGTGGTGCATGCCTGTAATCCCAGCACCCAGGAGTCTGATACAGTAGGGTTGCTATGAATTTCAGGCTAGCACAGACTGCATAATGAGCTCAGGACCAGCCTGACTACAGAGCAAGACTCTGTGTCTAAATAAATAAATAAATACAAAAAGAAAAAACAGTTTGAGATCTTCTGAACAAACCCAGTCATCACCCCATTCAGAATATTAGACTACCAAAAAAGTAGTATCATTTTTGAGAAAAAGATGACAGGAAAACACAGTGAAGGTAGACACAGAAAATTGATAATATTTATTCCCACAATGATCATGTAAATTATACCTGATACGTAGTAGATCTATTCCTGCACAATCAATTTAACTAACAAGAGGTCAGAAAAAAAAAATCCCAATGGTAGCAAACAGTGTTAGGTATAAAATTCCATCAACCAAGAAGCAATAATTTATGAGCTACCTCCAAAACATAAATTGAATCTATAAGCCACATGTAACTATCAGTATGAATGCTCTATTATCATACATATATTTGACTCGGGCATGTGTTTGTGTTGTCATAAAATTTAATCAACCAGTTCTCTATAATTCTGTTAGGCTTATGTGGCAATATGTCAAGGGATTATTTCACAAAGTCATGTTATTTTTAACTTGAACAAAAAAAAAGCATAAAAAAAATAAAATCTAAACAACTGTCAAACCAACAGATATACATTTTCAATGGTGAAATCCCAGGGAGAAAATAGTCTCTGATAAGCACAAATTACTCCACATAGAAAACTTGCATACTTTCACATAAATATACACAAAAAATTCCCCAAATGTACAGTTTCTGTGCACTATACTTTAAAAGGGCAAAGATGAGGCACAATGAGATAGTTGCCTAGCAGGTGATCCTCAGCAGCACCAAAAAAAAGACAAATATTAAATGCAGATCTGTGCATATGTTATGTATGTTTTATAAAATAAATATATATATACACATACATACAGAATGTATATACAAATTTCATATTAGTGTATCCTATTCTAAACATTATTCTTGGTACATATTTTATTTCATATTTAGAAATATCAAAATGTATTTAAAATTAGGTGTATCAGATGTATCATAATGTACCTTTAAATCCATTATGTAATATAATTTTAATATAATTTCCATTTACAAAATAATGAAATCTGATCTCACCATAGATTATGGTGAGATTAAGGTAATTATGAATTTACTTACTATGAATAGTCATTCACAAATTTCAAATAATTTTAAAGATATAAAATCAATGTACTTTTCCTCTCTCCAGTTTCCACTTCCTGGATTCCTTGCATTGGGCTATAATTCTCTTTTGCACGTACTGCATGCAGAATGCAAACAGAACATGCCTGAAAGAATCTGCAATGCAGAGAAGAGGAAAACATTACCCTTAATTTGCATATCACACCAACACAGTAACTGATTTGTCAAATACCAAACAATTTACATATTCTAGGCATCTTCCTCTCCCTTTCTTGAACATTTGGATTACATTTATTTATTTATTTATTTATTTATTTTATTGCAAGTAAATTGTATAGAGAGTACAACATATCTTTAGTTAAATGACTTAAAAGTATTGAAAGAAAAAAAGTACACCTTCAGTTTAAATTTCAGAAGAGTCAGGGAGCTTACACAGCAATCTCCAACTCAGAGAATTAAATTTAGCCTGCCAGGTCCTGCAGCTAAACACAAGAGCTCCTTCCCTCAGCAGCTCAGTGGGGAGACGTTGTTCTGCTGTCTCTCCAGGCTCTTTTGTACGCTGAGGCTGACGCGATTCCCCAGACTTGTGTCCTGTACGGAATGTAAACTACTTCTGTAAGTAACAGCAAAAGGAATTTATTGACTTCCTCTCAGACTGAAAGCAAAAGTGACCACTTGCATCAAATTATCCATTTGGATTTTCAGCCTATTAAAAATGAGGTAGGCTGTGATGGATGCTGATTTTTATTCAGTGGGCTCATCTATTCTGCTATCTTAGTATCTTAAAATGCACATGCAAAGCTGTGTTTGAATTACTAACATGCCCACAGTTATTCTTTATTTTCCAACATGACAGCACAAATCACATTATTTGCAGACATAGGGGAGTCTTTCCCACAAATCAACCCCTACAACCACACAAAACAGTTATGTGTTGAACTCCTGGAACAGTTACAAAGAAATATAAGACACAGCTTGTGTTTTTAAGAAATTGCCATATAGAGAGATAAAAATATTTATAGATACAAAATAAACAATAGGAAAGACAGTGATGTATATATAATGCCACAAAAACAAAATCACCCTGGAGAAATTGCACTCAGAGGAATGAGATCTCCTTAACTGGGCAACTTAGTTCTCCAGTTTTTAGTCTATCATATAAAACACAAAACTGAGCTAGATTATTTATATTTTTTTCTAACCTAATAGTATTAAAAATAATATATTGTCTCATACCCCTATCCTTGAAAGCCGTCATCTACTTGTTCTAAGTCTTATCTGTAACAACCTAAAAGAAAAAGAAGTTAGCGGCCACCAGAAGATACTTCAATGTATGGCTCTTCTCTTCCAAATTTTAACAGTTCTTAGACAAAGGGATGTCATCCAGTTTTCTTTACGCCTATACACAAGGTGAAGGGAATCCATATGCAGTGTGGTTTATCTACAAGTTTTTAATATTTATTTTATTTGGAACAGACATTTAGAGTCTCATTTTTTAGATAAAACTACCCAGGAAGTTAAGTAGGATCACAAATTCAAGGCTAGCCTGGGCCACTTAGCAACATGCTGTCCCAAAAATTGTAAAAAGCAAGACCTTGTCTCAAAATTATATATATATAAAAGGACTGTCCATGCACCCCAGTGGTACAGCACATCTGGGTTTTATCCCCAGTAAGAAGAAAAAAAAAAAAAACTAAAAGTACTCTGTATAATTACAAGCACTGATGTTTCTCTCCTTGGTACATCACATAACCTATCTATGCAACTAATTGTTTGAGTTCTCAAAAGATTTGTGAAAGTATATACCAGCCCAACAGTCATTTTTAGTTAATTGTTAAGAAGATCTTGACTGAATATCCCTGTGTTCTCCTACTTAGTGCTAATGATCAAGGTGTGTTAACACAGAAGAACTCTGTGTTCATTCACCATTCTCTGCTTAAAAGTTTTAAGGGACCAATACATTATTCCCTACCCCTCATGCTCCACTGAGAACCACAAAGAACTTCATACGTAGAAAAAATTTTAATAGAAATTGTACTCCTCCAAGTCTTACAGTCCAAAGCACCAGAACAGAGGGCTCATGGGAACCAACATAGAGATTATAATCATGAATCTCCTTACATCTTTCATTAGCAGACACTTTTCCTCCAGTCCACGGCATTGTTCCAAACTGCTCCATTATGGGTGCAAATTATTCTAAGGACTCTACTAAAAGGTCAAAAAGGCAGGGAGGAAAACTGATGGAGATGATGCCAACAATTACACAGCCAGCATAGGGCTGTGAACTAGAATTTATATCTCCCTCAACACACATGCACACTTTCTTAGCATTTATAATTATAAGCTACTCCTCCATAAAAACTTCATACTACACAAAATTATTTTATCCTAAACTGCTACTTTAGAAATGTACAGGTTTTCCCAGTCACTAGCACATTTGACTTTTGAGAAACATAGACTGTAATACATTATGCATCTCAGGTGACTATGATAACAAGATTCAATTTTACATTTAACTGATACACCTGTAAGTTTTTATAGAATGGAGCACCTTGCCAACCAACAGATTTTCCTTCTTCTACTAGAAGTATAGTTTTCAAATTTATTCTGGTATTTTTCCTGCTGTTTCAATGTTTATATTAGTACTAAGTTCAAGTTTTATAAATGTAAATGTAACATAGTTGAAGCAACAATAGTCTGCCTTTGGTAGACCCAAAATGACAACCATTTCCTTCAATAGGATGCTCATTGTGCCTACACTACATACATATGAATTGACTATGTGCTGAAGTTGTGAAGAAAAATAGCATTAAGGAGCTGGCAAGGAAATTTACTCTGGAAAAATACAAAATGGTAGAGCTATAAAATCAACTGGGAATTTTTCAGGAATGCTTCATAACAATAACACAATTCCTCTGGCATAACATTCTGCTTTCTGGAAACCACCCAGCTCTTAGAATATTAAGGTTTGCTCAACTTTCACACAATACAAGTAGAGGAAGTAAAGAAGAAGGCAGACTAAGTACTGTGCTGTAGTATTTCCACATATATCATTGATCAAAATTCTATGCACTACAAAATCATATGGTATTATATGAAAAATATCTGATTCCACTGATCTAAGATGAGATATAAGAAATCTAAAACTTCTAAAAGGACCTCCACTAAGTCTTATCTGACAAAACTGGGCAACATTGTTGAAATGCTCCTAAAAAAATACTGAGAATTTTATATTTCTGAGACTCTCTATTAATCAATATCTATATGCAGATCACTTGAAGGAGCTTGAAGTGGAGCTATTACCAAAAAAATATTTTTTCTCTATTATCTATAATACAAATTATTGTTTTCACGTCATGTACTTTTTGCGACGAGTTCCATTCTAAACTATAGAATTTCCTGGAAATGTTACCAGTGGATATCTTTTCAGAATTAAATAATAGCCTACTAAGAGAAAAAAATAAGGGTAGGTAGAAGGGACAGTGGGTGGTATACAAAAGGAGTAGGGGGAGGGAGGGTTGAAGAAACTGTTGAAAGAACTGAAAGACAGGTTTGACTTGCTTTTCCATTTAAACTAATTTTTTAAAGCTAAAATGAGATCTCAAGGCCAAAGATTTAAGGGAATTTGAGTTTTTATAGACTTCTACTGGAAAGGACTATGTACCATAAAAATAACCACAACTATCTCACAAGCAATCAATGGGAATTTCGCTAACCTTTTTCCCTAATGACCTTATGCCACCGATAGATTTTGGAGATGATAACTCCTTCTCACATGGAGTCAGTACCCTGTTTCCTTAATGTTTTCTCTTTGAAATATGTAAACATGTAATATTTTGAGCCTTTAAAGTAAGTAGATTAGTACTCATGATCATGTTTTAATTTCTAGAACATAAACATTATTAAATATTCCAAATTCAGGGATGAGAAAAAAGCAAACACAAACTAATAATCTTATATATAATAAGAATAATAATAAACTGTCATAAAATAACAATAACAATAAACTGTCATTTTAATCAACATGTTTTTCAAGAATTCTAACTAATATCTTATGGGAAACCCTGATACTCAGAGTAAGATACCTTCCTATTGATCTCGTTGTGTGTGTTTTTTTGTTTTGTTTTGTTTTGTTTTAGGTGGAAGGAGTGGAATGAGTTTTGTTAAGTTGCTATGTAGCTTAAACTGGGCTTGAACTTGTGATTCTCTGCCTCAGCCTCATCAATCTCTGCATAGTGGAAAAATTAGCCCTGCTTATATTTTATAAAGCCTTAGAGTTCAAAGGACCCAAATTTCTTCTCAACTAATTGACCTGAGCACAAGATTATTCAAAGCACATAAAACACACACAATATATGAACAAATGTGGTGCTAAAAGACTTCCCAATTGTTAGACCTTGAATAATCCTGCAGACAAGAAAATATTTTCAATCAGGTTTGTCCAAACTACAACATGGAGGCCACCTGTGACCCAGGATGGCTCTGAATGTGGCCTAACACAACTTTGTAAACACTCTTAAAATATTATGAGACTATTTTGCCATTTTTGTAATTCAATTACATTAGCTGTATTAGATATTGTGTGCTCCATCCAAGGCATATCCTCATCATTCAGTGTGGCCCTGGCAAGTCTTAGCATTAGTTTGAAATTGTCTCCCACTCACACTGAGTTATTTTGACTAGAAACACCATGGTAATTGTATGCTACATTGTCCGGATGTGTAATTAGTTAATATTAAAATACTATAAAATTTCCTAGATTGTATGTTGATAAAACCATTTTCAGTAAGCAAAAAATATTACTATTTAAAGTTAATAAACTCACACACATACACACACACACACACACACACACACACACTACTTATGTCAGGCTAAATGTAGTACTAAGATAAATAAGTAGTAATTGCAAACCATGTATATTTAGCAAAGGGAGAACAAATGGATTTAGGTTCTTGCTGCAGCCTCATTCTTTGTACCTAACATTCTATACATTTTGAATTTTTTTCTCAGATGTTGATACTGACAATAGGCAGAAGAAAATCCCTCTCACTATGTAGTTGGTGGATTTAACCTGATAATGTATGTAAAATCATAATAAGCAACATCTATTATTTTTGAAAACTGTGGAAGTTTCTATATTTTAGGACACAATAATGCTATGGTTAGCCCAAATGATGTCACCTTTGATATTTCCATTATACTAAAAGAAGACAACACAAAATAATAACAACCGTAACTGTTACAAACTTCTAGTAATAAACTATGATTAAATCTCAAACTTTAAACACTTTATGGGGCAGATGACTACAATAGAAATATATGAAATAAGATACAAATCTTGTCGTTGTCTAAGTCGGATCACCTCAGCAAGGGGCAGCTGAGGTTACAGCAATACCTACTTAGAGAGCAAAAAATCATGAGGTAGCCTGGGAGAAAAGGATTTGCTCATGCTCCTGAGTACAAATGAGTGGGAACTGACTGAGAGTGATTATCTTTATTCTTTCTTGACAGCTTAATTAAGTTCTCTAATTAGTCACAGTCACTGAGCACTACATTATCAACTCTGCCTACTGTTGGACTGGCTTCTTCTCTTCTCTGATAACTAGTTATGAAAGTTCGCTGGATCTCCACGTTGTCTTTTATTTTCAAGAAATCTTTTCATACTTACTGAAGTAAAATTAAAAAATTAAAATTGTATATATTGAATACACACAATGGAATGTATTAATATAAATAAAAGTTATAAAATGACTACAATCAAGCTAACTTGCATATACATCACCTCACCATTACTTTTTATGTGTGCGTATTTAAGATCCACTCTCAGGGCATATTTTAAGTATACACACATTAAAAATCACCATTAAGCTGCACATCAGATCTCCAGAATTTACTCGTCTTATAAATGAAGGTTTCTACTCTTGAATCAACATCTTCCTGTTTTCCTCAAAGACAGCTCTTCCTCTGGTAACCACTACTTTACTCTCTGATTTTCTGTATTTGCCTTTTTAAATTCTACACATAAGAAAGCAAACAACATTTTTTGTCTACGTTGGACTTATTTCACTTAGCATACTGTCTCTGAGTCCATTTGTGTTGTCATAAATTACAGGATCTATTTTTTGAATGTGTAGAATATTAATTAACCCAACAGCATAAGATTGGTTATCTTCCAATAAGGACCTTCACAAAATTATTAAGCTATGCCCTCATTCTTGTCCTGATCTCTATCCCATCACCAGCACCACAGTGAGCTTCTTGCCTCTCTCTCCCACTCTCTGAGTGTCTTGTTTTTTTCTGAACACTAATCTTTGCATATTGACTCAGTCTTTTACCATGTAGTGAGGAAGAAAACAATCAAACTTGAATAAAGACCAAGTGTGAGAGTTCACATCTTATCCCACAATGTAATTTGCCTGATCTCCATTCTATTTAGAACCAAGTAACTGGGTTGCCTGTTTCTGAACTAAACTCCTCTTTACTCTTTCATTCCAACCTCCACTACCCTGCAAAGCCCCCTTTTTTTCTGCGTCCTGTAGCATAGAGAAGCCCTATACAAGTTTAAGGACTATTCTAAGGTAGGAACATGAAGTGTGACTATATGTTTTTTCAAGGTAGTTCTCTTTTTACAACAGTCATATATTGTGTGTTCATGTAATCACAACTACAGTGGCAATGTTTTCCACTTCATAGTCTTTACAAACCAGAAAATCTGAGATCTAACGTGACCTATTCTAATTCTCAGACACATACCAGTTTCCATTATCAAAATAGTTCAATGATGCCTGCTTTCCTCTTGGACTATATCAAAGAATTGGCAAACCATCTATCATTATACGAAAGCAAAGAACTATTTTTATCATGATTGAAGTGTTTATTCTTCCTTCTCAGTCTTTTAATTCTACTAATGCTGCCAGCTGAAAGAATATTCCTCCTGAAGGATTGATAAATATCATTAATGCACTCAAATGAGTACACTTAGTCTTGAGAGCCTAATCTTTTATTCATAATTATCTTGATATTCAATTTAATTTAAAAATTCTAATGGCAAAGTAACATTGCATACCCTTTTCAAATGATGAGAAGAAATGCTCTCTACCCTCAAAACTGCTTACATTGTAATTGTTATAAGATTAATAAACTGATCACCATTTACAAGAATATAGAAACTTGATGAATGATCTAAATAAAATGACATCATGTAAATAATGGAAAAAGCTTGCAAATAGTAATGGCTTCTACTTCAGCAAAACAAGAATAAAATAACATTTTAAGACTAATCCATACAAGAAAAGTAGAGTTAAAGAATTGAGAAATATTGGTTAGTTGCAAAAAAAATGCAAGGAATATGTGAACACAGACAGACAATGAGGAAGCTAATGGCAACAGTACATTAGACTCAAGATGATATGAAATTAGGCCACACTAAGTTTTTGACTAAGGGTGGTAACTGTAAGCATATTCTAGAGTTGGAGTACTTTCATGAAATTTTAATCAATACACAAATGCATATAATTAAATGGGGAAGATTCTAAGTGTGGTAGAAAGGCTCACCAAATAACTACATTTACCAGAACACTTATAGTTAGGCCACATCAGGGAACAAATTTCAGTCAAAAAGCTTCTAGTGATAAGGGTTTGTGCCAGTCCTACAATAATGCAGCAGAAAGACCACATTTGTGAGGTTAGTGTCTGTTCCCTTGCTGCAGAATCTGATCTTTCTCTTCCTTTCCCACAGCCAATAGAGACTCACACCATCATTCAGATGATGGAGCAAGAAAACCGTGAAGGCTCTGTCAGCCTAGGTTCCTGAATGACTATGCAAGCATTTCTCACAACTATGCCCCTCTATTCAATAAAAGTTGTTTATATAACATGAACAGGAAATAAACTTGTGATATTAAGTCACTGACCTTACCTTATTTTAATTATTGGATAGAACATCATAGACTAGCTGACCTTGACTATAAGAAAGAATTATGAATAAAAAAAGGACATCCTGAAATGACCCATTTTCAAAAAAATCACCTCATGACTCACTTGAACCAAATCAATCAATGAAATTCTGTTTGGATCTATATGAAACACAAATATATGAATTCCTTTAAATCTATACAAAACTAAGGTTGAGAAAGGAATGGTTTGGAGAGAACTAAAAATGTGAAAAATAAGAGAACTCTGAGAGAGTTACCAATGTGTCTTCCCTGTATTACAGACATTTTGATCTCTAACTGTACCTGAACTGATTGGAAGCATTTTATCTTTAGCCTTCCTAAACAATAGATAACCATCCTTTTTTGCCTTGCTAAAAAGGGCGACCACACTAGCTACATACTGTTTTATGAAAGTTTCATCCTTATGAGGATACTAATAGTTAAAAAAGAAAGAAAAGTTCAGTTCATTAATAAGGTTAATTTTTATACTTGATGTCAAATCAACCCAATCAAAAATTGGGAAGCTGAAATTAAAAGGCAATTCTCAAAAAATATATCAAAATAAGTATATTTTAAATGTTCAACATATTCAGTCATTAAAGAAAATAACAAAGATACATGTATACCCATGTTCATAGTGGCACAACTAACAATAGCTAAAATATGGAAGTCACCAAAATACCCATCAACAGACCAATGGATACACAAACTGTGGTATCTATACACAATGGAATACTATGCATCTACAAAGTCCAACAACGTGGAGGCTTTTGCAGGCAAATGGAAGAAACTTGAGAACATCAGGCTTAGTGCAGTGAGTCAGAAACAGAAAGTGAAACATCGAATGGTCTCTCTGATATGAGAAACCCAGATCACAACTATCTCATGGAACTTAAAACAAAAAACAAAGTGAATGGGGGGTGGGGGGGGTCAGTGGGGGAGAGGGATGAGTAGGGGGAGGGACAAAAGGAGAGTGGGAAAGTCCTTGTCACCTTGACAAGATATGTATGTGCACAAAATGCTCAACTTCATGGTAAACCTTAAATTTAGCACTTATACATATCAATAAAACAGGAAAAAAGGGGAAAAAAATAAAATGCTATTCCAAACAACACTTAGATTCTACCTTACACCAGTGAGAATACCTATTATCAAGAACTTGAATAAACAACAAGTTCTACAAGGTAGCAGAGAAAAAGAAATCATTCTACATTGTTGAAATAACTATTAAGTAGTACAACCACTATGAAAACCATTATAAAGATACCTCAAAAAACTAAAAATAGAAAATCTATTGGAATAGTTATATGCTTTGGGTATCTTTGTAAAAAGTTTAAAGACCTCATGCTCCTGTAATACACACATACCCATATATATAGCAGCACAACTCATAATAGCTAAATCTTTGAAGTGACTTATATGCCATCAACAGATAAGTAGATAAAGAATATGTGGCATATATTTATACATTCAAGGGAATACTACTGCACCTTAAAAAGGATAAGTTTGATTTATATGTAAGAAAATGGATATATCTTGATATCATAATATTAAGTGAAATAAATCAGGCATAGATTCTTATGTTCCTCTTCTATGAGAAACTCAACCATAAATTGATTATAGGGCAAAATTGAAGATAATAGGAAACAGAGAGTTAAACTTTTGGAGATGGAGATGGGGAATTTGGAGGGCACAGTGGGGAATAAAAGTAAAAATGATTAAGATGTGATATTATGCACCAATTTCCTAGGATAAATGAAATCATTATGTATCTAAAATATGTACTAAGAAAAAATAGTACTTAGAGGGAGAGGATAATAATTATATATCAAGAAGAAAAGACTAGAAATAGTAATAATAATAATGGGACTCAACACCTAGAATTTGTACCTGTTTTCACATCTGGTTTCCGGAAGATTGCTACTGTGAAGATATGTTTCAATAGTTTGTGAGCAAATTCCATTCTGTGTCTTTGTTTAGAAGACACTTGTACAATCTTGCTTTGCCTTAAATGAGAAAGAGCCACTTGTTATTAGAAGATGAGCAGTGTAGAAGGAAACTAAGACTACTGATAAGAAGTCAAGGCTTCAGCATTCTATGATACCCTAGATTCATGCAGCATTTTAAAGAACGTGTTAGAAAAATAAAAGGAATCATATACACTGTTTTTTAAAATTCTAGGAAATATCAATCACTGCATTATTTACCCACTTCTTGTCTGCTCATATAAGCAGAGCTATTCCTCAAAGCAATATTCTGTATAATATTGAAAGGAATAATAATGAATATGAGTGATAGAATAACACACATTTTGTTCATAGCTCTCTCTCTCTCTCTCTCTCTCTCCCTCCACTCCTTTCCTCTACTCTTCTCTCCTCTCCTTTCCTCTCTTCTTCTCTCCTCTCCTCTTCCCTTCCCTCCCCTTCTCTCAGGATGGAACTCACAGCCTTCACATGGAGCTACATCTCCACTCTTTTTACATTGTTGTTGTTGTTGTTTATTTCAAAATAAGGACTTGCTATGTTGTTAAAGATAAGCTCTAAAGTGTGATCATCCAGCCTCAGCCACTCAGGGTTAATGGGTGGAATTACAGGCATTCACCACCAAGCTTCAATTCGTATTATCTCTTTAAATGTTGAGAAAAGCTTTGGAAAACAAATTCAGTGATTTTGTTATTTTATTTATTTTTTATTTTGCTAGCTAATCTTTCTGTTTGCAAAGCGTAAGTACAGGACGTCAAGGCGAGTGAGTTGAGTATACCAAATGTAAAAGGAAAGGAGGGAAAGATGTTGTTCAGCTGAGTGCAGTAGAATGCTAGCATTCTGAATAGTGCCTTATTAATTCCGCATTAACTCTACCCCTTTAACTCTCTCCCCTGTACACCGTCTACAAGCGACACTACCAGAAATTCTCACCAGCAGGGTTCCAGATTTGAGTCCGTTAATGAGGAACATTTGCAAAAGATCTGGAAATTAGAAGAGGAAAAAAAACCACTTTTTGTTTTTCCAACAATGGCTGGCAGGCAAGTGTCAGATGTGAAATTTGTGTGGGTTTCAGGCATCTGAAACTCACGCAGGTCGCGAAGAGCAGCAGCATTTCCCGCAGCGCTTGCAGCTTTCCAGTCTTCTGAGAATTAATGGGAATTTGCACTGATCACCATGTCCTAGCTCTCCAGTGCTAGGTAAGCACCTAATTTCCTGAAGTTAATTACTTCTGGCTTGAAATACTAAGAGTGGTTCCTACTTTCCTAGCCAAACCATAGCAAATGCAGTGTTTTCAATAAGAATTTATTATCCAACTACCAGGGGACATTTTAATGCAGACTTACATGGAAAGCAGTTACAAAGGGTGGATATCTGAGATGGACTTACAGCACTGTACAGTAAAAAAAAAAAAAGTTACATCATAATAATTGGTGCAAAATCACTTAATTCTTTTTAAAATACAGTATTTCCTATTTGTTTTATGATGTGACTGGGGCAAAAATTATAGCCTGAGAGAGGGGAAAAAGATGAAGAACCTAAACGATAACCATTGTTGAAAAAATTAGGGGTTTCAATTAAGAAAACTGATCTGCTAAAGGAAAGTATATGACTACTATAAGTTCCAGTAGAAAGGCAGGGTACAGAAATGCCTCTGGCTGAAGGGAAAAACTAAATGACAAAAAGATGCCAGGTTGCACGCGTACAAAGTTATCACTGTCAGGGAGACATCCATTATACACCAATGAAAGGATTATGACTAAGGAATGTCACCCTTACTGTATATGACATGGCTTTACCCACTGACAAATGCTTCTTGAAAAATCAATATTCAGAAACATAATATGTATAAAAAGTCACATTTAGAATTGGTATGATCCAAGTGAATAGGACTTGTACTCCATATAATATCTTGCACAGTCATTGGCACTAGATAATTACTTGGTAGGCTTTCTCAGGCTCACAGACCTCTGAAGTTTTGAATCCCCCTACCCCCAACTCTTTAAGAAAATGGAAAATTCCAAATGAGTCATGCTAGCAATCAATCTTAAACTCTGGGCCCTCCTAAGATGAATTAATGATATACTTCTAAATGTATTTATACTCTGTGCACACAGGCACACTGACATACCAAAGTAATACAGCCAGTTGGAGGAAACTTTGTGCTTACCTCCCGCCATGCATGTACATACACATTGGCAAAATCAGATACAAAACATTTCAAATTTCAAGTTTTTATTTAATAGTTCACTGATTTCTTTTTAGCCCCTGGGTCATCTTCCCAACCTCAATAGCCTACTAACTTGCTTTTTTGTATATATGATAACTAATTATGTTTACTATTCTGACATGGCAATTGATAAAATTCCACACACTTCCACATAGTCACATTCTATAATTTCTAAATGTTGTTATCGAACATGCCTTATAAACAAAGCCACACCATGTATAAGCATTTTAAATGGGTTTAACTTTCTATAATGAGTCAACTCTTTAAACTCCATGAATAAATGTGCATGATATATTGACTGGCATTACTAGTGTGATAGAAGTTTCCCAACCTTAGGTATTTTTGATGAATATATGAGATTCAGAATAAATTATTTTTAAAGAATTGAAGAATTTTTATGCTCACATTTATTTTTATATTATTTATATATCTTCAATTATTATTCAGCATTTTTGTGTAGAATTGCATGTGTGAGTTTTATTGACAGTAAATGCTTTATTACAGCCCTCATTAAAGCAAAGTAAGTTTGCTTTGTTCCTCTGTATCAATAATGTATTTTTATGTCTATCTATCTATATAAATAAATTTGCATACAAATGAGAAAGAAGATATGTATTTTAAGGGTTAGTTTCACCACGTAGGTTACACAAAGTATCAGGAATTCAGCTAATAAGGTGTGTTTGAGATGTTTATTAGAGTAAAAGCATATAATATTCTAGTATTAGGTATGAAAGTTGATAGTAATCTAAATATCATTTTTGTTTTACATGAATAAGACTTTAACTCAGGGGTAAGATAAACTTCCTGCAAAGTTTATATGAACATATCTATTGGTATCTTTCAGCTATGGAGAGAGGCAGGAAAGACTTTAAATAAAGAAAAAAATGTAATAATTTCCTTTTTGAGAAGGATGGAACAGCAGGCTTGTTGCACAATAGCACTTTTTTCTAGCTAGAACTTGTTTTCCCTGCCTTGTCTCCTGGTAAAGGGGGAATACGCTGATGTGGAAATTTTCTCCCTGAAACTCAGGGCTGTCTCTTCTTTCCTCAGCTTAAGATGCACCTATGGATGTAGTGAAAAGAAGTGGTTGTAGTATCTGAAAAGATTTCTTAAAATCCTCCCTCTAGTCTGGTGTAGCACATGATTCAGAATTACAATTACCTAAAACTAACTAGATGAAAAACTAAAAAGGAAAGAAAGGAATTTTTTTTTTTTAAATGTAACTGCACAAACTCTCCATGGAGTTGTAACAATGCCATACATTTTCTACGTTTCCATATACTACCACCAGTACCTATAACTCTACCTGGCAAATTTATCAATTCCAAGGGGATCCATTACATTAACAAAAATAACAACTTCCATGATCCAATGACACAAGGTAGAAAGTTCAAACCTCTGTCGTTCCCTTTCATATTTGGTAAAATGCAATCTTTTTTTCTTTCTGAGATGAAAGGAATTCTATATATATATTTTTTTTCTGGAGACACAGTTGACTATATTTTACCTCTATGGACTGACAAACACATGTGAGTCTCTGTTTCATCAACTCATGAGTAATAATTTCTGTATTCTTAATGTTGTGGGGAGAACAAAAAACATCAGGAAAATAAAAGACCTTTGTAACCTAAGAAGATGTCACACATTATCTTCTCAACCATACACACACACACACACACACACACACACACACACACACACACACACACATATATGTTTCAGTTTTGTGGCAGAAAAAAAGTATTAAGAGGTATAAAAACAGAAAATAACTTGCTCTTCAGTAAACCTGCTTGTTACCTTCCTGAACTCACAGAAATTCTGCATTGCTCAGCCCGTCCTCATAGTTAGAATTGAGTATATGGCTACTTTCTGATATAAAGGAAGTGACACAGTCCACTTCTAATCTTATACCAAAGAAATCACCTATTCACATCCTTCATGCCTTTTCTCCATGCATGGATTAAATGCAAAGAGCACAACTATTTCCTCAAAGAAATCTGAGCCGTAAGAGGAAGTTGGCACATCCACGAATAATCAATTGAAAAGCCTCTTACTAAGCAGAAGTGCTAACCGTGGATTACTGGAATGCTATACAAAAGAACTTGCATCCAATTTATGTTGAACTAATGAGATTTGAGGTTTTGTCCTAAGAGTTATTATTTTTATTAGTGTGTACTTGTGATATACAAGTCACATTAATTTTGAGAAATTGATGCATATACATATAGCATCAATTTTTAAACATAATTGTACCTTAATTAAAAACAGATATACAAAACTGTCAAGTGTCAAAAGGAGTCTCTCCTGAATAAGGCTGCCACTCAAAACAGAATACACAAAGAATATATATGGCAATATTATTGCCACATTCTGACAGAATATATTATCATTACTAGTAACTCATCATTTTTGAGAACTGATAGTCTATGAGGATCATTAGGGCTTGTAGAGGACTTTTAGTTCCTTCAGTCAACATAGGAAGTCATGAGTGATCTCAGTTTTTCTTAACAGCAGTACTAGTTCTTTCTTCTTTGTAACGCAGTTGTTATTGCTAAAATTACATGGACATTCTCCACTGGCTCAGTGGTGTGGGTCTGTAATCAATACAACAAGCTAATTCCTCACTTATTTGAGTGAAAAAACTTATCCAAAGAAGAGTGCTATAAGCAATTAGGTCACAACATTATGTAATCAGTGTAAAGTACTGCCTAGATACAAAGTATTAGGAAAAAATAAAAACACTGAGTGTGAAGCACAGATACAAGTGGGTGAGACTTCTGGCTTATTGATGATGTTATAAGAATACAGAGAGTAGAAAACAATAGAACTTGTGGTTTTCTGGTTACGTAATGAATCATCACCTATGTGAGTTTAACGAATGAAAATTATTGTCCAAAATTATAATAGAATTTGTAAGGAGATTCTTTTTTTTTTCCTTACAGAGAATTTCCAATTTATCCACCTAACTCAGATGGATCCGCATTCAAAATCTCCATGGAATGTCTAAATTATATATTTGAAAAATACCAAATGAACACTCTTTAAAACCTATGCCAAGACCTAGAATAACCGTTTCAGTTGTTACCTAACAGGAAATACCTCTCATAATTACCAAATGCCTCTCATTTCAAGTTTAGCATTTACTTCCTTCGTTACTTAAAATCCCTCACATAGTACATCTAAAGTAGTACCACAGCCTTCCCTTTCATTGAATAAATAAGAAATGCTCTTTTAAAAATGCAATTGCCCCTTAATTTAATGGGGTGATAATTCTGGTTTTGTAGATGCTTGTATTCCACTGCATGGTAACCGCTTCTAAATGAAGATGTTTTGTGTATATTTGTGTTATCTGAGAGCTTATTTTTCCTAGAAAATCACTACATATTCATAAACTGTGTATAAAAATCACATAAGGTACAACCATGACAATCATATTTAGTAATCTTTATGTCATAGAAGTGAAAAAATGTTTGTGTGCATTTGTAATATTGGTGCAAGCATACTGGAAATATTTTATGATAAATGAGATAATCTGGTAATTACTTTGATTCTCCTACATTTAATGTTCATTAAGCTGCAAACTATATCCTAGAGAAAAAGTTACCAAGTTTCCCCTCTCCAAGTCAGATGCTGATATTCATTTTATTTATTATCTAGTGCTTCAGAGATAATTGCCTGGTCCCCAAAATAACACTTCTATAATTCATTTTAAGACTAATCATCACTCAACTAATGTTTACAGATCTCTGATTAGAAATGTGCATGGAACACACAGGCTTACTCCTTGAACAATGTGTAATGGAATGAAAATAATAATGTAGTCCGATATGCCCCAGACTTACCTGACAATGAGTCTTCCTTCTGGAGACTCCTTAGGGTATGGGCCATGAGTCAGTATTATCAACAAGCTTGCAAAGGATTCAGAATTGGATATATTAGAAAACAAAGACTCAGACTAATCTAATACATTTGTTATTAATTCATGTAGTCATTCATTCATTCAACCAGACATAATTGTATGATGGATGTAACAGAACAAATAAGATGCACTCCCTGCCACACAAATAAATACAATGAAATATGATGAATTCTTAGCTCAGAGTGAGCACAGAATGCAGTGAGAACACAAAGAAAATAATTGTCAATTTTGCCTCAGAGGTTGGGTCAAGGTCAATCCTGGAATCATAAAGAAAATCATATTTAACCAAGCCTTAGAAGAATAGGTGCTTACTAATAAAAAACTATTAAAAGAATATTTTAACGAGAGGAATCATAATTTGTTAAGAATGTATTAACTAAATATAAATTTAGAAGACAGGCCTTTTGGAAACTATTTAGAAAAATAATGAAGGTCAGACTGAACTGAGGAAGTGAAAAACAGATTAAAGAAGAGGGAAAGAATATATAATGTTGAGTAAGAAGGATCAGTTAAATACAGTAATTTTGGGGATGTGGGAGTTGGGAAGGAGAAGGAATGTTAGAATCCAAAATAGCTCCAGTCTGCCTAAAACAGATATGATGGTGACAGTGTTTTCAGGTGAAGAGAAAAATCAAGTTTTGAGAAAAGAGAGGAATTCAAATTCAGACATGTTAATTTGGGGGAACACACAGATGAACCTGTCTATTAAGCAGCTGAAAAATGTAAATCTATACATCTGGAGAGAGGCCAGAGATTAGACACAGAGACAGAGACATCAACGAAATGTGTGAATAGTGACTGACGACATATAGGGATTAAAACCATACAAGGAATTTTGCCCTGACCTTGAAAAGCAGGGTGAAAATAAAACTTTGAAAAGACCTTACATTTCAGGAATGATCAGAGAAGAAAGAGACATAGGAAAACAAGCAATAATGTCGGTAAAGCTTAGGGGAGAGTATAAAAAATGAGTCCTCACAAGCACTCAAAATATACTGGAAAGTGTCCCAAAAGAATCTATCATATTTGGTTATTGAGAGGTCAATGTTTAAGAAGTAGCATAAGTTTCAAAGTGCATGGGAAGTAAACTAGCAAAAGGAAAAGCAGACTGTGCTTGCATTCAGAGAATCTCAAACTTTCAAATATTTCAAAAATCACCTGATTCATTTTCTTTCACCTCAATGCATGAAGTCCTTTTACACTTTTTAAAAAGGTTCAACCCCTTTGCTAAAATGTTCTTAGGAATAAGAAACTATCAATTTAAAAGATAGCTCATTACACTTAATTTGGTTTTGTAATATCATATATATCAACGTATCAACTGGTGGATGTTCATAAACACATCTCTGCAAGCCATATCTAAACTAAGAAATAGATAATGTAAGCAGTAGAGAAGCCCACTCTGCCCTACCTTGCCTCTTCAAAAATAACCACTATTCTAGATCATACACACATACACTGGTTCTATTTTTTCCATAATTGTTATTTTATTGGAATGCATTTTCATAATAATAATTACATTCAGTTTTTTAAACTGTGGCCTATTAATCATTTTTATTTAGCCTTCTTTTACTTGCCTTCCAACAGATTCCATTCCTACCTCTATAAAGTCTATTTTTGAACACTGGATACACAAAATTATTCAGTACCTAATCTATTATACCTGGCTTCTTTCACTAAACATTAACTTTATGTGAATCACTCACATTATTATATGCAGTTAATATTCTTGAATTTATTTTGAAAATGTTTATTGTGTAAATATTCTAATTCACTATTTTTTCCATTAATGGCCATTTCTTTTTATTAAAAATCAGGCTTCTACAAACATTTTAGCACGTCTTTTGTTTGTCATACATATACATTTCTCCTGCATCTGCACTCACAAATAAGATTGCTGAGTTGTAGAATTTGTGTGAAGATGCTGCTATATTTTTCTAAAGAAATTATTCCAATTTATATACCTACTACAAATCAATGAGAATTCCAGTTGCTCTACATTCTTGCCAGACACACATTTTCTACCTTTCCCATATTCACCATTCTAAAGAAAAATATTATCATGTTTGAATTTAAACTCATTACCATGATACCTAATGAAATCAAAAATATATATATAATTTGGTATCCTCTTCTGTGAAATGCCCATTCAAGACTTTTACCTATATTTATCTTTTATCAGTTCTTCTATTGGACAGATTGCCTTTACCTTTATTTATAGATTTTCATCATATGATATTTGTATGAGCTATGAATCAGATATATGTACTTAGAATATTTTTTGCCCATTCTTCTCATTTATTTCATTCTTTTAGTGCTGTTTTGTGGAAATATATATATTTTATCAAAAGATATATATTTTTCTGGTTCTTGTTTATGCATTTCTTAACTATGCCATGGAAAACTCTCTACTGGTTTCTTTTATCTCCAATTTTTCTAAAAGTTCTGTCAAATATATTCCCTTTATAACCTACAGCTTGATAGGTTATTTCCCTGTATTAATCAAATACCTACTTATTTCTCTATTAAAATTTAGCTATCATTTCTTTTATTATTCTTTTAATATTTACCTGAAGATTTACAACATGCATTCTTGAACTGATTTAATATAATTATTTTATAATCTTTCCAATAGGATTAAACTATAGAAGTTTTTAGTTCCATTTACCTTTTCTTGCTTTTCTATGTTAGCCATATCATTTACTGCTTTTCCTATATGTATCTTAAACTTCATAAAACAATATTCTTATTAATATAGTTAGTAATAATCAATCTTCAGTGGCACCAACATGATGATACATAGGCTCATTCTTCCTCTTTTAAAGACTTCCATTACTCTTCCTTTTATCATGGACTTCATAGTCATTGATTGCTTCATTGTCTTTATTGGGTTTCAATTTTGGTCATGTTTTGATTTAATTTAAAAAATGTCTTTACTTAAAGATATGTTTTTACTAATTATAAAACTGTAGGTTGACAGTTATTTTCTCTCAGCATTTAACACTTCATTTTTCTTTCTGCTTCCTGTGGAAAGTCAATTCTCAATCTGCTTTTTTTTTCACTTTGAACATAATGAATCCTCTTTCCTTCACTGCCTTCAAGATCTCTTTACCCTTAGTTTTCAGCAGTCTTACCAAGGAGATTATGAATGTTTAACCTTGTTTTTATCCTCCTTCAGTTTTGCTAAACTTTTTGTAACTTTAGAAGTACTTCTAAATTTTTGGAAAATTCCTAAATTTATAACTTTAAATATTGCCTCTTGCCCATGTATTCTATCCTCTCCTTAAAGACTTCAGTTTTACATGTTTAATTTTTTTGCATACCCCAAATGCCCTTTATATATGATCTGAATTTTTCTTTTTTACATTTTGTTTTGGATAATTTCCAGTTTACCAGCTCCATATTCTATTGTGTCCAACCTATATCAAACTCTCCAATTCAAATACATTACTTTTTAATTCAAGGTTATCCATTTGACTTTTCATGTATCTTATCTCTGATAAATTTTTCTATTCTTCATTTCCATTTCCTTAAAAATACAAATTAGTCACAGGTATCTTAAAGTTTTTGCCAGTTTTCTGTAATATCTGGATCATATATTTATCTCAATCTAATGCATGCTTTTGTTGTTAACCTATTCTAATCACTCTCTTGTTATATGACAAATTACGTAAAGAAGAATTATAGAATCTCAAAATTGTTTCATCTTCTACCAGAACAGGATCCCCTCTTTCACTGTGAGCCAGATCACAAGCTGGTCATTGAGATGACCAAGCATCCAACCAGGTGAGGGTGTAGGCAGCAGTGTTAGGATTTTATCTCATCCTTATTTTTCTTTATTTCTAAACAATGGACCATCTTGGATTTTTATTAAAAGCCTTATAAGAATGTAAGAAAAACTAGCAGAAGTTTTCAGCTTATTTCCTTATCTTTTGGGCCCAAAACTTGCATAAGCCTCTCAAAAGAGCACAACTCCATGTTTGAGTGTGGTATCTCCCTACTGCCAAGACATTTACATTGTTTCCTACCAAAATTCTGTTGGGATTTCACTCTGTGTTATAAAACCGTTCAGACTAACCCTCTATTTTTCTATGCAGCCTCAGAACTCAACAAGAATCCCATGGAGAAAGCTGATAATGATTTAGTTCCTTTCAATCTCCAATTTGTCATCCTAGCCCTGAACAATCACTAAAAATTTCCCTGCCTTTTCTTACTCCCAAAAGATATCTTCTGCCTGGGCCCAGTTCAATTCTCAGGCCACACAAGAATCAGCAAATGCTCTCAGTGAAAGCAAGAAATGACAATCAGCAGTACACTTTAGATTGGTTTTGCATTCTGAAAGTTTGGTTCATTTAGTTCTTGCTGCTTCAACAGCTCTAGGAACCCATATTAGCTAATTTACCCACATTGTTGAAGGTACTAAACAGAAAAACTGACCTGCCACTAACAACTAAATATAAAAAGACTATTACCTTTTAATAGCTCTAATTGTTTTTTAAGTCTTTATATTGATACAAAATCAAATCGATTTTTTCTGCTGTTCATTTTGAAATCTGAAATAGGCATTTCACTATCACCCATATTAAATTTATTCCTCTATTAGAAGAGCTTTTTTTTTCCTCCAGTCTAAATATCAACAAATCCTAATTATTTAAATTCTTTGCCATCCTGACCATCATATTAGGAAACACTCAACTTGTCACTGCCTCTCTTAACATGAAAATGTTCTATGGCTATCTTATTCAATGTATCATTCAAATGATATGATGTTTAAATTATATAACATGAACAAATATTCCAGTTGCTATGTTTAAGCTCAATGAAGAAAAAAGAGAATTATATAAAAATTAATATAGATAGCAAAGGAAGTTATTTGACAGGTTATTTTTTGAACAAAAAACTCCAACAAAGCATAATATAATCAAGACAAAATAGCAAGTCTAAAAATTTACATAATAATGAAAAATTCCAGAATTAAAAAAATAATGAAAAATGCTAAACATAACAAGATAGTGCTTTATTTTTAACTACTTTTCACAGATTAGTTAAAACAATTCTCAGATTTAGTCACATTTTATAATAAGCTAAATGGGATAATTTAAGGGAATTTTGAACAATGTCAAAGATGTAATTGATGACCAGCTTAGATTGCAGAGCAGCAAGACCCTGTCTCAAAAATAAATAAATAAATAAATAAATAAATAATAAAAGTAAATAATGGCAGAGAGTTTCTTGGTTTACTGGAATGTCATAATAGTGTCAAATAACCATTTTTAACTCTTCATAGGTTTAGCTACCAAAGATGATTTTCTAAAAGATTAGACTTTTCATTTATGGACATTTTCATGTTTGTGTGTCTGTATCTGTATCTGTCTGTGTCTGTGTTTGTGTGTCTGTGTGTGTGTGTAAACATGCATGCAAATTAAGTCATTGATAAAGACATAAGAACAAACTCCTTCATCCCTCAATTTCCCCAAGAACATATTCCAATTAGAACAGAAGAATAATTAATATTCTAAGGCAACATTTTCTGCTCTTTCTCTCCAGTTCATTTTATAGCTCCAAGCTTCATAATATGTACAGTAGGCCTGATGAGGAGGCTACTCAAGGTATCCCTGACCAACAAAAACGTTCTAGAGGCATTCACTTCTTTTTGTATGATGCCAGCTGATATTACAAAGACATACTTAGGCAGAGGAGAGGGGAATGCTGGGAATCTCAACCCCAACTACACTAATTTGTACACGTTTTGGGGGGAGATAATGGTGTAGGCAGCATATTTTACATTTTCATCAGAGAAGTCCTTCTATGTAAAGTCCTTTGCTGACACTGCTCAGGATAAAATGATGGAAGTCTCTTCCAGGAGCAGAGGGCTCCTGGATTGGTTCAGTTGGGTCAACTGAGGACAGTAGCTGCTCATTGGTAAGGAGGCAGAAAAAAGAAGTTTCAGAGGCCAAGGGATATTACCTAGTAGAAATGTGTGTTGTGCCTGCTTATTCTGACATATACTTAGATAAAGTACATTAGGTTGTCTATTATGCTAGCAAAAGATATGTATATAAAAATCACAAAATACATCCCCCAAAGATTTTAGAGAAAGGTGATTAAGAGGACTTACATATTTCAAACACATACACAAAAAGCACACATTTAAGAACCAAGCTACTCATTAATATGGTTAGCATTTAACAAGTAGACTTCATTCTATAAAATAGATAACTTTCTATTGCTCTCTTACATATTAAGCAAATATTTGCATAACGGGTCCTCTCCTTAGGTGCCTAAGAATTCATTTCCCTCTTGAGGTGACAACTTGAGCTGATTTTTTTTTTCCCAGACTAAATAATGCAAATACATTTGCAGTTACTGTAATTTAGAAAACAATGAAGAAAATGTGTGCATGTGTGTGTGTGTGTTTCTTTTAGAAAAATGTCCACATATAAACTGCATTTAAAATGTTAACTGAACAAATTATATATATATGTGTGTGTGTGTGTGTGTGTGTGTGTGTGTGTGTGTGTGTGTCAGAAATCTAAAATTTATTTTAAAAAAAAACAAAGTCACCTCTACCTGTAAGTAGGGAAATTATTGGTCAACATTTAAAATAAGTATTTCATTCCACATTTAAAGATAGGGCTAGAAAAAGAGTTACCCTAACAGAGATGCCACTTTCACTTAAAATTCATTACGAGGAGTGAGAATAAAGTAGATTTGGACCTGACACATGTTGGGCACCTGCCAGTATGAAGATGGGAAAGAGTCAAGAAGGGTAAAGCCTGAGATAAAATGTCTCCAATTTCATGAAACTGCACACCTGCTGGTCAGCTGATGTTTAATATTTCCTCAAGGTGAGATACCCAGGAAGCTCTCCAGTCTAAGAAATGAGACAGTTCCAATGTGCAACTGGGAGTCAAAGAAAGCTCTTTATAAATGTTCTAAAGTTTGAGCCAAGGCAGTGTCTGACTGTTGCCTGGCCTCTTGTTATTGTAATTGTTTGTTACTATTAATTGAATCAAATATGAATGGAATTAGGGATTCACGAAAAGCAGATTCCTGAGTTAGAAGGCCTGAGCAAATGGGGCTAAAAATGAGCTCACATATTCAAAGCCATCTATTTTTAAACTGCATGATAAGCAGCACAGGAAGCTTTTAAAACTAGCCAGCGCAATCTGAGCTTTCAATCAACAATTTCTTTCTTTCACCAAAGGTGTGGAGCATGGAGCAGATCCAGGAGCACAGATGGTATTTTACATCTGCACATGCAATTTCCCTTCTCTCCATTTTTATGTAAACCTCTTTCTTTTCCTAAAAAAGAATGATAGAATTTGCCAGTAAAAATCAGCACTATTTATTGCCTCTGGAAATATTACTCACCACGACTTCACATTTTTAGCAGCAATTTAACTGTCTTTACATATATGTAGAAAGATTAGAAAAAGAATCTTCTAAACTCACCTTTATTAAATCCTGAATAATTCCAAAATATCTAATTCCTCCAGAGAACTAAAAACCTTTCTAGCATTTAAAGCAACTTCATTCTTTCACCCACATGAAATGAGGGCCAGTGAGGCTAATGACTTGCTTAAGGTCACTTTGCTGGTTAGGCCAGAGAGATGAGAAAAGCCCATCTGCATCATAATCTACAATTACAGAGACATGGTTGGAAAATCAACACCTGGCCATATCTCCAAGAATCATTTTCAGTTTGCTAACAGAATTTAAAGTTCTCTCCTTTACAAAGTATGTGGGATTCATTTGAGGACACAGAGAAGTATAACTTTCAAATCTAAAGCTTTTTTAAAGACTTAAAATAAATATGCCTCTTAATCATACTGCATTTCAACAAAAGATAAATAAGTCTTTAATACTGAATGGAATGAAATTCCAGGTAATCAAACAGAGTATCAGAAGCTGAATTTGTAAATTACAACAATGCAACATAAAATTGGAAAATGTTTAAAAAGAAATTGCTGGCTTATCTTTAGAAAACTTTGCTATTAAATACACAATATCATTTGACACATCTTCTGATTATCACACCAATTTCTCTGGCCCAAATCTCTCTTTTGAGGACCAGACTTGAACAAAGCAATTCCCTGATGTTCTTGTTGGCCAATATCAATATCTTTTTATCTTTATTACTCTAACATCAAACTCATAGTTAAAGCTAATTGTGAACCAGCTGTCCCTACTGTATATCACGTTCCACAGCATGTCCCTGAATAGGACATCTGTACATTCAGAAACCTAAACACTAATCATGAGATAGTCTCACCCCCTCATTCTTAATTCCTGTGCCAAATCTTACCACCTCAAGGCCCCTGAAACATGACAAATCCACAGCCACCACCCCATCCACGAGGTATGTTGCTTCTTCCTCATATCCTCCAATAATGTTCTTTGCCTCTGTATCCTTGCCCATAGCTCCTTCTTTTCCCTGTACGTATCACTCCCTTACTTAAAATTCTTCATTGGCTTCCAGTTGCTTCAAGATAAAATACAAAATCTTTAAATGACTTACACATTCATAAAGTGGCCTACAGTGAACTAACAGCTCTGATGCCTTCTGTGTCCCATCTCACACCAATTTCATTGATCCTCCTTCTTATCATGTCTCTTCATTGATGTCTCTGTTGCAAACATCCTGGTCTCTCAATCCTCTGCCTACCTCTGATGCCCTGTGCTGCCCTATCCCAAAGCTTGCTCTCTCGCACCTTCTACTTGGCTTATTCATCTCAGCTCCTATGAAACATTCCTGGGGAAACCTTTATGATGCACTTCCCTGCAAAACTATGTCTCTGTATTTTCTTTCCATAACTAACAGCAAAGTTTGTAATAATATATTTATGTGACTATTTGTTTAATGCAAATTCCTTACTGTAATATATATTTCTACTTATTTACTCCTCTCACTAATACCTAAGACACTAGCAGACACATAATACATATTCAATGTATATTCAATGAAGTAATACAAAAGTAATACAGAAGACAGAGGTGGAAGAATAGAGAAAGGGGAAAGAAAGGGGGATTTATAAGATAAAACTCAAGAGCTTAGAATGTCCCATTGCATGCATAAATACCTGTTAACCTGGAAAGCTGTGAGCTAATAAAATGTATATTAGAGCACTTATTGGTAGAGGGAAGAGAGGACACACTTGGGCCATATCAGTCCTAATTATCCAAACTAAAGGCATCTTAACAGCTTTCTATTAGCTGAAGAGTCCATTTCATAGGGTTACGTGACAGCCCCCACAATAAAGAATATCATTTTGTAGACTTTAATTTGATATCAGTAAACACTCTGAGACACTTAGAGTGACATCTCTTTATAGCACAAATCTAAGTCTGGCAATACGTATGTTCCCTTCCAGGACTCTATCAGCACAACATCCAGTAGTAGCTGGTTAGTGTACATGGCCAACATTCTAAAGTACAATTGTTCCAAAGTTTCTTCTGGGAGCATTTGATCTGTAAGGATATGAGAAGGGTCATGACCAGTAAGGGCACAACCGAGGATGGACTAACAAAATATTATTCCCCTAATTAAATATTTAGGGAAAGACAGTCAAAGCAATTATTGTGCTTTATATTTTTTCTGATGCCTCCTTAACAATAAATCCTGAAAATCCAGGGGAAAGCTAGCAAGTTACATGGAACTATGAGAGGGACAGAAAATACCAATGTAATACAGTAAAGCATATCATTTGACTATGTGGCATAGAACACTGGTATAATTTGATGTCCATTAAGAGTTTCCTAGAATTTGGATATAATTTTCAAGACACTCTTAATCCACTTCAACTAAAACCTATACCATGAATTTAAAGCCACCAATAATTCACAATATCTGAGAGGACAAGGCATAATCCATATTTATAAGCTTTAGAGACAAGATTTGCATTCCCCATTTGGCTTCCCTGATGCTCTGTGAGCTATATTTTTTGTGTGGGGCTGTATGTGAGGATGATTTATGAGTACCGATTGTGCACAAGAAACTCTGCGTTACAGAACAAGAGGAATAGTCTTAGGAATTTAAGAAACCACCATGAACACAGTTAACAACATCCGTGGCTCAGCTTGATGCCAACTGCCTGCCAGGGGTTCAGAATGAGCACAGCAATCAGGCAGGCCTTGAACTAAGATGGGGAAGATGCGCAATCTAGGTAAAACTTCTCTATCTAGGGCGAGAAACCACAAGGTTGTCAAAAAGTTCACAGATATCTCCAAACACTAGGAAAGACAATAGAAAAAGTAAAGTAGTTGCTCTCGAGAAGGTGTGTTGTAACTTGAGAGACAATAATAACTTGTCAGCAGACAGTCACTAACATGCAACTGTATGTAAGAAGTGTGAAGTAAAAACAAAATTGTTATAGTTCAGATTGAATTTTTTCTCAAAATCTTTCAAATAGGTAGAATTTAACTTGTCTCATGATGAGATGCAGAGGCAAAAAAAAAAAAAAAGAAAGAAAGGTAGCAAAAGGAAATCAATATGAGGAGAAACCTCAATGCCTGAATTTCTTCACATAATTTTTCTTCTCTCAGGAAAGAAAATCATCAATTTTGCATTAACTAGTCGATTGTTTTGCACATTAGAGACATTTTCTACTAGATTTGCTTTTGAAATTGTATTTTCCACTTATCTTACATCATCTATAAAGGAGGTAGAAAGAAAAGCATCAGTAGGATAATTTCTTTTTTTTCATCTTGCAGTTCATAAATTTAAAGCAAAACTACTGAAGTGTGGAACAAAGTTGTGAGGGCCAGGGATGCACATGGAGAAACTGATGTTAGTAAATAAACTGAACCACGCATACATATTCCCATTCTGATTGCTTTAAAATTCCACCATCAAAACTCAATCCACTGCCATGATATTTTCTCCTCAGATAAGAAAGTTATAATTTTATTACTTAGCACGGATTCTTAGGTCTGTTTTATTTATTCAGGGCACATACTCTTGCTCATGTCATAGATGTGTACAGAACAGGTGAAGTAACTGAACGAGAGCTAAACAATTAGCCAGTTTCTTGTACTAGAATGAGAACTCTGAGTCGCATATATTTTGTTGGATATTTAACACTGGAACTATGATTCTTTGCACCAACAAGCCAACATGTCTAATAACGCCCAAGTGTTTCTCCCTTCAGTTCTGACAGGTCCTATAATTTTTTAAGGACTTCAATTTGTTTGCATCTCCAGTATAGATTAATGTGACAACAGTAGTAATTGTAGCAAAAATGACTGTTGGTAGAGTGTTTAAAAATGCTTAATTCTTCAAGCTCATTTCAATGACTGAGAAAGAGAGCAGTGAACTATGCAGAAAAAAAGAACACAGGATATGGTGGAGTGTTTCGATCAATCAGTAGTAATATTATAATTATCTCTTACGCTTACCGAAAATTTACTATTCCAGCAAACACATATATCATCTCCAGAACAGCAAAATTGTAAGGTGGAGATTGCCATATCCACTTAACAACCATCAATATTGTGACTCTGAGAGGCTTATTAGGTTGCCTGAGATCAACCATCTAGTAAGTAACGGAGACTCCCTGGCCATCCATTCCTATTGGTAGCCCCTGACCTCAGGCCTTCCTCATCTCTCACCTACCACTTCCCTGTATTCTAACAACCCATAAGAACACCTATCACTATTCTTCATATGTATCCTTTGTATTTACCAGTTTAAGTAATTCTAGTCCCCTGCACTATCCATGCTATCACATGCTTCTAGGTAGTCACCTGGGAATGTTATTTCAGCCTCTCCCCAAGAGAACTACTAGTTTTTTTCCAACACTCATGTCAATTTCTCCTCTTTAAGGCCTTTTTTTACACCAGGCTAGCAAAGCTGATCACGAGCTATTGCATTCTGAAGCTTACTCACTACTTACGTTTATTTTTACATGCATGTATCCCTCCTGGAGACTGATTGGCCTTGAAAACAAACACCATACAACAATTATCTGTGAATTGCCCTTACCTTACATGGTTCTTAAAGTTTAGATGGTATAAGAAATAGAAGTACTTATGAAAGCTTCATTAGAAATTTAAGCTGAGGGGCTAGGGGCACCTAGCTCTGTGGTTAACGTGCTTGACTAGCAAGTGCAAAGCTGTAGCTTTGATTATGCAGCACCACATGATCAGAGTGTGGTGGCGTCAGCCATAATCCCAGCACTCAGAAAGCTGAAATAGGAGGACTGCCATGAGTTTGAGGCTACCCTGGGGTACATAGTGAGTTCAAGAGCAGCCTGAACTACAAAGCAAGACCCTGGCTCAAAAAAAAAAAAAAAAAAAAACACTGAAGCCAAGCAGGTATGGTATTGCACACCTGTAACCTCAGCACTCTGGGGAGATCAAAATGAAGAGCCTAGCCCTAACTATTTTGTGACCTAGCTAAATCATGTCTCAAACTAAAAATAAAAAAGCTGGGAACAAAGCTTAGTTCATTCCCACTACATAAAAATAAAAATAAAAAAATTAAGCTTAGCTCCCTAAGGAATTGAATAGTGAAACATGTTAATCTTTTTTCTAGTAAATTGTCCTTGATACTGCAGTTGTCATTTTCATGATCCAAAAGGCTTCCTTCCTGTGCCACAGAGAAAAAAATTTTAAACATTACAAGCCATATCGTTTTCATACTGCATATTAGTTAAAAATTAAATTAGCAACTCTTCTGCTTGCCGTTCAATTTCCCCGTTTTATATTTATTAATTATCAAACATATTAGTTGGCTTGAACAACTGCTCGCTCCCTTGTACTCCATCTGTGCTTTCTTCTCAGTAATGTATTGAAGTCATAAGTGTTGGATTTATTGCCTTGGTGATTTCCACGGCACAAATCGTGATTTTACTACAACACTGAGCAGAAGGGAAAGCTAATGGGCGAGGCAGAAAATGCTTAATCAATATCACTCATGGCATAAGTTTAAACCCCCAAGTCCCCAAGCAGATTTTGAAAGGGGCTACAACTGGGGCCCTAGTCTTTAGGAATACATTTATTGCACTAAGAAATTGAGACTTGCTTTCTTGCCTACCAAATTCTCAATTATTCTACAGCCCTTTTAAAGATATGCTGAACCTATTTATAACTCAGCTGGCCCATGGCAGGAGACACTGAACGAATGAGACAGAGGTGTATGGTTTCCAAAAAGGGTTTTCCTACTAAAGATAGGCGCTTCTTTAAAGAGATGGGTAAAAGGAGAATTTTTTTCCTATATTAGCATGGATATTTTCAATGTTTCAAGAAATCTTAAAGATTAGGTATCAGCCCAGAGACTGGGGTTGGGAGTGGGGGCCATACTCTTCACTGGAACAGTCCAGAAGATAGACCACAATGCTATGAGTCAAGAGACTGAGGACATTTTGGTGAGCAAAACCAACTCACATTCTATATTAACCATGTCTATGAAATTCTGTGCTCATAAAGAGTTAAGCATGTGCTTGCACAAGGTAGGTATTTCTGCTCCAGCCAAACGTTTCATTAGAAGTCACCTGCATGCTCAGACAATAAAACAGGTGTTCACCAAAGGGTCAGGAAGGGAAAGTGGGATCAGGGGAGCCACTAAGCACCCTGGAACTTCTGAATTATTGGAATTCATGAACTTTGAATTCCTCTAAATACCCCCAGGTCTATCTAATTTATTAGAGAAAGATTCTTCCTTTCGTCAAAACCATGTTATTAACGTTCCCAAATAAAAAGAAAGTAATGCAAGCTTAGCTTCATTACACAACTGTAAACCATAGACAAGCCTTTTTGTTGAACATGCTGTATGAATGAGGCAATCAATAGAACGGTTAGGAAATAAGAGTAATAAGCAGTGTTCTTTCACAGAGCCACTATCTTGTCATGGGAAGTGTTTGATATGTGGCCTGACAGCTTCTTGGCTCTCATTTTCTTGGTTCTCGTTTTCATTATATATATATGAGAACAACCCTTAAATTTTTTATTATAACATTAAAGAAAAATAAGAGGAAAAAAAGCATGGGCTTCAGATCGGACATGCCTGACCTAGGCAACGCAGCCTCAATGCCAAGAAAAAAAAATAGTTTAGTGCTGATTCTCAAGCCACTTACATGTGTAAAGTAGAATGCCCCTACCCAGCTATTACTTTTCATGGTCTATCTCAACATTTCAGCAATGTTGTTAGATTTTAACATTTGAGTTTAATGTTTTCTTTTATAATCCATGTATTCTTATTTTATATTTTAAATTTTTCCTTCAGAAGGAGCTAAGAATTGTTCAGATACTAATCATAGCAGTTCAACAACGAAAACTCAGTGCACTTTCAAACAGTATGCAGCTTCCCCTTACCTCATCACCAAAATATATATATCAATTTCATAACTCTTAAATAAAAATTAATACATAATTTAAATAAACAAATAGGTTATTCAAAATATACCATAAATTTTAAATGGTTCCAATCATATAATTCTGAGTGTCATTTACTTACAAAAGCTATAGATACTTAATTGAATGTAAGTAATTAAAACAAATTTTAAAAGCATGGTTGTTTAAAAATTAAGAAAGATAAATCCAGTTCTCCCTTAGCAAGGTTAGCAGTGCCAGCCCAAAGAAGAGAAGCACTGGCAGCATTTCTCAGGAACAGAATAAATGCAGATCTCCATTATTTCCTTTTAAATAAGCACAAAATGAGATGCACTAAAACCATGCTCTTATTGCACCTAGACTCGTCTGCTTACTAGTTTTTCACATTGCATTTACAAATTCTGAATAGTGACAGAACCTTAGACATACTAGATAGTCTACCTTCATACTTAGAGCTCCTTGAGTTCTCCTCAAATATTTGGCAAAATTCTTTGTCCAGAATGAGAATTCCTTAAATGCTTGCAGATGAGAAAAAAAAATAGTAGGAAGAAAATGACAAAGATCTACAGATCTACTGGGAAAAAGTTACTATCATAAAGTTGCATATTCATATATTAGTTCATAGAATGCAAGTCTACCATTAATATATTGAAGGTATTTAAGTTAGATTAAAATCTCTAACCCATACACTAGATTTCCTTAATCATGTATTCTTGCAAGATTTATAAGTTCTTCTTTTCCAACTTTGTACTTGGAGGTAAAATAATTGATATTTTAACAATAATTACTTATATAAAAAAGTAAAATGAGAAATGATAATTGTCACCATCCTTAAAAGATTAAGCTATTTGACAGAGACACCTGTATTACATGGAGAATCTAACTACAGTACCTGTATATAAATTAAATTGTATTTTTTACTTCATTGCTAATCTTACATATTTCAGGTTATTAATCATCAGTATAACTTACAGAATCTAACAATAAACCAAATAAAAGTTCTTATACAATTACAATTATTACAGAAATTCCTCACTTTATATTTGTGCTTTCTAGGGCACAAAATATCAATGCTATATAAAAGGAGCTAAAACATTCTCCAAGCAGGGTACCTTCATGATACTGAAGATTGTTAAGCAACCTCAGTCTTCAGCTTACTGTCCAAATGTGGCCTAAGTCATGTTTATTTTAATTGCATTAATAACTATAATACTTTGAAAATCAAGGTAAAGTCAAATAATTACAATGTTAATAAAAAGATTATTAGGAAATAACATCTTTCAATTTTTCATTTTATAGTTCTTTTTTAACTAGTTTTCATCATACATATGTGTGTGAGGGAGAGTGTGTGTGAACACATGAGTGTGTGCGTGTATGGCTGATCATGTATCACTAAATATGACCATTTAGTTCATTCATTAGTCCTAAGAAAATGAAAACATCTATATGCGATGCAGTCAGGTAAAAGAATATGAACACTAAAAAACGACAATTTATAAATATTAGGACTAAGTGTGAAACAAATAAGACTAAAATTAAGTGAGAGAACATAAGTAAAACACTGAGAAGCTGGATATGCCCATCTCTAACATTGATTCCAATCAGTCAAATCATAATCCCCCTCAAATGAACCAAATGTTACCAGGAAGTTACCTTAGTACATAATAATAAAGGCTATTTCACTATGTCTTACTTTTTTTCCTAGCCACTAGAACACCAGAGAAGTCCATTAGGTCTTACTTTTTTGAAGTTCATATTTGTGTTATAAAATTTTTGAAACAGTTCATTAAATCTATATTATGTTATTATCTTTCATGATACTCATTAGAAACATATATATGTGAAAATACAAATGTAAACTTTATGAGAAATAATTCTGCTCCCTCTCAGTCTTTCTACTAATAAGAGTTTTCAAAGTTTTACTAATTCGCAAGCTTCTGCAAGCCCTGAGAAGTCTTCATTCTCCACTGAATTTACAATCTAGAGAGATAGATAATGGTAATGTCAACGAAATAACAACATACAAAAAGGTCACCTACATGTCTCAAACATGATTTACAAATATAAAGCCTCACTGCCATGGCAGAAAAGTGTAGTTGTAGCATTCAACATGAAACAGACTCAGCCTTTCTAACATGCTACAGCCAGAGAACTTGTTGCTGTTGACAGCTTGTCCTCTGCTCCAGTACATCTTACACATACTTTCATCTGCCTACAGAAAACGTGGTGTCACTTTACAATAGCTTGCTTGACACTAGAGAAATGGATTTGCCCATTCAAGATCCTTAGACTAACTACTAATGGAAGGATGGATCTTATACTCATATGCATATAAATTGAGAAAAATATTACAGCAAGAGCTCATTCCTACAGAATCAAATTCATCAGAAGTGTTTTCATAAAGGAAATGTTATTTGAATCTAAAATGAGTATAATATTTTCATGCAAATTGACAGGTATATATAGAATATCACTTCACTTAAGTGGGTGATAATCTCACTCAAATTTTGAACAAATAAAATAATAAAGTTGAAGAGAAACTCAGCGCTAGTCAGTAAGTAATTACATCATTTGAAATTCTATTTGAGGTGTTTAGTGTTCTGTTTGTTTTGACTTTGTTTCAAGAGGCCAGGTCTCACTGCATTGTCCAGCTCCTGGGTTCAGAATCCTCTTCTCACAGCTTCCCAAGTACCTAGGACTATAGGGCTCTCTACATTATAGTATTTGAGAGCCTTCAAAGATACTTCAAAGTATTTGAGGTAATGAGCAAGTTTCTAGGAAGCAATAAAGAGATTGAAAAATGCAGATGCTGAAGGTGTTAAAGGGAAAAATATAGACAAATTACTGGGCAGTAGTTTAATTAGTTCAGCCTGTTTGATTAGAAAACAGCTACACAGATTTATCAAGCCCAAAGTACTGCCTTCTAGGTCCCACACAGGAAAGAGAACTGTGAGAGAAAGAGAAAGAGAGAGAGAGAGAGAGAGAGAGAGAGAGAGAGAGAGAGAGTGCATTGTGCATATGGGGGGTGTATTGGGAATCAAATCCAGAACCTTCCCTCTTAGCTACATCCCCATCCTTCTTGTTAAATCATCTAGGCTGAGCACCAACTAGTGCTATCTCTTCTTGCCTCATACTACCAGAGATCTGGCATAGCAGATGCTTATGCTGAAACCCAACAAGAAATGAGAGTTTTGTTTTTTGTTTTAAGTTCCATGAGATAGTTGTGATCTGGGTTTCTCATATCAGAGAGACCATTGGTTGTTTCACTTTCAGCTTCTGACGCACTTCACTGAGCATGATGTTCTCAAGTTTCTTCCATTTGTCTGCAAAAGACTCCATGATGTTGGACTTTATTGATGCATAGTATTCCATTGTGTATCAGTTTGTGTATCCATTGGTCTATTGATGGGTATTTTGGTGACTTTCAACAAAGTGAACCAGGGGGTAGGGTGGGAGAGAAGGAGGGGTGGGTTGGGGAAGTGCAAAAGGATAGTGGGAAAGTCCTTGTCACCTTGACAAGACACATATGCACATAAAATACTCAACTTCATTGTAAATCTTAAATTTTGTGCTTATACATATCAACAAACTGGGGGAAAAGACAGAGAAAAGAGAGAGAGAGAAAAAAAATGAGAACTTCAAGGGAGTAAGGATATCAAAGTCTTGCCAAACAGGACACGTTCTCTAGATGGAATGACCCACAAATGTTGAATCTGTTTGATGAAAAATGCCAAAGTTACAATAAGCTAGAGAAAAGATAAAAATCAGTGGAATGCAAATGGGACACAAAGTCTTTGCAAAATATCAAATCTAAATGTGAATATTCAGAGTCTCTTTATGCCACGATAATGCCCTTTCAGTCATAGACACAGAAGGATCTTTTTCAGTTACTTATAAAACAGTACCAAGTTCTGTTATTTATTGTTTGTTTTCTTTCTGAGGCAACTTATGATTATTATTCTTACAGATTTATACAAATGTAGACTAAAATCATCAACTGTCTCCAGGCATGGTGATGTATAAGCCTCTAATCTTAGCATCCTGAAAAGCTGAGGCAAGAGGATCACAAGGTTGCACTCAGTCTCAAAAACTTAGAAATAAAAAATAAAATTAAAATTAAAACATAAAAAGAACTGGGGGTACAGCTCCAGGTCCAATCCCCAGGACCACAGAAATAAACACAGGAAGCATAAACCATTGTATTGTTATTCTGAGACCCTTGAGTGGCTAGTGTTACTGTATTTTCCAAGGAGGATAAAAAGGAAAAAACAAAAAGAATGAAGTTTTCAAACTGGTTAGCAACTGCACCTCATTGCACAACAGTAGGTAGAAACAGCTTTGGAAACAGAACCAAGATTAGTAGAGCTTTTGAGCCCCAGTCTCAATTTGGGTCTCATCATTTTACCTGGCAACAGCGGCAATTTAGCAAGTGCAGAAAAATTTGCATGTAAATGAACACAGTTTGAGGCATTTTTCTTTGCCTCAGTAAGAGAGAAACATCACTTTTCACTGGCACTACAAAAATAAAACAGAGGTTAACACAGAAGAGTCCACAGCAGAGTCCATTATTGGGAAAGCTAACTTGGCAGCTGTGACAAACTCCTGGAGATCATGAGCAGTATTTCTAGGAAGCACTAAAAAGGGTTAAAAATGCAGATGGGTTCAAGGGTATTAGATGATAAGGAACAGACATAATATTATGAAATGTATGGAAGAACCATCACAATAATGAGACATTGTTTTATTATTAATATTATTTAAAAATGTTTATTTATAATATATCAATATATACCATAATAAAATACAGTACTTTTTAAATATAATGCAATTTACAATAAAAGTAATATTTAATTTAGTTAAAAATAAATACTTTCTTTTTGTAATGCAATATCACATGCCCATTATTATAACAGATTTTTGGTAATGAATTTTAATCTTTTACCTAGAGTAATAAGGGGTTAGATCAAGCATGATCATTGCCAATTCCCAACCTACAGGCCGATGTGGCCCAGAATAGCTCCAAATTCAGTTTAACACAAATTCATAAACTGTTTTAAAACATTATGAATTGCTTATTTGGTTTGGTAATTCAATTATGCAGTTCATGAGCACAAACTCTGTAGACCAGACATACCCAACCATGGCCCTAGGACCACTGTGGCCCTGAATATCTAATAATGCAGCCCCTTAAGATTCTAAGCATTTAATACTATCATGTAATTTAGAGAATAGTTTTCATGATTTGATTTGCAGTACTTGAGCTTGAATGGCACATGTGACAATGGAAATGCTGTGCAGAGGAGGGTGCATTCATCACATACAGTCCCATAGACACTTATGTGTATTCGTGTGACACATGCTTGCACAAATTGGCAAGTAAATGACAGAAGTTGCTGATAATAGTACCTGAGAAAACCGACATGTGCCTACGAAAACAGGAGTTTGTTGCTATTAAGCACACACGTAAGTTTTCTTTTTAAAAATATGGGATCACATTATTTTGCTTCAGTGATACAATAAATTAAAAATATATATATAGTTGTGTTATCATTTATATATAAAGTATATAATATACTGTATATGTGGCCCAAGATGACTCCTCGTCACTCACATGGCCCAGGCAAGCCAAAAAGTTGGACATCCATGACTTTGATCCTTACAAGAGATGACTTTGACAGACTATCTCAGTCATGTGGTTTCCACAAAGTCCACTCAGTCTGGGATGGAAACTTTTAATTTCTTCCCCTAATTGCTAATCCTTATTGCTCCTTATTCTTTTACTTCATTCAAGTATTTTTTTTTTTACTAAGTGTAAGGGAACGTGTCAGATATAAAGCATGAAGAAACACATTTAGCACTGGATAACTGCAGTCAAGAAGGTTGTAGTCCACCAATTGTCAAAGGTAAATGTGATTAATATGTATCATAAAAACATACTAATAAAAGAATAATAGGGAAAAATAAAAAGGCTTTAGAAAGTATGAGATATACCATATGTATAAATAAAGAAAGCACAGGTCAGAATTTTTAAAATATGAATACCAGGGACCAGGAATAGCTCAGGAATGAAAGCACACAAGGTCTTGGTTTGACTCCCCAGCACCACATAAACCAGGCATGAAATAAATAGGATTATGCCTGTAATCCTAGCACTCAGGAGAGTGAGGTAGGAGGATTGCTATGTGCTGAAGGCCATTCTGGGCTCCATGATTTCAGGACCAACCTGGACTACACAGTGAGAGCCTATTTCAAAAAAATTACATATATATATATATATATATATATATATATATATATATATATGCACATGCCATATAGATAGAACTGAAGAAACGTCTTGGTAATTGGGAGAAATGAACAAAAAACAAGAGCAAGTAAGTGCACTGATGAATAAAGAGAAAACTGGAATATACCAACTGGAGAGAGAAGCAATCTTCATGTAGCTCTCTCTTCTACTTGGTAAGCATGTATCAAATGAATAATTTTTTTGCAGAAGCATAGAAGACAAGGACTTTCATATCCTCAGGATCTAATACAATGCCATACCCAGAGTGAGCATTCAAGCAGACCCTAACTGAAGGAATGAGGGAGTGAACTGATGAATGAATTTTTGTTTTATTTAGTAGGCATCAGCATATAGAACTTTATGAAAAAATGTATAGCTATTATTCTAAAATATTCTAATATTCTAAAAATGTATTTCTATTTATTTCATGTTGAAAAACCGACATAAAAATGTTTTAAAAGGCACAAAATACATTCATAAGGGCCACAGTCAATCAATTTTTTTAGTTGGCAAAAATAAAGAGACCCTTATTTTATAAGGTTGGCCTCATCACTTAGGGAGATTGACAGTGTTACTGAACTACAAATTTGCAAAGACACACAAAGCTATTAATATCTATGATTTTTTACCTTAAATATCTGTTTTTGCAAGAACAGTGACCATTTAAATGGAACTCTTAATTTTTTTTTTACACTTTTTGTTTTCACTCTGCAGGGGTCACCTATCAATGCACTTTTCACACAGACAGCACTACAAGAATTATTATACTTCTGAAAACAATGCTTTCTTTCACATTATTCTCTAACTACAGACATTTTAATTTTTTCAAATTTGTGATTCTTTAAAACTTGCATTCTTACTTTATTGGCCTATATTAGTAAACTCAGAATAGTAATTGTTACTTTAGTTGGCAATGTAGCTCTTAAGACATCATAACTGAGTATTAAGACCATGGATTATAAGTAAAAATTTTTAAAGATTTTAAATTTTTTAAATTTAAAAATAGGTAATATAAACTAAGACTTCATTATTTCTTGAAAAATGTTTTTAAGTAATTCACTAATAGACTCAAGATAATTATAATTAATGATTCAACAGTCTGTTGTGCTCACACCAATTAACCACTAGAATACTAGTGCTTCAGGAGACAGATTGTGCTTCAATAAATAAATCAGTTACAACATAAAATATATTATTTCTGCAACAGAGGTTATAAAGTAAATGTTAAATCACCTCTCAGCAATATTGACTCAACAATAAATTGGAAAAAGAACATTACTTTCAGACAAAAAAGTGACTATTTTGTTCTGTACTCACAAAGGATAAATGATATATTTCGTAGTGTTAGCCAGTCACAGTATGATATATACATATTGTTGTGGTTAGGATATGGAGTGTCCCCAGAAAGTCTCATGTATTTTAATGGTATGGATTGTCTATGGAGCCATGTAATGTTGATGGATTGGGGTCTGGCCTGGAGGGGTGGATTGCAGTTGTTGGGATTAGGGGCGTGTGAGTTAAGACTAAAGGCATATGACTTAAGACCAAAGGCGTGTGAGTTAAGACTAAAGGTGTGTAGCGGCCACACCTTTGATACCCAGATGCAGGAGAGACTGAGAATGGGACTTGGACTAGTCTCCATTAGTCTCACTTGCCTGTCTGTTCGTGGTGTCCTGAGAAACTGCCTCCACCTCTCTCTCTGCCATGTACTTCGACTGTTGCCGGCCATCCCTGAATGGACTGTGACCTTCGAGACTATGAGCTAAAATAAACCTTTCCTTTCCTAAGTTTGTGGGTGTCAGCTATTGAGTCACAGCAACAAAATAGTAACTAAGACAGAAAATGCAACAGAGGTTATAAAGTAAATATTAAATCACCTCTCAGAAATATTGACTCAACAATAAATTTGAAAAAGAACATTACTTTCAGACAAAAAGATGACTATTTTGTTCGGCATGCACAAAGGATATATGACACATTTCACAGAATTAGCCAATCACAGTATGATATATACATATATAGTTATATATGCATATATGTGTGAATGCATGTGTATACATATATATATAAAATCTTTATGCTCACACAAAGTACACCTCATCTTCCATACATTCCATCTACTGCTTTTCTTTACACTCTTGCAATAGTGGTCCATCTCCTTCACTGGCCTACGATTTTGTCTGAGAAAAGTAACTGTGCCTTGGTCCTGCTGGCTCGCCTTTTCTCTAGTCTTGCCGTCTCCCAGCATCTATCTAGAAATGTTCACCCATCCACCACTCCCCATAGAAACACTGTACATGTGGAAAAAAATCAAAGCAAACATAATTTAATATGAAAAAATAAACTGAAGATTGATGTTTCTTTTTGTATATTTTTAAAAAACTAGAATAATCTACTTGAAAAAACTACCAATTTCTAAGTCAATGCAGAAATTCAATTTTAAAATTTCCCAAATTCCCTTTGAACAATTACACACATAGGTCTATCTTGGAGTATTCTTAAAGTTCTTGTCACAGCCCTAATTATTCTCCATATTGGAAACTTCCACTTCTACTTTATGGACTAATATGAACTCTATCGGAGGCAGAACACTCTGTTTATAAGCTGTCATCATCTACTTACAGCAAAACTTCCTGAACATTACATATTTCTTTTCTAAGGACATACTATAACATCATAGCATAGAGAAGCACATTGTCCACTGCTATAAATAAGGCTCCAATGTTAGGAATTGGTGTTTAAACAGTATCAGAAAAAATTATACTGTGTTCACATCCCTAAACTCTAAGGCCGGTGTGAGTCAGGATAAATGCAATTAAAATTGTAGTAACATTTGTTGGTGAGGAAGTCAGAAAATCACTTTTGTAATTCACCAGGAGAGTGATTTTAGATGAATTATTTAACTCAAGTCTTAGTTTTATCAACTGTAAAATGGGAGTAATTATAGTTATCTTAAATGCCACAGTCTTGCAAGGCTTAAAATAGATAAAATTGACCCAGCATATTGTATGGTACCAAGCACACACTAAATGCTCAATGAGTGACAGGAAGAAGATATTAAGAGATGTGTCCAGGTACATGTCAACCAAGGGATTGCAGTAAAAAATGCCTCTGATGCTTCAGTTGGCTGGACATAGAGACCATTGTAGAAGTCCTTAAAAAAAAGAAAATGAAACTAGGACTCGAGGCAATGTCTAACTTTAAAACTCTGCAGTATGATCATTGCTTGCAGTGTTGCTATTTGCGCAGCATTTATATTTTATCTACTGTCTCAAAATGTAGAAAACAAAATAGTGATTAGTGATTAAAAAAATTCTAGCAGGAAATCAAGCCAGTGGTAAAGGGGTTTTCAACCAAGGGTTTCCTAGTATTACTCAAATAAGAACAAAAAGGTGGCTTTATCATTTGACTACAAATAAAAGTACAAGCTTGTACATAAATCTGTTTGCCAGAACTGAAACTAATGTTGCTAGACAATCTCAAACACAAATCAAACAGCACAGATCCTATCAAAACCCATCGATAGTCAAGGAAATCAGCTTTCTTAAGTGAAGTAGAAGTTAGAAGCATCAAAATGAACAAGAACTAATAAACACCATTTTTTTTCTAAAGGTTAAATAAAAACTTCATTAAAAAACAATTTTACAGGCACTATCATGTACACTATCATCTACATACTAACAAGTATTTGCCCATATACATACGTTTATGGAAGACAATATCTCAGAATAAACTCTATTTCAAATCCTACATCTTTCCAGAAACAAATAACAAAGCTTCAGAAATGAATATCCCCCAACCAAGAATAAAAGCATTTACTATTTGCTATATTGCTTACGTTTAGTAAAATCAAAATATTGTTGATGTTCTCTAGAAACGAACTTAGAAATATCTAGTTCTATTTGCTCTTTACAGAGCAAGGAGGCAAATCACACATTCACAAAGGTGAGCAAGGTAATGGGTTTTGAGCCAACGTAGTAGAAACAGGGTTGGGGAGAAGTGGGTACACACCATTGGCATCCAGGAATGATTTATGGAAACTTGCAAGAGAAAGGGCAAAACAGAACTGTAGAGATGGTTTAAACTAGTATACAAAACAAGACATTTAGGAAGAAGAGATAGTGGGATTCAGAGATCATGGACTCTGATCAAGATAAATTTAGAAATAAACTAAAAGAATCTCAATATCTAGAAAAATATTGTACTGCCTGTGTCTTTACTATACTTTAATAGAAAGCGAACACAGAATTGAAAACTCATTATGTTAGTACTAGGCATGTAGCTCAACAGAGTACTTGCCTTGGAAGCACAAGGCCCCAGTTTGATCTCTCAACATCACATAATAGCTAGGCATCGGGGTGCACACCTTTAACCCCAGCACTCGGGAGGCTGAAGCAGTAGGATTGTTGTGAGTTCTATGTCAGCCTGGAGTACACAGTGAGTCTAGGAACAGCATGGACCCTGTCTCAAAAAAGAAAAGAGCTATTAAGTTTAGTTGTTAAAAAAAGAAGATGTTACATCTCTGAATTTCAGCATACAATAACCAAAAATATACGTTTTGAGAACAATAAGGGATACACCATTAAAAATGGAGGGGCGATTCTTCATCAAAGCATGTCTGTTTCTTTACTATATGTAGATAATCAAAAACTACCAATTACAAAAATTCTGAAGTATCCTTTTAACACCATAAAAAGGAGAATAAGTTCTATATAACATTTTGCAATATAAAAAATGAAAAATTTCTTAGAATATAAGAAATACCATACACACATTCATATACCCATATAGATTTATACATAAAATGTAGGTATTATTTATGCATCAAACATGAGATGAAAATGACTACTTTTAATTAATCACAAATTGGAAACTAAAAATTTATGCTTACTTTTTTATCACAAGTTTAAATATTATATGTGAATAAAATGTCATTAATATTAACTTATTTATCTAACTATAAAGGTTATGAGCAAAAGGTACATATTATTGATATGAATACAATACTGGAAAATTACTAAGGCAAAATCATTGATATCTAGACAGTAGTAGTCTAGCAAAATGAAAATTTTTTTCTAAGAAAAAATTCTTAAGTACTAAGTCAGCTGTTGTCACTGTCAGAATATCATGCAATAATTCTTTAGCTTAGACTTCATAATAATGCTTTCTGGACAGTAAGCTTTCATAACCTCAAATCTCAGTAAATTATAGCCTATGAATAATTACTTCACCTGGAAACAGAAATCTAAGAAAACCCAAAATAATGATAAATAAAAGTTTGCCAAGCAAAAATGCATTGAAAGAAACTGTTGTCTCTCAGAAATCTAGGACACGTAGATTCTGCAGACTAAATAAAGCCATTTAACAAAAAATCTGAGGAATGAGGACCCTTATTAGATTTAAATATATTACCCTATCTACAGCATTTTCAATTACCTAGCTGAGCAACTAGAATTACTCTTTTCAAACTAAGTGATTACTGTCCAAATGAGAACAGTAAGGAGAAATAGAGACCAATGTTAAAAACTTTAACCATAGAAAGGAGTATATTAACAGAACCAAATAAAAATGCAAGTAAGGGGGGGGGGGGACACAGGGTTCTAAGGGGGAAAGGGACAGAAGAGAGGATGAGGGAGAAGGAGAAGGAGGCAGTGGAGGAGAAGGTCCTGGGAAGAAAAGAAAACCAAAGACACAAGGTCACTTGATGGTTAAGTGAAGAGGATACTGCCTTTAATGTGACTTGGTGACAGATGGAATTTACATGGACTGGATCTGAGCCTCACAGTGTTTGTTTGTTTGATGCCAGCTGGTGGCCTCTCCATCACTACTGAGCCATCAGTCATTTATTTGTGCTACAAGGACATGTCCTCCCAACAGAATCCAAAAAAGATTCCTGTATTCACAGTAGTTTCCCAAAACTTAGCATCAAATGCTTTTCCTGAGTGAAACATATCATATGCCGACTTTAATATTCAAATATTTTAGATAGCTTACTTGAAATACGAATAGATTTCCTACTTCTCTTCAAATTTTTTTTCATGTAATGGAACAATTACAAAGTGTCATTTGCCATATTCCCCAAACTAAATATAATATGAACAAGTCTCTGTTTCTGGTAGGACTCCAAATACAAGATGTGATTAAAAAAATACAGGTGAGTGTTAAAATTGATAAATTGACAACAATGAAAGACATACTGCCATTGATCCCCCTCGAAGTATTTGACTTCAAACATGCTTACCCCATCATTCTTGTGACTGTCTAAAGCAGCTCTGGAAGGGTTTTTTATGTCTGTAGTTGTGCTGTTATGAATAACTCAAGGTCTTTAACCAATTTTGAAACATTATTTTTCAATGGCCATGTTGAGTTTGAGAAAAGCCAGACATCATACCATTTCAGGTGGATGGGGTTGACCCTAATTTTTTCGAGAGCCTGTCTCTCCATCAGATGTCTCTCAGTAACAGCATCCACTGAAGTTTTGATCACACATCATCAACACAGAAAAGGACTACCAGAATTCAGAAAATGGCAAGAACTGTGAGACAAGAGCATTCAAAGTGAGGACGGGTACTTTAAGGAGTATTACTGACAACGTGTCTTTCCTTCTAAAAAAATGATTTATGTAATAAGCATTTACTGTATATTTTAACAGCCCCTGGTATACTTCTTACTCAATATTGTAATTTTGGGTAGCAAGTAGCATAGATTACTTAAGTAATAAATGTATTACACACTTTATATTAGAATCCCTACTTAAATCAGTGTAAGAATCTAATATTCTTCACTGAGAGTGTGTTCAGTACATGCTAGACACTGATATGAAGAAGAGGAGCAATACAAATAGTATAGTTTTATGAGGCAGAATTTTGTGATAAAAATAATTTCTCATTAGAAATAGAGGCAAAAATATTTCTGTTCACAAAAATTTAGTTAATAAATATATATTCATTGTTAAATTTTTATATAAAATTAATTTCTGCATACACTACATATTTTAAAATGAATTACAACAAACATTTAAACTAAGTAACTGTGAACTATTATTTATAGTAACCGGTATTTAAAATATATTATTAAAACCATTGATTTTTCTACCTACATCGCTCATTCATCCACTAATATTTCAAATGCACATATTGTCCAACATAGTACCTCACATATCACACAGGTCTAACAATGTTTTATTCATATGATTCATCATAAAAGACTAAACATGCCACTTGTAACGACAGAAAATACTCACAAATAAGAAGCTAGGAAAGAAGGTTCTTAAGTAAACTTAGTTTAATAAGATATTTTTTAAAATTATCTTATTACCATTCCAAAAAAAATCCAGAGCAAATTTTTTCTAATGAAACAAAAGTTTACCTGAACTCAATTTATATTGTGTGTGGGGATGGGAAGGCAATATAAATGTGTAATAGTTATTCAAAATCATGAGCAAAATTTGTGTTTCTCTTACCTAATTTAATAATTTTAAGATCATTAGTAATTGGTGTATATGTGTGTATATACAATTGTATTGTGTATATACATACACTTATAGATGTGTATACTTTGATAAATGTGTACTTATACATAGCAATGCTAACTCTGTTATGTAATTTTGAAGTCATTTAATTTAACCTGGAAAAAGTCTACTGTGATGTATTTGCATATAGTTAGCTATTAATTCTACTTACTGATATATCTTTTCCCACCATTTTTATTAATATGCATATGTAATACATAACGTTTACAATGAACTAGAGTATTTTATACACATAAATCAGCTTTACAATCCTTTCCCATTTCTGGCCCTCCCACACCTTCCCCAACCCGCTAACTCCCACTATCACACCATGTGGTTCTACAGAATGCCTGTTTTCAGGGCTTCCTAACTCAGAGAAACCATACACTGCTTAACATATTTAATCTTCTGTATCTGACTCATTTCACTCAAATCATCACTCTTTAGCTCAGCTTCCTACCCCTAGAATGGGTTACAGTAGCAAAATCCTGTTGCCTCTTCTCTGAGTCCAGCAGATTCCTTTATAAGGATACTTGCCAAAAATTCTTTTTTCTATATTTTGCTATATCTTTGTTGAGATTCTTTAACTTGGCATCACATGGACTCACCAGTCTACATAATAAAAGAACTATAACTGATATGTCTTTCCATATGTTTTCTTTCTCTTAAGACAGAATTTGGCTCTGTAGTCCACACTGATCCTGAACTTACTATACAGCCCAGGCTGGCCTTGAACTCATGGCAAGCCTCCTGCCTCGGTCTCCTGAGTGCTGGGATTACAGGCATGCACTGCCATGCCCAGTGTATGTGGCACTGGGATTCAAAGCCAGGCCTTGCTCTTGCTAGGCAGTGCTCTACCCACTGTCTATATTTTCTTGATAGTAAGATGTCCTAAGCTTTATAACATACTTTCAAAGGCAGGGAGAAAACATATGTTTAAGATCTCCATTGCTTGTAAGTGCTATCCTAATTTCGGAAATATGAAAAATATGAAAATCTGTGTGTTAGTATTTACATAGTGTAATAATAGGTAAGATGCTATAAAAAAGACATACCCAAAAATAACAAATTCTCTGAAGAAAATGCATGTAATTAAAAAAAAAAACAGACCTTCGGAGCTAACTTCCTAATTATATATGGTTCGAATTAGAATTTGCACTCTGGATACTAGCATCTCCGAGATATTAAATCAAGCAGGAAATGGTCTCTACACACAGAGATACAAAACAAACAAACACATACACAAATGTATCATGACATTATTTTTCATAAATTATGACCATATAAATTGCAAATCAATCAAAGGAGAGTTAATTTCAAGGAAGTCAGGAATGACTCAGTATATAGGAGGTCTACGTTTTTATGAAAGATAAGAACAAGTGTTTAAAATCCTGTGGCTACATAACCTATAACACTTTACATAGCACTGATTTCCCAGAAGCTCATGTAGAACTCATGTACCCCAAAACAGCTTCATTTTCACATTCTCCTGCAACTCAAATCTTCATGCTACACAATTACTTCTACATAGTATTAATATTTTAATTGAGCTATTTCACCTCAGTAAAAGGAATTCTTATTTAATTTAAATTTAAGTATCTTATGTTACTTTTCTGAGTGTGGTAGTGGAGGCTGAACACAGGGCCTTTGCTCTGAGCTGCACCCACAGCCCCTGTTTATTCCTTACTTGAAAGAGGGCCTTGCTAAGTTACCAAAATGGCCAGGTTGGGGTGGGATCAAACTTGTCATCATTCTGCCTCAGACTCCTGAAGTGCAGGATTACAGGCTTGCACCAGCAGGTCCAACTATGTTTCACTCTTTGAGCATTCTTTTATGATCATCCAATTGGCTTCGCCACTTTGTAAAATATAATATAACATACTTTAGCCACACTACAGATAACTTCATGTTTTAGGTTTATATATATATATATATACATGAAAAGATTACTCAGTAACTTCATCTGATGAACTAGTTTATATTTCTGCTTCCAAAGATTAAGTGCTACACGTCTGATACACTGAAATATTCATAATAATGAATAATCTTAAAATAAGTGAATACTATTACTGAAGAGAAAATAAGTACATGTTTTCTGGGCCAATATTTTACTGAAGGAGAAAAAAGTGATGGTAGAAGAGTAGGAATAGAAGGAGAGAAGGCAAAAAAGTTTGGAATTATAAAGAAGAGAAGAAAGAAATTACATAGCATGCAATAGATGAATAAAACAAGAGGATTCTATTTTTTTCATGTTGGGCTCAAATCTTGGCTGAGAACAGAAATATATTTTATCCACTTATCAAGCAGAACTTAGAGTTTTCCATTCAAGGAAATCTGATGCGATGAATTAGTAACTGGGATATTGTACTAACCACTTATTCTGTTATTATTATTATTATTATTATTATTATTATTATTATTATTATTCTGTTACACGATACTATCCACTACAGGAAACCAACAAAGACAGAAAAGTTTATTTTGGCTCAGGGTTCTTGAGATGGAAAGGTCCTTGTCTGGTGGTGGACTTCTGTCAGCGGAATCCTAAGACAGTGTAGAGCATCACAGGGTAACAGTTAGAATGTATAGCTAGGGGTGGGGAGTGTTTTCTTTCTCCTTGTTAAAAAAATCCACCAGGATTCAATTCTGAGTTTTCTATCTTCATGATTTACCTTCCTAAAATTTCCACTTCTAAGAACAATAGTCAAATTCAATTGTGACTCTCTTAATGTCTCAAAGTGGAAATTCAATTTCAACTCACACAAAGTCTTGGAGGACATTCAAACAGTATTTAAACTACATCAGATATTAAACCAAAAATAGGGTGGAAGCCTCCTCAAAGTTTTTTCAGATAAGTTTTGTTTTCCTTATTGAAAAAAATACAAGAATGATGTTAGACTTTGACATCTGATTATATCTAAGACTATCTGTTGTCTGTAACATGTGTTTCCCTCCTGCTCACAATTATCATGCTTGCGTTTTGTGCTCACATCTTCAAACCTTGTTTATTTTTATTAGCAAGGGAGTCCTTTCTCCACCTGTATCTCTGATTCCTTCAAACTAGACTACCCTTTGATGACTTTCAGACCTTTACAGGAGCTAGACATTTTTCCTGAAAGTTCTCTAAGCTCCAACTTTAGATATGTAGACTAAACTATGCTTATGTCCTTTAAACAGCATTAATGTTCGAAGGAATCTTCTTGATTAACTAAATATTAGGAAGTTACAAATAAGAATAGGCAGAATGACTTGGCATTTTTCTTCTGCAGTGATTCTCCAGGTAAGATGTGTGGATTAATAGTGCCCACATAATACAGGAACTTACAGGAAATGCACATTCCATGCTCTACATACAACCTAACGAATCAAAAAACTGGGAGACCACTAGCCAAAGAGAGGTGATTTTTACTCACGCTAAAATTTGTGAAGTATTGTTCTTTTGCCTCCTGATACTATAGCCAAAATCACTTTTACTTCTAAAAACAGTTTCACCTCAATTAGGAAAAGCGATTTCTTGACTCCTCCACGAAGAAGATTTTAACCTTTTTTAAACACCCATTTACACTTATTTATTTGCAGATCTTACTTAAAAACTGAGAGATTTCATCCTAGGTTTTAAAACTAAGGCATGAGTTCTCTAAAGGACAATAAGGGACATTAGTAAGACAGCGAGTGACAACAGAGCCACAGATGCAACTATGAGATGGGTCAGGTCAGCATTTTCCAGTCCCCAGATTTCCACCCCCCCCAAAAAAAAATTGTCTATCTTTTATAATTGACTTTTCTCATGTGATTTTTTCCCAGATACCTTTATCAATGAATGTGTCAACTTTTCTGGCATACGACCAACCCACAATAAGTTATTGTGGGGTGCATCATGAACTTCTCTCTCCTAAGTCCTTTGAAACGAATGCACAGGAAGACCCTATGGAGACCCATCTAGAGACTGAGCTGGACCTGAGCACAATCACAACAGCTGGCCGCATCAGTGACCACAAGCAGCAGCTGGCGTAACTGAGCCACTTGGTAGCCTATGGTGGCTGCCACACTGTGTAACCTCAAGGAGAAAATGAGGATGATGTGTTCATTGTGACTCTAAAAACAAAACCCCCAGTTCAAATAAAAAAAATCCAAGATTGATTCATGAAATAAAGAAGACATGAATTGTTTCAAGTCTACACTTTGTAATTAGCTATGTTGTGCAGTATTTTTTGACTTCAACAGAATATGACCCTGAGGCAAAGAAAATTAACCGTTTTTTCCAAAACTCATCCTACCTACATGTAAAAACTGTACAGAGCTAATGTATTTTTCATACTGTAAAGTTCCAACTATAGGAACAACTGGTATGTACAGTACCATAATTTAATTACATTTTACTTTACAAACTTTACATATTTCAGTTTCTAAAATTTTAAATAACAAAAACTATTTCCTGTGTTATTCAGAGTTACTCAGTTTTGTAGGGACTGTTTTGTTACTGCTTTTGTGCCCAGAAACCTTGACTCGAAAATTTTGTGCTGTGCAAAACATGCACGATTTTTACCATGCTTACTGCGTAGAATTTTACCTACTTGTTCCAGAAATAATACATTAACCAAAAAGGATTTAATTGTTCAGACTTGTAAGAAGTTCTTCAATTACACAGACAGGTTTTTCTTATAAATGAAAAAAAAAATCAGAGTTTTTTTTTTTAACAGTTCTTCTCAGATTTAATTGTTGCCTTGAATTACAGCCTAGTTTCTAAGCAGTGAAATGTAATGATAAAGAGGGATATTTTAACAACATATTTCCGAATGAGTGACTCATTATTTTATTCCTTTGAGTAACCATTGTTAAGGGTTGGGGGCTACATGGACAGAACATCATTGGAAACAAAGGCAGTACCCACAGCAATAGACTTCCATACACTTAAGAGGTGCCACTGTCAGTAACAACAACAAAAAAATAACTTTGTTGTATGTCATTATATTCAGGCCAAGGTGGGAGGATAAAGCATAATAACTGTACAGTGAAAGTTTTCTCCTAATTGAGCCAAAGTGGTGTACCTAAAAATAACCATCACTCAGTGCAAAATGTGCCTGATTCTTAAGACAACTTTTCATTTAGAACTATGAGATGATAATTTGGGAACATCTCAAAGGAAAAAAAAAAGCATGACTTTTTTTTGGCTTTGTGGGCTGTAGTAATTCTCTCCTGAGGGAGAACTTTAAATATCTACAGCTCATTCAATATAAATATGAGCCACAGTGGAGAAACTTCATGACTCAAGTAGACTGTAAACATCTTTAATATGCTCTAAATTATTCATATTGCCACCACAATGGGATTCACCTCCATAGTAATTGAGAAGTAACTCAGAGAAATTGGACAACAACTCACACTACATATCGATTATGTGATTACATTATAAAGTTAATTCAAATCAAATTAAAAACACTTGACTTTTCAGCAGTTGAAATAATTTATTTTTGTGGTTTACCTATGACAGGTTATTTCAAACTATTGGTACTTTATAGTAACCACTCATATTGAGGGTTTTAAAATATAAAAAATGCAAGTTTGATTACTGTTGCAAATGTTTTTGAGTTATTTTATATTCATGATTTCAAAACTAGAATGAGAATATATAAATCTGCAGTGTCAATATAACCAAAACAATGAAGAAAAGAATCAGTGAAAAGCAGCATCAATTTTTTAATCTCATCCAAAAAAGTTATAGCTACAAATCCTAGTTTTATGCAGACTTAACACAGCAAATTGAAACGCAACTTACAGAAAAAAGAGATTAAAAATTTGTAAAGATAACTTTTGTTGAAAATACACAAAGCCAGGAAGAATAAAGGATTCAATACTTTGGAACAAGCAAACTATAAATTTGATTGTACCTAAATGCCAAACCCAGAACTTGTATCAAATATTCAGGATTCCAGACTTTGAAACAAATTTTGATTAATTATTTGCTATTCAAAAATATTTTGTCATTTTAAGTCTAATTTTTATATTACTTTTTCAATTTCTCCAATGTATTATCCAGAGTATACTTATTTCCCTACATTGAGATTTGGCTTTACAAAATTTATAGGTTATGAATCAATTATTAGTGAATCTGAAATCATATGCAAGTTTATTTATTACATAAATCAAAATGTCATTTGCAATTTTTTTCACAAGAATCCATGCTTCAAAGGTCCAAAAGGAAGGATTAATTTCTGTAAATAAGCACTTTGCTCATCTTTCCAGACACCTTCGAACTGATCTATAATTCATAGAAAGATGAAGGCCTAAGGAAGCTGACCAGTGTATCCTCTTGATTTCCTAAAGAAATTACTTTTATTCTTAAATATTTTAAAGTTCCTCTAAAGTGAACAATTATAAATAGAATCAATCACCTTGGAGCTGCATCGCTGAGGTGCATTTCAGTTCCTAGCCACCATCGGGGGCAAATAACATGAATGAATTTTGACATTTCTCATATTTAAGATTAAAGGAAAAGGGTCTTTAAAAGAAAAAAAGATATGCTGGGGTTATTTGTTGGCTTATTTTTTTTTAATTCTGCTATGTCAAAGGCAAAGGGCAGGGGAAGGTGGTGACGGTGAAAACCTGCTGGAATAGCTGGTATCTGAGTTCTATACCACACATTAGAGGTTTTTAATAGTTTGTGTCTAAGGTTTTTTACTTTTAGCAATTCTTTTTCAAAAGTATTCAGTCATCTCCCTTTTCTTTCCTCAACACCCCCTCAGCCCATGTCTCCCTCCTACCTGTTGCTCACCTATTTAAACAATTTTAAAAATGTTTATCTGTGTTTGGAGTTGAAAAAGTGGGATTTTGGGCCAAGAATGGTTATAATGACAGCAGCAGCTGCAGCAGACAATAAAATCATGCAGTGTTTTGAGGATTGAAAGCCACATAAATTATCTGATTTTATCATCATAACAACCCTATGGAGATACATTAGTCTCATAGAACTTGAGCTCTCACCCAAGAACACAAGGCTAATCACTGGTGCAGTTGAACCATTCTCAGAATTCAGAGGCTGTTAGTGTTTCCATTATACTAAAAACTTTCTCTCTCTCTGACTGAAGCCAGAAATCTTCCAAAGACAATAGATAAAAGAAAACAAAAATATTTTGACAAGTCATTTAGTAATCTCTAATTTAACACAGCTCACTCCATCTGTATAATTACTTGGACTAAATGAACTCTTTCTATGTGTGACCCTGGACTCTTACACAAAATGATTTGTTCTGAGTCACATATTTAAGATCCGTGGTCATTTATAAATACAGAACAGTGGATATACATGTGGAGATAGGAAGACTTCCAGCTGCAGACAAAAATTCTTAAAGCACAGTAGAGAAACCAAATTCTGTTCAAATTAAGATTTTTATGGGTAGCTGTAAAAATGATTCACTATGAAAGGTTGACCACATGTTCAAGTGAACACATGTTTGATCCAGAGTTTATTGGAAAGACACATAACTTTTTTTTCATTTTTTGTTCTGGCAAGATTCTTTGAACCATGAATTTTGGCAATTGTTGTAATAAACGATTTCTCTCTATTCTCCAAAGAATGAAATATTATGCATCCAAACTCATGAACAGATGCTAAAGTCTATTTTCAAATACAAATATTTTACAAATCAGTTCACTTTTGTCAAGTCTGTATTCCTGTTCACTCCTGAATCTAGAAAAATATATAATCATACAGATTTAATTTGAATTATATTGTAAAGAGGAAAAAATATCTTGCCCAAACTTACATGCCAGACAAATGAAATAACCCAATTTCAATTAAGATCTGTCTGATTCCATAAAGTGCTTAAAATAGAAATTTTTCATTAAAAAAACCTTCTATAATAAAACCACTGTCTACGAAAGTAAAAATATATTTTTATTGTTCCTGACTGGAAAATCTCATTTTTCAAATTTAAAATTTAAAATAATTCAAAAGCAAACAAAAAAAAACAAACTGAAAACATCAAAACAGGTACTTGGTGTGATCTGTTAATATGGTGTAAGAAAGAAAATCAGATGTTCTGGGTAGATGACATATGTGTATGGTGAGGTAAAGGGACAAGGAGTTATTTGATCTCAAGACAGAAAATGAAAAATCTTCAAAGCAGATATAATAACATTTTATAGGTCTTACCAGCTAATCCTAAATATTTCATAGTATGTTGAAGTCTTAAGATCTTGTAGGACGGGTTGATTTTACGGTAAGAATTCAGATGAACTGGGCTGATGATCAGAGAGCTTCCTACAATCTCCATGGTCTTCTCAGCTTACTACTGTTGTTCCTAAGTAGACAGCTGCATGGACAGAATGTCCAGGTTCTACTTTCCAAACTCTGATGTACACACAAAACTAGAGTAAACTGACACTCTTCAACTGTGCTTCATTTACCAGGAACCTTATTAAAATTTAAAAAACAAAAACAACCATAACAAAGAGTGATGACGAGGTTTTTTTTTTATTTTATTGTTCACTAGATGTTCTTGTAGGTGAAGGTAATTTATATTAGTTATTCTAAATTCAGGTATAAAGTAATGATTAGAAAGTTGATAGCTGATCATCTGCCTTTCTATTAAGGAGAACAATCCTAAATGTACAGAGAGCCTTAGCTGTCCAGGATTTAGGAGAACCTTGAGCTCCTTCTTTCAAATATCTATAGAAATTTGGTTTCATATGATATTTGTCTTTCTTAAAAGCTGAATAAAATGTGCTTTGTGTAAATCAAATATTTCAAATGCATCAAGAGACCTTGTGCTAAAGAAAATTTGAAGTAATTTTTTCCTTAATCTGAAACATTCCAGCACATGGCCTTGTATGGCCTTAAAAGGTCTCTTACACAGTCTTTTTCTCAGACCACACATGGGGCTGATTTTAGGTTTTAAGGTGGCTAACATGAAGGATCTGTTTCCATCATTTCTGCTTACTGAATTTATATGGATTAATGTTTAAAAATTAAGATAACACAGATAGGTAAAATTGACTGGATTTTCAATGTATTTGTTTGAACTTCTGCCACTTGTCATACCCTCAAAATTAAGAGTTTGAAATGAACCAAATATTCAAATAAGTTCCCAGTCTCAGTTATTCACACACAACTCTTAAATAGTTTCTTAGCTCCCTTAGGGTCTCAGGGAACTAATTTTTATTAAGCCACTAGGTTGTCTCTTTTACTCCTCCTTGAATCTGAACAAATACAGCAGTGGCAGTGGGAAATTACATTAGCATTTTGCCACAGTATCCAACCATGTAGCATGCATATAAAACATACTTTCTCTCATAAAGCATGCAGAATTTCAAGAGTCATTAAAAAACTCTGTAAGTCATACTTACTGAAATTGACCACACAATGAATGTGATAAAACAAGTTTACACATTTAAAACAATAAATCCAGCAAAGAGGAAATAATAGCACCTTGATAGTAATTTCATTGCATATGCTAATATGCAATAGACAAAAATTTTCCCTGAGATGTCAGAAATAATTCTGATTGAGAGTAGCAAAATGTTCTGGGAATTTGGGTTGAAGATATGATGAAATGAAATCAAGAGAACAAAATATTACACATACTAAAAGGTAAGTGAAGAAAATGTATTGTGCTGTTACTGAATAATCTACCAGTGATTGTCAAAAATAGTGTAAGACTTACAATGGCACTTATCCCATCAAATGTCATCAATGAAGGTCAATCTAGGCACTGGGTAACAGATGTGATAGTTATGCATACCAGGTGGTTGACAGAGAAAGAACCAATTACCAGGAAAGAGAATATTAAGAATAAAAATGACTTCAAGAACTATTATTATTTTCCCCTCAGAAAATAAAAATCTGACATATCTTAAGAGCAGAGGAGACAGGACCAGACCAGACCTGACCAGAACAGAGGAGACCAGACCACACCAGACCAGACCAGAACAGACCAGACCAGAACAGACCAGACCAGAATAGACCAGACCAGACCAAATGAGACCAGACCAGACGAGACCAAACCAGACCAGACCAGACGAGACCAGACCCGACCAAACCTTCAATATAAAGGCCAAAAGACTTTTTTTAAGGCTAAATTTGAAATAGCCCCAAAACTATAAACCCCAAATCGTCACTTCAACCATATGAGCAATTACATTAATTTGCACACCCCTATTCAGTACAGAAATTCAATTCCCCAGCACCACATAAACCAGGATTGGTGGCACATTCCTATAATTTAGCACTCCGGAGATTGAGACAGGAGAATTGCCATGAGTCCAAGACCAGCCTGGACTCCAAAGTGAGCATTGAGTTCAGGACCAGCCTGGGCTACAGAGCAAGACCCTATCTCAAAAATAAATAAATAAATAAATAAATAAATAAATATTTAAAAACCTCTAAAACCTCTGACATTGAGAAATGAACTGTAATTTTTAATACACCCTCAGTTTTTACTGCTCTATATGAATGATAAATCTTTAAATTACAAATACATGATACCCTAAACCATCACATGAAAATGTGGAGAAGGTTTGGTTAATTCTGTTATTTTGACTTTCATGGAATAGTTATCAAAACAAAATATCCACCACAATTGAAAAGACAGAAAATTGGTTTTTAAAAGGCTTCCTAGCAAGTCTTCACATAGGCACTTGTAACACTCACTAACTCTCATTCTCATTTTATATTCATATAAAGTATGAAAATTGTCGCCTTAAGGTAAGAGTCTAAAAGCCCATTGTACTTAAGTATTTCCCATATTATTTTTATCTGGGAAGCAAAGCAAACCATATTAATTCTTCATGGAATATGATATAAGCTAGCTTCATTAAAATGATCATACACCTTTGTTAACAATCTAAGCAACCTCACTACAATAATTATGTACACTTTATCTTCAACTTCTTATAGGATAATAATTTGAATATTTTCTGAGGATATGTGGCATTAGGTAAAAACTTGTTACTGTTACTATTTATTGTCATAAGAAACCATGGCCTGTTGATTTACTGACTATCTTTTTTTCAATATTTACAGTCTCAAGGTAAGTAAAGGTGAATATTAAACAGAATTTTTGTTGCAAAGCTTAAAAACAAAAATTATTTTGATTGTGACATTTTATAAATAAAGTAAAATATGATTAAGAATCATTATCAAAATCATATAAGTAATAGATATCAGACCAAAAATTGTACTCAAATTCATCTAGAAATATTTTTCACTAGAATAAAACTATTAATGATATTTAACAATATGAAGAATCATTTTGCCTTAAAAGTTCATTTGATTTTTTAATAAAGCTGTTTTTAAAGTATACTTACAGATAGTCATAATCAGAAAAATTATGCATAAGAAGGTATTTTGGTTCTCTTTAAAATTTTTACAAGTCAAAAAACGCTCTATTTTCATCAAATTTTGCTCATAATTACACCTATTAATTTCCAATTCTTTCTATGTAGACTTGATAATTACAAATGTACAGAGGCATTAACTCAGTATGCCTGTTTCATAGGGACTATCTTTTATACTGTGTCATAATACTTAGTTATTTTAATTCATTTTAATCAAGGCCTAATTCAGTCAATTTTTACTATAATATGACAAAGACTGTGATGTAAAACAAAGTGGTCAAATACCTAAAAGTGATTCAGTAATTATGATTTAATATGATAGTTTTTAAAAGGAAGTCTGTGCTTAGTGCTATAAGAAGAAGTGGAGAGAATAAGTAGTTTTGCTAAAGAAAATCAGAGTAGGCTTTACAGAGTAAATGCTATTTAGACCCTGAACTCTAAATTTGCTAATCACACAACTCAGGTCTATAAAGCAGGCTCCATTTCTAAATTCTAACTAGAATTTAAATGAATTAGAGGTGCCTATGAATATTGGCTTCTTTAAACCTATAATTGTGATATATTTCCCACGTAACTATTCAGTTCTTTTAGTATATTAAAGGTAAAGATTTTTAAAACTGTATTGTTTCCCATAATCTTCAAAACTAAGCCCCCAAACAAGTATTCAATTTAGCCACTCCATGAAACAGATTAAGTGCAATTTAATTAAATAAACAAAATTAGTAAATAAGCAAACTTATAGATTGTCAGAAGCTTTTTGTTTTGTTATGTTTTCAGAATGCCCCCATGTAAATCTTATTTTTGTGTGTAAGCAAGACTATATTGTAGTTCAAACTTCAAAAGTATGTGGAAAAAATGTGCAAAAGATGTATTGACATTTTCACCATCTACTGGTTATGGCATAAGACTGGTATTAAAATTAATGAAAACTAGATTATATATAGAGAATCTTTTGTATTTAATTCTACTATTAACATATGCTTTGTTAGGAAAGTGAAAAACCATAGTATGGTGATAAATTCACCTACTATAGCAACAATTAGCACCAGTTAGCTTTTTAGAAGGTTCCTATTCTGGTTAACACTCTGCTTCTTTAAATAGGTTTTTTCCCCTTAACAAACATTCTTTCATTCTTTATAAGAAAAGCCTTACTCCAAAAGAATGTTTTCATTTATTGGTGTTTAAGTTGTTTTCATCTTACATCCTAAAGAATACACTTTGCATTAACCTCAACCAAAAGTGTTGGTGAATACAGTGACTAATTGAAAACACAGATGATTGTCCTACTTAGGAAGATGAATATATTTTAATTTTAGAATTATAGAATGCATCAACATTAACATGAAGAGAACTCATCATGAATAATGATGTTTTAATGAATGCCAAGGGAATTCTGCCTAATATTCTAAAATACTACTGAACATTATAAAGACTATACATTAGAGTATGGGTAGACACAAAAACCCAAGATAGAGTTTAAGTTCAAATACTTGCTTTTCAAAGATAAATTATATTCACTGAAGATGGTTACCCATGTGATAGGGTAGTCAATGAGACAACAATCTCTTATTCATTAAACTACAATTAGTTATACTGAATACCTAAAACTTCCTGAGCGTAAATACTTTGAGTGTTATTTTTGAACTCTTACCTATATATTTAGGGTTTATAATGGGTTAGTGACCACAAATTATATATAGGAGCTTTTGCTTTGAAATTTCATAATTGTTCTTCCAAATTCCAATTAAGAAACCCCAGGTAGTTTATAAAACAAAAATTAATGTGTTTTTCAGGGAGATCTGAAGACTGTCAGAATTTGTGTGGAACACTGACATTTACACTCCTGAATAAAAAAAAAAAAAAAACCAGGAGCAACATGGACTGGTGATGGCAAATAATTGGACAATCAAACATTCTCCAAAAAGACTTGGGGAAATACTATGCGATCTACATCTACCAGCTGAAAATTTCAACTTCATAGCATATTATGCTACCTGAGAGGCTGGAGCAATAGCACAATGTTTGATTCCTTGGCAGCACATAATGTGTGATTTCTTATGCCTAAAATCCCAGCACTCAGAAGGCTCAGAAGGACAAGGCAGTAGAATTCCTATGTGTTCAAGACCAGCCTGTGGAGTACAGAGCGAGAGCCAGTCTCAAAAAAAAAAAAAAAAAAAAAAAAAACAACTCTCAGAACTATAAGCCTTATTTTTACTATGCTTTTATTGGTTTGTATCCTCTACCCCAAATAAAAATCACTTTCCAAGGACTTGTGGCATCTTTTGGATTGTAATATTTGCAAATTTAAACAGTTTAACCAAGTCGTCATAATGAAAGAGCTACATTTCATTATTTAATTTGAATTGCTCCTTGTAAATTTTCACTGAACTGATTTCACACAAAATTCTGACATGAAAAAGCACAAGAATGCAGGGAAAGAGACAGAAATAGGCTAAAAATTAAATTACTGTCTAATGTAATACATCTATAATGCATAATTATAAGAAAGTAAGACTAGACCTGAATGAATCACATATCATATTTTTGAATAATCTGGAATAAGCAACTTGCCTTTCTCCATGCTATTAAGACAGTTCATAAGTGACCTCAGTGGGAGAGTAAGCAAAGAAAAGTCAGCTCCGGGATCTAAATAAACTATAAGGAAAATGAACATCAGTCTGCTTGTTTTCTTACTCCTTGTGCCTATGTCTTCTCCCCTCATCAATTCTCTGAGTTTAGGGCCATGTGTGACATACATGTTTGTGCAGATACAATGGAGATGACAGACTGAGGAAACAAAAGCTTGCACTACCTTATTTCATAATACGGTAAGTCCAGTCATACAGTGTTCTAAAGTTCCACTAGCTCACCAAAGAGCACAGGTAAGGTTATATTTGAACCAGCGCCAGATCTGACAGCCAAACCAAGGTTTCAAAGTAAGTCTCTCTTTCCTTCTTTCTTCAATAAATTGAATATCCAAGAGCTTAAGAAAACTTTAGCTATGGCACATATGATCTCTTTTTAAAAGGTCCTTTGATGCCTTTCATAAAAACAGCTCTTTGCCTTTGGCTAAGTTTTAGTACTTCCATGAATCCCCTTAATGCTCAAAGACTTGGTTTTACATGATTATATGTGTGGCATTCTACAAAAGCTTCAATAGCTTCTTAATAAAAATTTCTAAAAAATTAAATACAACAACAGTAGGTAGATCAACTTTAGTTTTGTCAAATCAGTTCATGGTAGTAGCTTATTGGAGAACATTTACATGAAATTATCATTAAAAATGACAAAATGAAAAAGAAATCCACCACAGGAGATTCCCAACCGTGTCCAGCATCATGGCATCTCAGGCATACCCCATCTCCTCACAAATACCAGTACAATTTTTTAACACATGAAAAGCACCCAGGCTACTCAGCTGCCACTGATTATAAAGTTCTTAAACAGTGAATTTCTTAACAAACAATTCCTGGAACCCCTAGCATTTAAGTCATTTCATGATAGGGTGGGGTAAAATCATCATTTATAAATAAGGAAATCAGTTAGCAATAAATTACGCAAAGCCACTCCAGCACAGTGTATTTTAGAGACTCAGTATTTTTAATCTTTCAAAAAAAGTCAGAAATGAGACATGAGAAGCTATTAACTGAATCATTCACACATTGAATAGATGTTGTTGTCATTATGTGCCTTCGATGGAAATAATGAACAACTTACTTATTTATAAGGGGTAATTATGATAATTTCATTTTCCCACCATATCTGTTTATAACAGATACATTATGGTTGTCTTATTTCACACCTGATCTTAAATCATATGTTTGCATAAAAATTTCTCAATATTCCTTTGACTTTTTGGTGTATAATTATAATATTTTTATTGACTTAGTTCCCTTTTCTCTTTTTCATTATCAGTATTCTTTTTCTCCACAGATAGAAGTTACCATACCATAAATAGAGCCTGAAATACAAATTTTTAGTCAAGATAAAATATATTTAGGTGTTCACTACAAAGTGAAAGTTGTCAGCTCTTATTTTCTCAACTTTATACTGCATTCTCTCTGAGAAATGTAAGCAGGACTATAAAGAAAAACAACGAAGAGCTGGGTGTGTTGGTTCCATCTGTCATCTCAGTGCTCTCTCTGAGTCGAGGGTCCATCAGGAGAACCCCCGCTGAGGCCAGCCTAGGCAACACAGAGAGTTGCTAAGGTGGAGAACAATCTGGGCTGCAAGTAGGACACTATCTCAGAAAGCTAAAAACAAAGAAAATGGGACAGGAGGATGGTTTGTACTCCAAAGAGAAAAAAATCTTGGTCTTCAGAATAAACATGAGAAAACTTCTTATATTTGTTACTTTATCTTTTTAAGTAAAGAAGACATTTCCCTTGAATTTAACTTTTCTAGCCAGCCCTCAAATCAATCATATCTCTAGCAGACATTCAATTTTTTTTTTCATTTTGGTGTATAATGCTGCATATTCTCTGGACCCTGTTTTCAGCTTATTCCACAGAAGTCTTTTGGAATTTCCTTTAACATTTCACAAAATCTATCATTGGAAAAATATGTATCTTATTGTGAATACCATTTTTAAAACATCATGTAAAAATTGTGTTTCAGAATAATATCCATGAAAAAAAATCCGCCTAGAAATGTTTATGCTTTATGTCTAATGAATACTAGAGCACTGTAGCACATACTATTTCCATCACATTTTTATCTCAAGAACCTAGGCCTCTGTAACTTTCAAGAATATTGAAATAGACTAACTTTCCTATTGAGTGTTCTTGCTTTCTCCTTTTCTGTAATCTTTTTCCTTTTTCCTAATCTAGTTTGTTAATATCATTTTACATGTTTTTAAGGTAAGTACTCTGTAATCTCAGCACTCTGGGAGGCTGAGGCAGAAGGGTTGCAAGTTTTAGCCTAGCCTGGACAACACAGCAATTTAGTGTCGAAGAAGGAAAGAAAGGGAGAAAAAGGAAGAAAAGAAGAAAAGTGTGAAAGAAGAAAGGAAACAAGGAAGAGGAAAAAAATAAGCAGTGTGAAATTTGGGTCAAGCAAATATAAGAACAATAAATTAAAGTTGTCATTTTCACACTGTCTGAACATTTAAATACAATACAAAACAACACAATAAAATACAAAGGCAGGGAATATAGCTCAGTACAACAGCCCCGAGTTCAATCCCCAGTACCATGAAAAAAGTGTTCTTAATTTCTTAATTTGCAACTTACATATGAGCTGTAAAAAGAGAAAATAAAATAACGTATTGACATTCACACAGCATACACCTCATACGCTATTCTTTTTCCCCCATTTTATTGATATGTATTAGTGCAAGATTTAAGGTTTATAAAAAAGTTGAGGATTTTGTGCATATACGTATCTTGTCAAGATGATAACGACTTTCCCACACTCCTTTAAATATATTTTCCCTTAGTAAAAACATCTTTTTAGGTGCAGGATTTAAAATTCCAACGAAGTATATGTTTTCAAAAGAGATAGCTAAGGTTAAAAAGTGAAGACCTCAACAATTTTAAAGAACAGTATTTACTCAAGGTAAATTCAAGTCTTTCTAATGTCCAGGAAATGGTTAAATCTTTTTCTAATCACAAAATTGACCTTACTTTATTAACATTTAGTTAAATGATACCTTGGAGGTCCTAAGCCATAACTATTAAGTCCTTCATCTTCCTTGGCAGTGAGCATCCCAGTACCCTTACACCAGCCCCAAATTAAACAGGCAACATATTTCCAGTACAACCAAGTTTATCGTACTATTGTATAGTTTCCTAAGAACTGGAGTAATGTGATTTAAGTTCTGAAACTTACAGTATGAATTTTAATCGGCATGTTAATCAACTATGAAATAAATATGAGCACACTTACTCCAAAACTGAGATCACATGCACTTTCAAATTTTAAGAAAAACTTCACCATGAGTCAATTTAGTCATAGAACATAAAAATTTTATGTAGAGAGAAAAATATTTCTCCTCTAATGATACACAGACTTATTCATATGGAACATCTCATGTGTATTTATATGGTTAGATTTTAAGTACCAAATATATGAACCATGTAGAAAAAAATTTAAATATAATGAAGTTCACTGACAAAAAGATCCCATTTTAAATTTAACATCGCATCACCTTACTTCTTGAAGTCCAAGGAAATATGTTGGATGCAAAAACAGAAAAATCAAGAAAATATATGTCAAAACACTGAATTTTGTTTTCAATGAGTATATGATTCCTATTTCATAATTTTTGCAAGGGAAAAAATAAATTGATATCTATGTATTCACTATATATCCCTAACCAATATTCTTCATATATTAAAACTTTGGAATACAAGGTATCTACACATTTTTAAATTGGATAAGCTTCTGAACTAAAGGTCAATATGTTCAAAACATAACTTTTGAAAAATCAAAAATGTCTTCTTAATAAATATGAAAAAAATTATAAACCTGCACATATTGGTATTTATACACAAGTAAAAGTTTTGGTAAATTTTTAAAACATGCCCATACATATATATACATTCTAAGGCTTGTGTGGATTTTACTTTCCTACTGCTGTAAAGTTTTATTATAACCTAATATATTAATAAAATTGTGCCAACACAACTACCAGCACATATATAAAATTGAGTAAGAAATTTGAGTCAGTGGTTTTTAATTTTTTTCTATCTTAAATACTTAAGATATAACAGACTCTATCATTAAACCACCACAAGTATGGTTTTCATGGAGTGTGGGGTGGGAGACAAGAGTATCATGTGGGAAAGTATTATATAAACTTCTATTTTAGAATCAGCCCTAAAGAGAACAATACAACGGCTTCCTATTTTTTTTTAATCTCACACGAGCAATGTGGATTATAAAGCAGTTCTGAGTCAACTCTAACCAAAGAGATGCTGAGAAAATATCTAAATGTTGGAAAATTCAAATTCTGATACCCTAAAATTGGAATCACATATCTAAACACATGATTTGTCACTATCTTGAAAGATTCCATTTGGCGCAGCACAGAGCTTCTGCAGTTCTTCCGCAGCAAGCCCAGGCCGTGACTCTCAGAGCCACTTTGATCCCAACACACTAAAGACTTCATGTATGGCCTAATATCTGAGAAACCTCAAGAATGTGTCCATATCACCTATCTATGCCTCACACGATCTAAGGGTGCAAACAAGGCAATTATGGCCATGAGGGTGATCAAATCAACAGCTGGGAGGTTTTTGAAGACTTATACTGACACTTTTAAAGGATTCTGTGATTGAGAACAATGTTGAAGGTGTTAAGAAGAAACAAAAACATAGAGTTTCATATATCAGATGAAGAAAGGGAATCTTTCCATAAGGCAGAGAGGCTTTCTCAGGTTGTTTTATAATGTCATTCCAACTGACGTTCTGATACAACTTGATCAAAATATTCAAATCATTTACAGAGAAATGCAACTTCTCCATAGCTGAAACATACCCCTATCCTTTTTTTATTTTATTTATATTTTTGACACAGGGTCTCACTAAACTGACCAGGCTTCCCATGAACTCATGATTTACTTGCCACAGCTTACAAAATAAGAAGAATTATGGGTGTGTGCCATCATGCCTACTGCCAGTTTAATCCTTTTTATTTGTGTACTGAGACTAGTTTTTAAAGCTTTTAGTTCTGTTCACATGTTTCATATAGTGTATAAGGATTTTGCTAAGGAAATAAATTGTTACATTTTTCCTTTCCTCTAGCATGTTAAAGAATAATGAACCAGATCATATTAGAGAAGGCAACTCTTCCCTAGGTATTACTCTTGGGTTCATATTAATTTCACTTGCTGCAGTGACATAATAATTTACTAAAAATGTCTTAAATTACAGCATTTGAACATGTGCCAAGAAATAATACTTTTCCCCAAAGCAGATGACTTATGAAACTGAAATGCATAATGCACCTTGAAGGTGTTTAAAATTCTTCTGAGGAATGAATTATTCACATGATGGAGTGTTGACCATTTGATTTGAGTAGTGACCTTCTAGCAGCAATGAAGAGCGGTTTAGTGCTTTTGAAATGTTAGTATCAAAAATAAAGTAAGTATTTAAAGTAGGTAAAATGAGAAGCTCCTCTAATAACACATTCCTAAGGAGGCAGGGAGATTGAGAACAAGCATCTGTAATGACCCTGTCCTCCCTGCTGTAAGTATTTATAGAAAAGCTTTTTCTTGTACAAAGACTTTGCTTCCCTTCTCCTCTCCTCTCCAAAGCATCTCGAATACCTATGAAGCAATTTCAGGGGATTTGAGAGTCTAGGAACAAGAGACACCAGATACAAATTACATTTAAAAAAAAAGAAGTAACCATCATAGAATCTCCTAGTATTATTTAGAACAATATGAACAAATTAATCTAAAGATTCTAAAGCTAACCATCCTACTGAATATCAGTTTTGAGAAAAAAAAGTATATGTATGTTTATTGACTAATATACATCCATGACATAAAGAAAAACTAAAAATTCTATAAATGCCCATAATTTTGTAAGAATTCACATACATATGTATACATACGTATCTGCCTGCACACATCATGTATATACTGATGTGTACATATTTGAGTCTCTCATTTCCTCACAGATTTATTCATGCATTCAATTATACTGAGAACTTATATTTAAGTCTTTTCAGTCCTCAGAAATTATAATAAGATTAAATTAGAGGTAGAAGATGGTCTAAAAGAGAATATATATTTATATGCACAAAATACTCAAATTCAATGTAAACATTATGTATTGCATGTCTACATATCAATTAAATGGCAACAAAAGAAGTTTAAAACTGAAACTCTATTCACAAAGAGAAATAATGATGATAAAAAAAAAGTCTTGAGCCAAGCTGGAGTAGATTGAACAATGAATCACATCAGTATGATTTTCACCAAGGTCAACTCTGGCTCCTGCTACTTTTTTACCTGAAAAGGGAAATTTAGCCATATCATCTTCAGAGATTTTAAGCTCCAACAGTAGAAAAAAATACTCCATAAGCTTGATTTACACCAGAAGATGCAAACTTCATTCTTCAGTTGTAATGGGTTCACTGAACGAATAACAATGTCAGATAACATGAATTTTGTCTCCTTTCTCCTTCCCTGACTCCAGTTTGTGAAAGTAAGTAAATAAGTTAATAAGTAAGTAAATGAGGAGTTGGGTCTTAAAAAAGAAGTATACCAAAAATCAAAATACTATGTTTATAGATCCCGACATGTTGAAAATAGTTGACGAAGATGAAACAGTGAAAGGAAGAGAGGGTAGTCAATAATGGCTGAGAAAAAGAGTATATTACTTTTTTGTTTGAATTTAAGACAGTGAATTTCTAGAAATATTTCATTCAGAATTTTTTAAAGTGCGAATTCAATTACGCAGCCATGGCATCTAGAGAGCAAAGGTAAAGCTTTATCATTAATTTGAAATGTCTTGGTTGAAAAAATTTGGTGATAAAACCAAGGTTAAATGAAATATCATGAAACTGTGCAATTAGCTTAATAATGAGGTGCCTCAGGGATCAGTGCTAGCACAGGTGTTCAATATATTTACTAATGGCTTAGAAGAGTTGTGAATAATATGGAGGCACATTTGGATGAATTCAAAGATATTTATAGCAATCGAAACAGGTGAATGGCTGCTTTTCTTGACCGACTCAAGAGCAACTATTTAATATATTACAGCAAATAACCAACAGCAGCAAATGAATGTGAAGTGAATGGAATTATCTATGTTCTTAATATGCTAACAAGTACTGAAATAGTTATTGCCTTTCAGACAAGAGTGGGCATATCGAAGAAGACATCTGTCCAACGAACAGCTCTTCATGAAAAAGGAGTGACCAAAACTACTGCAACGAAGAATAGTACAAGAGGATAAATTTCTAAATCTGTAAACATTGCTAAAAAGTTTTACACTCTGGGAATACATATTCTACTGAATAAAACTGTTGAGGAAAGGAATGACTCCCCAGATCACATACAAAGATTGTCTCTTGTCTTACCCAGTGATTTTCTAAGTAGTTTCCCACAATTGTTTCCCCAATACCTCTTGGGTAGTAATGAAGGCATTACTTTCTCGCCTCTGCTTTGCTGTGTCTTACAGAATCTCACTGATATTAACTTTTTTATGTTAAACTTCCCAAAATGATAATCCCAACACTTTAAAAAACTGAAAATAATTCCTTTTCATAAGATGGAATAATGCAAATCAACAACAGCATGAATTACATTTTATCCTCTCCTCACCCAGAGGTTAATTATTGCAAATATATTAGAAAAACTTAAGTGTAACATAGTTTGTTATAAATAATGCTTTCAAAAATATTAGATTTTTCAGTATCTAAGTTATTTTTGCAGTACGATTTAAGTAAAATTTTAGCAAGAGAAACAACAGAGGAGCGAGAATGCATTATCAGGTGGTCACATGGAAATAGCCTATCAATCACACTGGTATTTTTAAGCATCACCAAATTTAATTCCATCTTCAGGAGAATAAACTCATACTTCAAGGTGTGTGGTACATTATATTTATTTTTAAAGAACATTTCAGAATATTCCTTGATTACCATGTACTAAAAGCATTCTCCTCTTAAATTTCCCAGGCAGGCAGAAAAAAATGAAGACCCAATGTAAATTAGAGCATTCAGAAAGAACCAAATAGAGTTTATAAAAATAAGAACCTCTCCACATCTTTGCTTTAACTAAGAGATTTGTCATAGAAAACCAGAAATTCTAAATCAGGCCTAAAACTATAAAAAAAATCATATGAAAGGGATCAGAGACTTGATCTATGCAGAGAAAGAAAATTTGCTTTTTTTCCTCAAAAATGAGTTGATGATGAAAATAAAATTGAATGGGCTTTTACTCCATTCCAGCCTTGATATGCCAGGCAATTATCATAAGATAATTTTTATTTGCATGATCTATATGTATACTTTCATCCTGAATCAAGTCAGACTGATCAAATATTTTTGTCACTCTATATTTCAACAGAAAGCAACAACCTGAAACAAACCACACAGCTTTAGGATCTCTTAAGTTCACTTTAGTGTGACAAGGTATATGCACTGATTTTTAATGTATCATAGACTGTACAAGGTCTAACAGCAACGTAAGGGGGGAAAATGTACACTGTACTGCTTGGTAACATTCTTCTTCTATATCAGGAGGTTCTGAATCATAAAGTACTCTGTGATTCAGAGGAAGTTCATTTGCATTTGTGAACCCTCTGAAGCTCAAGGAAATTTCTGATACCCAAATACAGTACACAAGAAAATTAAGCTCTACACAGAAAACAAAAGACATGAGATTTAAAGGTACCCTCCTGCATAACAATGAGAATTATAAAAGATAAAGGCAAACAAAAATTCCACCTACTGATTATATCTTATTTATTCCCTATTTTCTTTATGAATATGATAGAAACATACAGGCTGATAAGGTTCCTTTTCTGTACAAAGAAAAGTTAAACCTGTTTTATAGTGTATATTGTAAATATGTTCTAACACAGAGACCACATTTTAGTGGCTCTTCAACTACAGGGAGAAAAAAACTGATACCGAGCAAGGTAAGTCACATTATTACACGTGGGACATATAAATGAAGCATACATTGGTCATCATTGACTATTACGTTTCTAACAGGAGCTACAATGTTAAATATTTCAGAAATTATTTCTCTTATGATCTCTTTTGTCACCTGTATCCTTCAAAACTTTATTACATCAGTGATAAACCATGGGCAAGATTCTAAAATTCTCACAAAAGGTTTCACTTGAATAACACCTTAAATAATACTCTATTCTCTATTTATTAAACTAATGATAGTTGATCAGAACTCTTGCATTACCAAATCCCACAAAGTTACACTTAAAAACATTTTCTACATTGCAGATAATATTTTTAACCAATGGGTGAATGAAAATTTAGCCACTCTCCTTAACAGTGCCTCAGTGTAGATAAGATTGTCATTAATTTCTTTGTAAGGAATATGTAGAAAAGATAAAAAGTTCTGGTCATATCTCACTGACAGTCAATAGTGAAAGACAGAAAAACTATAAGGCATCAAGGAAGTCAATTTTCAAAGAGTGATAACAGATTACTCCATGCACAGATGAGAGATAATAGCATAAAGAGGTTATTAGCCCAAAAATATCTCCTCCACAAATTATGGAGCTTAAAGTTCATAACCACTAGGTTTATTCCTGAAATACATTGTCTGCAAGATAAACTGTGTTAATTCAAAGTATTGTATTTGTAACAAAGAATATACTAATAAAGTAGGTTAACCCTTTGGCACTTGCCACAGTACAAAAAAAGTTCCATTTAAGTGGAAAGATAGAAACTGTTATGATCTCAAGTGTTTAGGAGGATAGAGGGGTGCTGGTCATGGAGGTAGGTGTTAGGCAAGTGCTATTTGCAAAACAATGGAGTATGTTGGCTGACAAACAAGAGAGCTCTTGTCCCAACTATAAGTGGCAAGTGCCATGGATCTCCAGAGAACTGCTGCCAAATGACAACATAGGTCCTTACCTTCCAGGCTGTGAGAGAAACTAAAATAAGAAATTTTATAGGTGTTTCCTAACTGTCAAATGTCAGAAGCTAATGCAATTTATTGTGTAACACCTCATGAATCAACTTGGCCCTGGGCGGAAAAAAAAATAGCTGAAGGTCACACATGTCCAATCTATTGATAATTTCCTATCTAGAGCACAGACAAAGAAGGCCCAACTGGGACATGGGATGGGAATGAGTTCTCTACTGTCAATTAAGAGACTGCTAAAGATATAACACAGACCGCCTACCCTCAACTTCCCAGCCCTGGGTGGCTGGTATTCAACTAAGTGAGTCCCTGGCATGAAAAAGGTTGTTTTAAAGTATATTGTTTCCAGTATTATGAACACATTCTCTTAAGGATAGTAAACACAGTTCTGAGGGCAAGAACACAGGACAAAGAATTTAGCATCTTGAAGGGTATTCAGGCAGAATCATTATACAAAAGAATGAAGTAAATTACTTGTTACAGAGGTAGATAGATTAGATAGATAGATAGATAGATAGATTGACAGACAGACAGACATGTTTTTTATAAAGTATATATTCATTATTGCAGTGAAGGTCTTTTTTAATTTTGTGTGTTTTTAACTGTATTACTATTTCGTAGTGTGCAAGAACAGATTTAAGATAAATTGTCAGTTGAATAAAATTAAAAATAAATTATGAAGGAAGGACCTATAACAAAGGACAGTAGCAGAAGCAGGAAAATGTGCACAAATGCCTGCTGAGTATAGCCAAAAGACTGATCTCCTCATTCACTCCTAATTTATAAAACCAACCACAGGTGCATGAGGACAGGAGGGTCCATTATTTTGCAAAGTCTATTTGCTTTTTAGGAAATGTAATTTGGTCTTCTGTGAGAATGAATATATTTCACGTGTAACTAAGAAATTCTGCATACCAAAGAAAAAAAACATTATTGCATATTTTGACGGTCCAGATTCAATGTTTTCACACTCAAAACAAAAGAAGTGTTATTTTCAAAGGTGGTCACTATGAGCCAAAATAAAATGCAGAAGAGATTCCTTCATAATTAGGATGTTAATATTCCTCTGGCTGAAAGTGAAAGATTTTTCAATAATATGAAAGACGCTGTGAGTTACAGGAGCATCAGTCTAACAAGGCCCTGTGCAGGATTTTTACTAACAATATTCTAATGTAAAGTGTCAGAAATGGACAGCTCTTCTTAAGGAGTCACATTAACGGAAAAAGAAACAATTTCGTTTAGATAAATAATTGAAGTTTTTGTTATTCTAAAAGACAAAAAAAAGTATAAGTGTATTCCAGTCTAATTTCAACCCCAAAACCAGAGGATTAAATACAATTTGGAAAGGCTCAGCTCTTAGAGGGATGTGGAGCTCATATATGATGAAGACTTTCACCTGTAAATCAGCAGGTGAGCATCACGCATCCTGATGAACTAAGCACAGAGGCTGAAATCATAACTAACAAAAGCTCTGCCTCCTATTCTAGCACCCCTCATAGACTGGTAATGTATAGCCCCAGAGAACAGAACTCCAAATTTAATTCGCTTAAAAGATATTTTAAATATAGACTTGATACATGTTAGTCCTGGGGAAAAAAAGAATTAAAATGAACCCCTAATTACTCAAACCAACTTAGCAGTCTTTATCCTATGAGGGTACCTTCAAAAATAGCAAGGTGAATTTACCATACAGTTACAATAACAGCAGCTCCAGCTATTGACATCGTTATTAATATTTTTTGATAACAAAAACTTTTTAAAATAATTAACAGCAAAATTCCACCAAACATATGAATACTTTTTTTGACCCATCCTCACTGCTATACTTTCTGAAGTGAAAATCCATCTCACAATAGTTAGTAACTTTGGAACGTTGTGAAAAGCGAACTTTAAAAAAAAAAAAACACGTTTTCACAGGATGACCTAATTAAAGGATAGCATTATATATACTTCAAAAATATATTCAATGACAAGAAAAACAGAAAACTGTGCATTATAATCTGCAATTAAACAGGTAATTTAACTCATTACAATGATTCTTCTTTTTCCCCTAGTATTCCAGCTAAACCCCCAACCCTGTCTAGCCGAGCCCCTCCCGCCACCAACAACCCTAATCAGCTTGAGCAGTTGCCCAGAGGAAGAGCAGCTGCAAGCAGCAGGGAAGCAGCCGCCATAAAACCTCCACCTCCTGCCAATGCGCTCCTATCAGGTTCTAATGCCGCTGTTGACTGACAGGAGGCAGAGCTTCCCTCCCTGGTCCCCTCCTGCTGATGCTTATCATTTTAAAGCCATCCTCTAAAAACAGATTGTCTAACATATACCGTCCACCCTCACCTCCCATCAATGGGAAAATGGTCTTCAACTAAATGGGTTCCTGGAGTCAAAAATATTAGGTACATTTTTCTTAGAATAAACTGTTTCCAGTATTTTAAACAAATTTTCTTAATGGTAGTAAATACACCTCTGAGCAATCTAGCACATACACATATAAATGAGTATGGTTTTACATCCATTGGCACCGTATCTTTAAAATTTACGAAGTTTGTATTACCTTCACATCTCCAAAGCACAATTTTTTTTTTTTTTTGTAAAGTGTGGACCTTGAACCAACATCGTCTAAGAACTTAAAGATCTGCATCATCTATTTAACTTCATACTCACATGCTGCATTGGAAACTACATGGGTGAGTGTTAGAAATCTGCTTCTTCATAAACGAAAGTCTGTGGTTGAAAAATTCACTGCTCCAAAAATAAGGAACTGTACTATAAAAAATCCAGGCTTCCTGGATATACATCTTAAATAGTCAACTTTAAATATTAGTTACAATTCCAAAAATGATGCAATGTTTCAATTCAGAAAAATGACCAAACATTATTCAAGCTCAAAGTGGTTACTTACACTTAAATATGATTAACGAGAGTAATTCTTTAGCTCACGTGCATGTATGCGTGCCTGTGTATGTGTTTGTGTATACGGTCTACAAATGAGTGTGGAATACTTGCAAACACTACCTCAAGTCATCAAAAAAATCCATATGAAGTAAATAAAAAAAATTCATTTAAATTTCTTACATGAAAAATAACCAACTCTTAGTCACAAAAATATGGAACCTATTACCAGAACTCGTTTTTAGTGAACTGGTTGACTACGTCAAATGGAAGATCTGTAGTCTCCAAAGAAATAATTCATTTGGTGTTCCAAGTTTAACAATAAGTACTGCCAAAATAATAATATAAGATAGATTTTCACCAGTATATTAAACTATATTAATTTCATCACTCTCATAACAAGATAATTCATTTGTAGCTCATGTAAAATGTATTTATGTAATAGACTAATCAGATTCCACTACATACAAAGCACCATCTATTCACATGATTCCACAAAGGCAGGTGAACTGACATGCCAACTGGCTTTCAAAATACTGTTATTGTCCCATATACTAACATACAGTCCAAAGATTATTACCAATAACGTTGGCATTAGTGGCCCAAGGAAGCAGTAACAGTTTTATATATACAAGATTTGAATAAGTCTGAGAAAGGAGTCTTAAGCAAAACCATTCATCAAATTAAGCCAGGTGAATCTGCAATCAATGACTAGAGCTCTGCAGAAACTGCAGTGCCGCATAGGAAGCAAACTGAGTTATGAGCTACAGAGGAAAATATTGATTGTCACTTTTACCTGTTTATTCTACCAGATAAAATCAAAATGATTATTCCCAAGTTTAGTTTATAATATTTAATGCAGTTCTTCACTAGGAACCATGTACTCTGTAAGGAAACTTTAATAATTTAAAGGCCTGTGACACTAATAAGAATTAAGTATTTTTCCTATGATTATGAATAAGATTTCAATTCTAATTTCAGTAATATGGGAGTGACTGTCACTTGCCTAAAGCAAACTTATTATAATTTGGTGACTTATGAGCCCTGGAAACATACTTTGTTCCCCAGTAGATCAGGATCTCCTTTTCAATGAGTCAATATTATTGTTCTTTCCCAGTCTTTTTGGTGGCCCTAAAGCCTGAAAGCATATTATGGAATAAACTTAACACAACTTCTCAAAGTTTGCTTGCATAAGTTAAACTTTTCTTACCTGGCTATAAAACTTCTCTCTGGATTATGTCAATGCCTCCAATTATAGTACATTTAGGGAGAGACTGATCATGTGGGTGATATTCATCTAGAGTGAAGGTACATTAAAAATACATGTAATTTCCACTTTAATTATCTAAGTTGGGAAGAAAGTGAAAATACTAGGTTGTCTGCAATTGACATGGGCTAGATAGAGTATGAAGGGAGAAATGTTAATCCATTGTGTTCCCATAATCTTACAGGTCTCCACCTGCCACGTATTTTAGCCATTAGCCTTGTTGAGGGAGAGTTTGGAATTTTAAAACATACATTGTTGGTGTTTAAATAGACAAAGCTGGCCGTTGATCTCCAGTACTCAATTTTTAAGAGTAATTTTAACCATACATATTTTTTTCTTTCCGTCAATGTTGATATCTAACCTCTGAATCCAGCATATCTTCTTTATAAACTCATCATATCAAGCAATCACTTTCACTGCTTAAAAACAAAACTATCTTTCAGAGTGAGAGATATCATAGTAAAGAGAGAAAACACTAATTTTATTATTCACCTTTCATGAGAGTTTTGTGACAGGTTAAACCAATGAATAATCTCTGACGGATTAAAGAATGATAGATGGACAAACAAAATAAACTCATGTAAAAAAACAATTGAAATTATTACTATATTCCTTTTCAAAGGAACCTTTGTTGCCCACAACTTGTACAATGTATCTTAGTGAAGAGATAAGTTTACGAATTTATGGTAACTAAATTCTATTTTCAAAAATGTGGTTGAGTAACTAATTTCAGGGCAACTGTCCCTGCCAAATTCATATGCAGTGAGTGAATTCATCTCTGTCAAAACAAAGCAGCAACAACAACAAAAAAAGAAAACTTAACAATGAAACACCCTGGCCTTTGGTGGATTTATCAACTAGAAAGGTGTCTATAAAACCAGGTGACAATAGCCAAGTAAGCTGGAAAACCAGCCATGCATTTTTTTGAGAGTTTCTGGTTTCATTTTTTTAATTTTTCTTGTATTAAGAAGAAGCATCTCTATTAGAAGTCTCCACCAAATATCATTAGTTTCCTTGATAAATCTACAGCATGCATGTTCCTTCCTGACGACACGAGCAACCAAACACTAAGTGTCCATCTCTATTTACCACTTTGCTTTCTTGTGAGCCCTGCATAATTATTTTCTTCTCTGTTTTAATGTGTTCTGTTCATTCAGATTAAGATTTTGGCTCACTATATAGGATATACTTACAGAATGAAAACTGTGTGGTATAAGCTCCATGTTCAATGCTGTTAAAAACAAGAATCTAGAACACCAGGAACAGAAGGGGTTCGAGGCTTATGTCTGACTGAGAGAGGACCAGAGTTGTACCCCTCTGGTCACAACCACTCATCTAAAGTATGAGCATGTTCCTCCCATATATTAAGTTCCATGTATTAATGATACCATGTCCTAAGTATTCATTTTCCCTTAGTGCCAAGCTCCCATCAGGGTAAGAGAAGAACAGCTATTTCTTCAAGGAAAACATCACCCCATGGTCAGTCTAATCCTCTGCAACCCTAGCAAAATGATCAGACTTTGTTCCCAGATATTATCACTGAGGCTATAAATCATTAGAACCCAGTGAGGAGCATTAGGGGGCTTGACCGGCTTCAGTTGTAACCAAGATCAGCCCAGATCTTTCTCAGTCTCTCCAGAGAATGTAATCTCATCCGTGCTCACATGTTTGCATCATATCTGTGAAATTAAACTTGTTCTATCCTCTGATTAATAGTTATTGCTCCAGTTTGGCAGGTAAGAACTTGAAATTTTGTCCAGAAGCTAGAATTCTCTATCTCTATATACATAATAAGTACATCAAAATTGTTTGGTTTAAGTTATTCATATTTACTATCCCTAACACTAATATCCATGCATTTTTCTCAAACTAGCAAGTTACATTACATTACATTGCTCAAATTCAAGACTTAGGAGCCATTTTTCATTCTGCCTATTCCTTCTCACATAATTAAATACTGTTGAAGCCTTTTGAAAACTCAGATTTAAATTTGTGATGGCATATTTTATGTGTCAACTTGACTAACCAGAGGTACCCAGACAGTTTTTCAAATATTATCCTATGGACCTCTGTGAAAATATTTTTAGAGAAGATAAACATTCAAATTGTTACACTTAGTACAGTATATTGCCCTCTCTAAGGTAGACAGGCCTCATCCAATCTCTTGAAAGCTTGACTAATCAAAAACGCTGCCTCTTCCTGAATGAGAGTGTAGTTATTTCCTCCTGTTGGCCTTAAGTTGTAACATCGATTTTTTTTTTTTTCTTACATCAGCCTCAAACTAAAACACCTGCTGAACCTTGATTCTTGAGTTTGCCTGTCTTTGGACAGAAACTGCACCACTGATTCCCCAAAGCCTCAGGGCTTTGACTCAGACTGAGACTCAGCTATCAGTTTCTCTGGGTCTCACCAGCTTTCATAATTATACTCTGACCTATAAACATAATGAGATTTATTTTAAGGAATTAGGTCCTTAAACACACAAACTACAGGTTCTCTTTTTCCAGAGGACCCTGACATAAGCCTTCTAAATATATATTTATTTATTTATTTATTTATTTATTTATTTATTTATTTTGAGACAGGGTCTCGTGCTGCAAGCCCTCTAAATATTCCTTTACTCAATCAGCTTTTCATTTACTTTGCAGCAGTCTGTCCAAAAAAATGTTATCTCTCCTACTACTGCAAGAGCCTTCTGATTTGTTTTATAGCTCCAATTCTGAATTCATTCCAATCCTACACATTGGCTTTATTTAGATACCTGAATACTGTGAGCCAGAGACAAAGAGACACAATGAGGAAAACCAACAAAGAAACTTCTATTAATCTGCAATGCAATAATTTTAGTAAGCTTTTATTTCTGTCTAAGACACATAGTCAGGCTTTTAGATTTGTATAAATGTCTCACCATATCGGTTATTTTTAAATAACAGGTGCAGAAAGAAATAGGTCCGAACCTTTGTATAGAATTCATTCAAAATGTAGAAAGCACATATATAAGTGCTTAATATGATTCAGAAATAATGTATGGTTTCATTAACATAAACTCTTTGCAGACAACCCTATTCACTTCTTTCCATTAAAGATAATTCATTTTACTGTGAAATCTTCCAGTTGAGGCACAGTAAGTCCAAATGAGTTGATTTCAATTTTGGAATTGCCATAAAATGTTTCCCTCTGAGTTAAAAAGATCAGTGGCCCATTATCAGTGTGTGCCACCATAAGCACCCACAGTCTGCATTGAATCTTACATATGAAAGCTACCTTGGCCAACAACATTCACATCCTTTTCCTAAAATTAACAGCTCTGTCCTCCTTGACAGTATTTTTAAACAAGCAAAGGCCTAACTTTGCCGATTTCTTGCCCAGTAGTCCTTTGGCAAAGATTTGGGTGTTAGGTCATTAAAAATAAGTATTCTCTATGCAATAGTTGCCCTGTAGGATGTCTACCATAAACATAGGGTTGCTGATCACAGAGTATTTTTTCATAAACATTTGTTTGAAGGACAAATTCTTAATGCCTCAAGAATTTAATGTTTTTCATAAACTAAAAAAAAGGATATAATTATTCATTTCTTGGTGAAATAACTGCATCTAGCAAAAAGAAACCCCTTTTTTTCTCAAAAACATAAAAAATGGAAAACCAAGATAACTTAGAACTGAGCTGATCATGAAAAGAGTATAAATTAAAAATTCTCATTAATTTAAAACATATCTGCCCATATCAATTATTAAAAACTGGCAATACTAGGGAAGAAAGAAAGAACTATGAAAATTAGACCACTCGCTCATTTGAAACTCTGATAAAAAGCACTCTATCTTCCTTGGACAGTCACCCCGGTGAGCAAAGGGACTATGACATTTTTTATTAATCTCTACACAGCACTTCCCTCTGTACTGAGCCTGTGACAGTACATTATAATAAATTCGGTCTTTTTTAGTAGAACAAATTGCATTAAATTTGAAAATAACAAGATATGTTTGCCATTCTAATTGCCCTGGAACATTAACCGTTGCATTCTAGTATTACCACTTTATTAAATTTACTTCCTTCTTGGATTTAGGTGAAGTGAGTCAGAAGCAGAAGGTGAAACAAGGAATGGTTTCTCTGATATGAGAGACCCAGATCACAACTCTTTTGGTACTTAAAACAAAAAACAAAGTGAAACAGGGGGTAGGGCGGGGAGGCATGGAGAGAGGGATGGGTAAGAGGAGGGACAAAAGGAGAAAGGGAAAGTCCTTGTCACCTTGACAAGATACGCTGGTGCATAAAATGCTAAAATTCATTGTAAACCTTAAATTTTGCACTTATACATATTAATAAAATGGGGAAAATAGATTAAATCACTTAAATAAAAAATAATAAAAAGAAAAAGAAAAAAATCTCAAATCCAGAACTGGCTTTATAATTTAACTGGCAACTGTTTCTAATCACCTACTCTCAAGTGACCAACAACCCTGATACTACAGCTTATTAACCACACAAAAAAAGCTGTGAATTAAATCAATGTTCAATTAAACATCAGATGCAAGGTCAAACAGATTTTCCCCACATGTTTTTAAAAGAAGCTTCAGAATGTACACAAAAAATGAGATATGAGTCTTTACCTGTAAAAAATTTCAAAAGTAGGATTTTGTTAAGGAACAAAATAATACTGTGTATTAAATTTCATCACTTATAGAAGTTCCTATATTTTCTTACCACCCCTGTGGTAACACAATAGAAAGGATGTTACAGGAAAACTCAGTATTATAAGAGTAGAAAACTTCTGTGGTAACCCAGGCCCACTCACACATTCAGCAAGCACTTCCTGATCACTTGCTACAGCCACTGTGCTCATGCAATCTATGCCTTCCAGAGTCAAGGTAGTTAAGGAACCATCTGTAAAGGGTAAGTCTTGATAAATATAGTTTATTCAGAAAAACAAAGATTGGCTCCAAGAGTCAACTGGAACTCACGTACTATCACACTTAGAAAGTCTCAGATATATAAATTAGAAAGAGATTTTTTAAAGGAACTGCCCCCATCCTACGAGATTTGAAATACACATCGTACAATAAGCATTAACTTTAAATACACATGCACATTCCCATAGATTCCAGTATCATCTTCTACTTCCTCCCTACAACAAGCTGAAAAGCCTTCACCTCTTAGATAATAGCTTTCTAAACTCCCGATTCTAGCATGAGCATTTGGCTGGAACTCAGATTAAGTGAGAAGATATGATATGAGGTAAGAAGAAAGGCCAGGCCGGATTTCAGAGGGCCACACACACAAGAGCCAGCTTAACTTCACATTCAAGGGAATGGACAGACAGAAAACATTACATGTACGCTTACATCTCAGAAAGAAAATTCTAGAAAACTGTGGAAACAAGGATTAAAAGACAATAAGATTAGAGGTAGAAAATAGGATAATATACACAGTAATTTATAAGCTGCAATAAAAATTTTATTTAAGATAGTAGTGTGGATGGGAGAAATGAGGATAGAGCAACATTAAAGCAGTAGAGCTGATGAGCCAATGAGACACTCCATAGGAGAAAAAAGGACATGTCTAATATGACCCCTATTTTTCTATATTGTGTGATGAATAAGTCATAAATAAAAGGGCAATATAACAAAATTGAGTCAAAGTGACAAAATAAATATTATCTTCATAGTTTTGGGCATGTTGGGACATCTATGGAATCAAGGAAGAGAAATCTGAGTCAATGGTTAAATACACATAGATATCAAGAAAGACAACAGAAAGGTGGTATTCCCTGGAAAGTACACAATCCTTTATAAATTAAAATACCCTGCTCTCAGGTAAATGAAAAAGACGATCATAGATATTAAGTATAAAAACAAATATACAAAAAGTTGAGAAAAATCATAAGGTATGTTTTCCCTTTAATATTTTGGGCAGGATTATCAACTCAAAGTTGGAGAAAGTAATATTGGTTTGGGATGGAGGTGGTTAGTGAAGGTTTAAAATGGATGGGAAAAAAGTTTATCAAGGACACATGATATGTATTAGGCAATATGTTCTCAGTCCTCACAGAAGCATCAACATCAAGAGAGAAATACAGAAAATTAATGGTTAGACTGATTCACACAGATAGAGCCCCAGAATGACCAAAGGAATGAATGGCAACAAGACTAGACAGTGTTTACAGATGACACTACACCACACTCAAAAAAAAAAAAAAATAGTAAGAACAAAAGTTAATAGATGTGGGGAAAAATAAAAAAAAAAATCTGAAGATTAAAACTTCAGATGAACTTAGACTAAATTTTAGTAGGTAAGCTCAAAGAATAAAAATAAGCTCTATGTCACTATTTAAGACTTTAAAGACTAAAATTGTTACCCAAGGTAAACATCTACTAGATACCCATGTAAAGTGGAGTGAAAATTTGAATTTTTGACCATCTGTTGGCCCAAAACATGGTTCATGATCATCTTTTCAGAAGCAGGATGAGCAAAATTACGTGAGTTTTCTAGTGTTACACAACTAACTGGGTAGAAAGATCTGTGATATAAACTCTAACCTGTGTAATTCTAAAACATGGACTCTTTCAACTTTGGAACTCCAACTATCTAAATGTGAGAAAGGAAAAATGCCACAAGTTTCAGGCCAGCCTGGGCTACTTAGTGAGTTTAGAAGCAACCAGGAAGACAGAGTAACACTATGTTTGAAGGAAAAAAACAATTTTCTTACCTGTCTTGTATTAAAAAGCAACCAAACACCTTGCCTGTTCGTCATCACAGTTCCACAGTTACAATGAGCCACAATGCTGTTTCCATTTTTTTTTTATTTTAGTAATCCACAAGTAGTGTTAAACTTTATACTTAAGGTCATGATTTTTTAGCTAACTCACATTATTTTAAGTTTCGCAAACTTCAATCAGAGGAATAAAAATGAACTGAGAAATTCCTACTCCTACATACAAATTGCACAAAGCTTTATTTTTATAACAAATCATAGCATAAACCCATCTGACTATAATATTTCTAAAATTCTGTCTCATCATAATTAATTTTAAGACATAACTATTTATCTATCTCTCCACCCATCTATCTGTCTGCCCATGTATTTAAATCTTGATCTAGGCCTAAATAAAGTTCCTTTTTCACAGTTCCTGAATTGGCACTAACAACAGTCCTAAATTTATACAAATTTGGAAAAACAAAAGCAGAAGAATGAATGTGCTTAATTAAAACTCTTGTCAAGGGGCTGAGGGCTTGGTTCAATGGTTAGAGTGCTTGCCTGGCAAGTAAAAGGACCCGAGTTTCATTCCCCAGTATCATCTAAACTGGATGTGATGGCACACACCTATAATCCCAGTGCTCAAGAGGCAGGAGGATTACCATATGTTTGAGGCCAGCCTGGCATGCTTAACGAGTTCACAATGGCCTGGAATGCAAACCAAGACCAATAAGTAAATAAGTAAATCTTTTATTAAAATAAAAAATGAATAATTTTAAACAGTATTATTCCATATCTCACTTTGGCCTTGTCAATTTAATTGTCATATGTCTTTTTAAAAGAAAGACTTGTTTGAATAATCATTACATTCATCATTATGTTGTAGATAAATTTTACTAAATAGTTTGTTTTGGGTATTTATATGAGTAGATATTAAAAGATAACTCCAGAAAGAAAGATTCTAAGATTCATACTTATTCAGCAAAGTACAATTTTTTTCCTCTGGATGGGTGAAATTCCAACACGGTTTCATTAATGAAACAGATACTGAATACTGTAAGAGGAAAGATTTCAAAACTCATAATTGTTTATTTTTTCCCCTTCACATGCACCTGCAAGAAGAAATCCTGAATTTGTATTTGCATGTTGGTATGTGTGTGTGTGTTTTAGGGTTGTGAAATGTGCAATGCAATAAAACAGTTAAAACTCATAAGAAATCTCAGGATTAATGAGGATCCAGAAGTAGAAGGCATGACACTTAAGTCTTACAAACAAGCAAAGAAGCCAGTAGTGGATGCCTTGAGGTAGGCATCAAAGAACAACATGAGTGCATATCAGAAAAAAAGAAAAAAAAAAGCGTTACCAGAATTCAACATATCATTTTGCATTTATCAGTCATTATCTTTGGTTTATCATAATTTATAGCAAATTTGGACACATAGATCCTTATTTTCTAAAATGAAACTGAAACATTAATACATGCACATCTAAATTAAAATAGCTATTACATTAACTATTTCTTCATTTTAATATTTGATTCTTTTCTTTAGAGGAAATTGTTATTAAGTGCCTACTACTGTCCCTGTCACAAGACATTGTGCTCTCTTAAGGAGAGCTCTTTCAAGTACTGTGGGATGTTGTCTTATCTCTGAGACTTCTGCTCTAATAAATATTCTTTCCAGCCAGATGGTACAAACAGCAGTTACCATCATCTCAGATGATTTGCCCATGAATGAGCACCTAACCCACAGTGCACCATCAGACATCGGTTAAATGTGGAAAAAAAATATTTAGTTAACTTATTCATTCTGTTTGTGTATGTTGGTTAGTCCATTAATATCTATGCATTTACCATTGTGGGATAGCCAGTAGGTTTTACAAAAATTAAATTTTCTATCTTTTCTGTCTTCATAGATAAAGAGAATGGACAGGGCACTTTCAAAGTTTTTCTTTCCTTCCATGGGGACAGATATAAGCATTGATCTTAGGAAACTTTGATATATTTAGTACATGTTTAGTATAAATATGAAATAATATACCTAAACTCTTACAAATGTTTCAGATACAATTTAAAGAGGAAGGATATAAAAACAATGGATATTTTTCATTTTTAAATTTGACATTATGATTCCCAACATTTTAATTCAGTGGAATAAATGAAAAATCTAAATGCAGATCAAAATTTAGTGAATATTGAAATAAGAGGTTAGGTAATGTTATTATCACTGTGTAAGTAAGACAGAATGCCATTTTGGTACTGAATTTAAAAGATCAGAAAAAATCAATGCTTAACTTTTTGGCCCAATAGAAAGCTTCTATTATTTCAGAAAAATCATTGAGAAAAAATATTAATTTGAACTCTATGGGATTTCTAAGTCCATAATAGATGCTGGATACTTTGATCTGTTTATACAGTGCTTTCTTTAATTCTCTGAACAAAATTTTTGGAAGCCTCAAATGAGAATACATTAGAAAAAAATATTAAAGAGATGCTCACTTTTGAAAATATTCCCTTATTCTTAGGTTAACAGTTGTATTGTACACCAGTTTTGTCATTGTAAGTAGTCATGAAAGTAATTTTTCTTAAAATTTTTGAGCTTATTATTTCTCTATAAAATGGCTCTGATTGTAGGATATCAATTACATAAAATATTCTGAGTGTTATGGAGAATAATACATTTTAAATATGAAATTTGTATTAAGGTTTAAACCAACTTCCAATATTTGTGTTTATTTTGTTTTAAAATATCAGAATGAGCTGCATTAACAGTACAATTCTAACAGAAAAATCATTCAATTTATGTAAATAACTGTATACAATTGTTTTATAAGTTACTTGCATATATCACAGATATGTATTAAAAATCAAAGTATAATTGAAAATAAAAAGATTCACTAACAGAAATCTACTAATGATAAATAGAAGGAATGCCTACTAAGCTGGAAAAAAATAAAGTTTGAAAAACAAACACATTTATTTCCAACTTGGATATAGCTTGTTAATAAATACTGTAATGTTGGTGAAGACAGAATACAAATAAACTTTTTGAAAGTATAAGTATCAACATCCTAAGAGTATGTTCTACGTGAAGGCAGAGCTCCACTTCTGTTTCCTTCTTTATTGTGAAAAGGACTTCAGAAGACAACTACAAAGGCACATACTGACATTGCATTCTAGTTCCAAGGAAGCACCACTATGTTGTATGTCATCCTGAGGTCTATTTGATGTTTGAAAATATTGATAATAAGTCAAGAAAGACATAAACTTCAGGAGCAATGTACACTGAGGTACAATTAAAGAGATCCTATTCCTGAGAAGAGGATCAAAAGCTGGAAAAATGAAAAAAAAAAAGTTCCTATTTTCAAGGTTCTTACAATATCACATGATCTTAAGTAGGAGGCATATGCTCTGGTCATCCAAAAGGGCGAATTTCAAACGACTTATTTCTGTAGCCATCTCTATCAGTTAATCATAGTATAGCTAATCAACCAACTCGTAATATGACTGCTAAGAATAAACACACTTCTAAAGCTCATACCATGTAGTAGCAGTTATCAATAGAAGACAAACGATGTAGGTTTAATTAATTCCTACAAAACACTTTTTCACAAGCAGTCAATATATAACAAGAAAATACCTATTGCTATTCTCTATCTCTCCAGCCAAAGCAAGTTTTGGCCTCCCAGGGCTGCTGGCAGCAAAATAAACCTGACGTCATTCTTCTAAGCCCAATTGGCAGCCCAGCTGCGCTATTATCCCTAGGAAGAGTGGTCATGAACGGTAGTACCCGCATTAAGTGTCAATGACCAAGCCAAAATTACCCCCTCGGAACAGAGTTCAGCCTCTGTGAATGCAGAACGGAGGAGACGTGCTGGGCTGAACAGACTAGTCGTGGTGAGGGACATTTTTGTCTGATAATGGCTCTAAATTACTGATATCAACTTGGCGTCTGAGACTCAGGGCAAAAGCAGCTATTTTCTTTCTATGTTAAAATTCACCAAAAATATGAATGCAGCTGCCTTAGTCTTCATTTTCTTTCCTATTTTTATGGGATATATAAGGTCATGACTATAAATATAGATAAATTTTATATAACACACCAAATTAACTGGAAAGCATTTTATACGTGTTAAAATGCATCCAGTCTTTTTCTTATTCATGGATTTTAAAAGCAAATAAAATCCAAGCCCCAGGCCAATAGACGGTTTTAATAAATAACTGAATAGTTGTCTTTTTCAGATACAAAATATGCCAAATTGATAAGAGGCTGGTAATTCAATGTGTTACTTACAGCAAAAGCTTGGTACAATTTTTTAATAGGCTTGATTTATGAAAACAAATTCTTATTCTATAAGGGGAAAATTAATCTTCTATGCAAATACTATTTGTGAAAATAAAAAAACTCAAACCAAGAGGAAAGTAACATTTATTTTATTAGACTTGGTAAATTAAATATGGGGTGTAGGGAAAAGAGAGACTCTAGCGGAAAAAATACCTTGCTCACAATCATTTGTCTCAGATAACTAGTTGCTGACCTTTCTAGAAAATAGACCATGGTCAAGCTCAATAAAACAAAAACCATCTCCTCTCCCCCCAAGTTCACTTATCTGACGAGCTATCATTTTTTCTAATTTCTTGAATTCTCTTTAAAGAAAAAAATGTTTCGTGCATGTGTTAGCATACACCTATGTGAAAAATTTCTGTGTATACATCCACTTCCATTGTTTCCTGTTAGAAAGGGTAAATTTGCAGGGTTAAAAAGTACATACATTCTTGTTAGATATCCCAAACACATTTTGCAAAACAAACCTTAGCTTTTATAAAATTACTCTTTATATAAATATATGAAAAACAAAATATTTGCTGATGCAAGGGAAAAGTTATCTAATATTTATTAGACAATGCTATAAAATGAATGGAAAAGGAGATGGATATTTAGCAAGGAAACATATCTCATGAATTCCAGCCCCTAGATTCCTTTAAGAAACCGTGTCATGACATCTTAATTACACCATTCCCCAGGTCTGTAATGAAGCTTTTTCACTAATTTGAGGGAATAGTGGAAAGTCAAAATTGCTGAATGTCTGATTTTTTTATCTTGCTCCACTCTGCCTTTTTATTTTAATGTTAAGAGATTTTTATTTTATCATAGCAACTGCACCTTTGATCCCAAGTTTTTCCACTAATATTTGGTACCATGGTTTCTGTGACAATGAGGTTCTTTTTCTTTAAGAATTTCCAAAACCTGGAATCCCCATATACAAGAAACAATTCCTGCCATGTGTCCTCATATAGACTCTATGCAACAACACTAAGATTTCCTCCAGCTATATTCTACATTTAGACTTCTCACTCACAAGTGCTATAACCAGCTCTATTGGCCAGCTGCTTCAGTCTCCCTAGGTTTGACCATTTCTCTGACATAGAAAAGAAAATCTGAGAGTTCTACAGTAAAATAATATAAAAATTCATGTTCATCTTTAGTAATTCACTTTTGTATTTATAACTTGGATACTCAGAAGAATATTGTATTCATTTTTTGGTCCACTGGTATTGTGGTTCTGGAAAGTGAGAAAGAGCAAGTTTTTGAGGAGAGGAGACATCCTTCTTCTATAACCAGGGTTGTGTATTTTCTCCTGTTGTTCACATGCACAGGGACAAGCATGTGGTGCTGCTGAAGGAATTGGAAGGAAAAAAGACTCCTGCAAGAGCCAGGTGGAGCGGAGGGCCTCTTACAGTCAAGTCACTTACTATACAAATAGAATCAGCTATCAGAGATTTGGACAACACATTTAAATATTGACTAACTCCAAGAAATTGTAACTGTCTGAACACACTAACAATGAATTAAACACATGCTAAAATAATTTAGGATGTTAGTAATGGGAAAACTACCATTGTATAGGAATGGTAGGATATGAAGGGTTATGGGGACTATTTTTAAAAAGACAATTATTTAACAAAGATAATGATAATATGGAGATAGAATTTCACATATTACTTCCAAGAAGTCAGGAAGACCAAGGAGCTCCCATAAAGCATATGTCTTCACAGTACAATTGGGTTCTCACTCAACAAGGTTTTGAGTTCAAGAAATCAAATACTAGTAAAAGAAATGGCACTAATTTTGGAGCCATTCTATAATATGATATATTCTTACCTTAGCTTCACCCAACGATCAGATGCATTATGCCATTTAAAATTTAAATTTTATAAGTAAATTTGATTATTATATACTAACTCTTAACCCTGGGGAAAGAGAATAAAGATCTGATGTTTACAATATCTTTAAGTAAGGACCTGAATGTGGAGGCAAACTCAAAAAATCTCTATAGCTGTTTAAAGAAAAAATGTAATTTTAAAAGAAAAAAGATATTTCCTGTCACATAAAGCATTTTCCCTATCAATCAGTAATCTGATGTAAATATCAGAAAATATACTAATTTCAACTGTTTTTGTTAATCTTTTTGGCAAATTTTAAAATGTTCAATATTGTATGACAATTAGAAAAGTCTGGGGTACCCATGCTGAGTTTTTCAGAGTAATTTGGAAAAATCATTAAGTATCCAGCACAAATTGAACTCTTACATTTCAAGATAAAATTACTGATAAGTAACCAAACAGGAAAATAACGGAAAGTCACATCTTTTACAGGGAAAAGAACACACAGAACAGAGTAAGCTTCCCTATAAACCAGCAAAATAAGAAAAATCCCATCAGGGGAAATTTGGCTTCGGGACACACATACAAACAAAAACCCTCACATATATTATTCCTACAATTTATAAATTGATATTCTCATTCTATTCAGTCATCCTCCTAAAAATAGTCAACTGTATAAAAACATGTAATATAAGCTGTGGCAGGTGAAGGCATGAGCTTATACCACGTAATAGGCTTTAATATAATGACTATGATCCTCCAGTTTTAATCCCAGGTGCTAGAAATGCAGGCTTTACCTCACTGTAATTTTTCATAAAAATATACCTAACATCGAATGGGAAGAAAAGAGACACAAATATTCAGATTAGACATGCTTACTGACAAAAATATCATGTCAAGATTTTTGCATCCAATGATACGGCAGCTAATGTGACACAAAATCAAAATCTTCTAGGCAAAGATTATAGAAGTTTAACAATGTAGTAGTTATGGACAATTTGTAATAAAATTTGCAGTAAGTATTACTGCCAAGAAGTAGAGCAAATCTACTGTAGCACTTCTTTGGTAACTATAAGAACGAGATTTGTGAGAAATACTCTTAGATTATTTTCACATTTTGTTGTCTCCAAACTTCAGTTTATTAAATAATGAAAAACAAAGTTTAAATCTACTCCTTACATTGAAAATTACAATGGATGGATAAATCCAAAATCCTAAATGAGATCTCCACTGTGGTAACTGTTAGCAACACTCCAGTCAGACAATGTGAAAGGCCAGAAAATCAGGAACTTTTATAAAATGAGATTTTCATAGTACATACTTGACACAAAATCCACAGAATATTCCCAGTTACTCTTAGGCCAAAAGAGGTTTTTTTTTTTTTTTTCCCACACAAACACATCTGGGTAGAATACCACTGACAAACTACAAGATACTAGGATTAGTCTCTGTTTGAAAAATGCAAATTAGTATCTTCATCCACCATAGTGAGGGAATAACTTGAGCAGAAAGTCAAAACAAATATGGTATTATGAAGTTTCTAAACTAAGAATTAATCAGTTGACTTATGTGATTTGCATGAAGATGATAAACAGCTTGTCAAACATCACTAAGGAAAGAGAGATGCTTTTGTAAGGAGCAAATAAACTTTAAGTATCTAAAATACACAGCATAGTGAATGGTCCATAATTATGTCAAAAAATTGTGAATTCTTTCTCTTATCAAACTCCACTGCACTCCTCCATACAATATGTCATCAATATACTCTAGCATATTTTCTGAGTCTGAGAATCAGTATTCTGAGTCATTTCTATTTAGAATTGCTTACAAATTTTACACATCAAACTTCAATGAATTTATTCAAGATGGCTTCTCTAAGTAAAACCATCTAAAAGATCTCATTAAAACCAACAAATATAAAAAGGTTAAAAATAATTTACTTAAGGTCAATTATCATGTAAATAATATATTTCCACTGTTTAATTGTTGTCTAATCTCAAGACAAAACTATTTTTAGACTTCCGGTCAAGATGGCGGCTGAGTAACAGCACTGCACAATGTCTCCTCATCAACTCACTTAAAAAGTCAAGAAGATAGTTATAAAAAGCATGTTTGGTGTAGCTAGGAAAGAGAGGAGCATCCCCCAAAACTGAAAGGTGACCAGCAGGAGGCCAGAAATTCCGAAAAATCATCGTAACCAGGGTAAAAAAAAAATTCCCCGCAGTCCAGAAAGCCACTGCAGCCAGCTGCAAACGGCTCCTGGGTGGAAAGCTCGCAGGGACCTGAACATCTGATGGAATGAAGCTGGGAGAGGACGGAGCACACAACAACGGTAGAGGAGGCTGTGAGCAGGTCAGAAATCCTGAAGTCACATTGGAAGAGGAGGAAAGAAGCAGCCGACGTGGCACGGCCCAAAGGTGCTAGGACCCACAGATCACAATCAAGGTCCGGAGGCCAGAACCTCAGCCCGAGGTAAGCACAGTACCAGATAAGTGGGAATTATTGGCAGTGGGCAGCCCCAGCCTCAGAAGTACCAACCCACGGGTGTGTGTGCTACAAACACAATGTGTGCTCCCCCTAGAAAAGGCCCCAGGATCCCAGATGAGAAACAGGGCTCAACAGCCATCCTAGGCAGTGAGGTCAGCAGGAGCCATTTTCTTTCCTGCGCCCCAGAGACAGTCAGAGGTAGCAGAACCATGGGGAAACGTAGTAACAAATCTTATACAAAAAGATCTGACTCCCCAGAGGAGCCTGCAAGGGGTGCTAAATTTGCAGAACCCAAAGAAGGACCCAAGGAAGAGATGGGCAAGAAAGATGGTGACTTATGGGCCCAGATAGTCAGTGCATTAAAGCAAGATTTAAAGCAGGAAGCAAAGCAGTAAATAAAACACACAGCGCAAGAGCTACAACACTTAGCTAAGCAAAAAGCAAGCCCTGAAAAGAAATTAGAGGAAACCAAAGAAGAAATGGGGAAGCGCAGTTACAAATCTCCTACAAAAAGACCTGAAACCCCAGGAGATGAAGTCAGGGTAAATAAAGATGAATATGGCAAAAAATGATGGCAACTTCTGGGTCCAGTAATTCAGTGAATTAAAGCAGGAATTAAAGCAGGAAATAAAACAGACAGCGGAAGCTAAGAGCAGAATAGTGGTTAAGATATCTTGGAAGAACAGGGACCACTGAGGAATGGAAACAGGCTGGTCAAGGGGTACTAAGTTACAGTAAGATAAGACAAGTAAGCTCCAGTGTGCTCCTTATACTGTATAAAGCCTACAAGGAAAGAGAAAGTACTGTGTATTTCAAAAAAAGTCAGAAGAAAAGCTTTTTAATAATTTCCCCACAAGGAACTGACATTTGAGGATACAGATAACTTTACCCTGACATGAACATTTTACAATGTATGTCTTGAAATGGCTCATGGTAATTGATAAATATGTGTCCATTTAAAAGTAAATTTTATAAATTATTCATCACTATAACACTGTAGAATCAAAAAAGTGTGTATTTTATTACTTTGTTATTTCAGAAAGCAAGGGAAAGTGTTATAAAGCTAACATAGCATTCAGTAGTATCTGGAAAAGTTCAAAATAAGCCAATTCATTTCATGTAGGTTTATCAAAAATACTGTCATTTAGATGACCAGTAACAAAACAAGCAGGAGTCGTCCTTCTCTTTTCACCCTAGAAAATAAGCACAGTCGTGTGCAACTTAACAATGGGGCACATTCTGAGGTAAACTCAACATTTTGGAACATCAGAGAACATAGTTATACTAAGATGACTGTAATCGTATGAGATAGGCAGGTTTTCGTCAACAGAAATATCATCATGTCATTATGTGGCATAAGATTTTAGTTTAAATTCTCTTTCTGTGGCATGTATCAATATAAAGCCTGATGAACTTCCTCCAAGGTCTCTGAAAATACCCACCCACACCCACCTTCTCAGGCACTGAGGCTGCTGCTTCTAACAAAGCAAGCCAGTTTGAAAAGCATCACAGCATTTTACAGAGCAGGACTCATATGTAGCAATCAGCCTTTTTCTGTAAATCATGCCAAATGGTACTTAGTGTTTAGCAAACTTTATTAAAGCTTTGAGGAAGAGAATAAAAACTATAGAATGGAAACTTCATGCTTATTCATTAAAAATTTCTGTTTTTAAGCCATTCTAGCCATTCTATGTTTTGGGCCACAGTAATCTCTCATAGCCTCTTTACAGAGTTTAGCTCTTACTTTCCTGTTTCATCTCCTGTTCCTTCAGACACCCCCCGCCACACTGCATCAGCAAAGTCATATAACAAGATATTGTCTGACACAGACAATTCCTTCCCTAAAAGAAGAAGAACCTACGATCAAGCATCATTTTTTCTTTTTCATGGTGATCATTCTTCAGCTTAGTTCTATATTTTAAGTCTGTACACTGGGTCAGTGTTTGTCAACTTTCTTGTTAACAGAAAATCATTTCACCAAATGAAATGTTGCACAGAACCTTAAAACATCCCTAGGGAAACTAGAGGCGCTGCTGGAACTGCAAGCCATGAGTGCCCCTCAAGGTCTTCCCTCTGGCCTTGATTCCCATGTTCCTCCTTGAAGAACCCCAGAAGACATGTGACTATAATACCAGATCTCCATATAAACAAATTTGAAAAACACTGCATTGCCTAAGACTAAAAACAATTGCAAAATTGTATCATCTGTTATTTTAGAGAAACATGAAAAGAATAAGTGAAGTTGACGTGAAAATTATAGTAAACCTTTTATATCAGAAAAACAGAAAAGGTAAACTTGAAAAAATTAGTAAGTTGGGTATAAATTAATTTTACTGTCATAACTGGTGATATAAATATGGATATCTTCATAAATCAATTAGATAAATGTCACAGAGACTTCAAAGACAAATATTTCTAAAACATTTGCCATAAAACTTAAGCATTGACAAATGAATAATGTCCGTGGTCATCTACAATTTACACTATCAAAATTTCACGTTATAATTAAATCTCTGCTAGTACATAATATAAGCTAAATTAAATTTCAACATTTAAGTATAAAGCACATAGACTACTTATAATCTACAAAATAGTTTTCAATTATTACCCCTTGCCATGAAGAATTATTGTACCCTTTCCTATTTTCCATTGACTCTTACATATAGTTTGTCTCTAAATGTTTCCAGAAGGGATTTGTTTTTTAAAACTTGAGAGCAACTAGCACATAAACGGAAGAGAACGGAAGTAACACAATACGCCAACTATAAGCAGGCACTGTGATAAGGCTTTTATACCAGCACTTTTCAGTTCTAGGTCCACATTAAAATTAGCCAGGGATCTCTTCAAAAATATTCTGACGCAGGAGTGCCTTTCCCAGGGACTCTAATGTAATTGGTCAGGGGAGATGCTTGCCTGGAGATTTTTTTTAAGGTTTCTCAAGTGATTATACAGCCAGTATTGAAAAATCATAGTTTTACATATTTTATTTCATTTTCTCATCAAAATAATCTGACCAGATAATTTTCTTTTTCTTTTATTATATTGGAGAATTATATTTCAGAAAGGTTGCAAAATGTGCCCCAGGGAATAGAAAAAGTAAATAACACTCAAAATCTATACCCAAGTTCTGTGTCAGCAGTGATCTTTCTAAGCCTTACTCTGTCGAAATCAAAGCCCTGAAATTGTGTAAGTTAACAGTTAATATTTTATTTTATTTCTGGCTTTAGGAGGGCATGAAATAAAGTAAATAAAGCAAATGGTATCACTTGCTTTTCATACAAAAATGTCATTTTCTTATTGGATAAATTAAACTGCTGAAAAAGATGAAGCTGTTCAGAATTTTATATCATTATACTTTGATATGTATTCTCATTTTCAAAACGTTCCTATTTAGAAAATGTTTACACCATGCTAAAATTATGGATTTCAGAATTGCTTGTCAAAGATAAGAAGAAATGCAATGTAAAAGCATTCAAAGATCATAAAAATAGATTATTTTGCCAACTGTTTTGCTTTGTGTATCACCTTTCAGGGAGAAAGGTTAAATTTATCATAAAATATCATTTAAATAACAGTAAAACTTAAACAGAATTCTTAATAAAAGACTCTTATTTTTCCCCAAAAATCCAATGCATAAGTAGATAAACTGTAAGGACATATCAACATTTTCACTTTAAACAAGCCTATATATAAGCTAATTCATAAATATTTGATCAATTCATGATAAGAATTAAATATTATCCATGTATCTTTATCTAGCTAACTGAAAATAAAAATGTAAATAACCTATAATGTACTGCATTCCATTTTAAAATATATTATCAGTGGGATTTTTAAAAGCCATACCTAAGGTAATATTACCACCTCTCTAAGGGCAATGAATAAACTGAATTCGTATTTCAGAAAGGAGATGGATAACATCTCACAATTCAACCTCAGCAGGAGTCATTATGTCAGGCATGTATGTGAGGGCTGTATTTCTCATTGGATTAGAAATCCAATAAGAGCTTTTACTTTGAGCTACTAGCACTACAAAGATTAAATCATAATATTGTGAGAAAAGGAAAAACCCTTAGATGTTTAGAGATTTCTACAACAAAACATTTATGAGTTTTGGGGGTTATTTTTAGCTAAACAGACACTCTTCGAGGTCATTTAGTCCCGCTTTTTCATTATTCGAGCCAGCTACAAGGCTTTTGCAACCGACTGCTTTTTGTTCTCATCCCCTTGCAATCCCACTTCCACTGCATTCAGCCTGACATCCCAGAACACTGGTACGGGTTGCATAGCTTCATGTGGTCCCTGCCTGCCCGCCTGCCTTCCGGTCTCCTCTCACACCACACAACCCTTCAGTCTCTGGAATGACGCCATTCTGGACTTCTTTAAATTCTACAAAGCCACTGATCTTTTTTCTACCGCAGAATGTCTGCATAAACGATTGTTTTCCTGGTCTGAGTTTTCTCATCATTTTTCTCCTTTGCCTGGTTATATCTCCTTATCCCTTTGGACTAAAGTACAGAGAAGGCTTCTATGTCACCTCCACCCCCCAGATTCACACTGCATATTCTTTCCTAGCACCCTGTGTGTTTCTTGGCATTTCTACTCTATTTGCAATTCCATATTAATTTAAGAGAATATCATCTTATGTCTGTGTTACCACTCTGCTATGGCTCCCTTGTAGTACAAAAGGTATCTTGTTCATTCATCCTTATGTTCTCAGTATCTTACAATGCTAGATGCATAGCAACAGCTCAGTAACATTTTTTATTTAAATGAATCAATCAATTGGATTCTAAAGGCAAATGGTAAATAGTAACTCAGCCCACCCTGATGGTATACACCCATAATCCCAGCACTCTCGGAAGCTGGGGCTGCAAGGTCTCAATCTTGAGCCAAGCAAGGGGTCCTATCTCAGAAAAAAATGTAAAGGGAAATGAGCTGGGAATACAGCACAGAGTCAATGCCCTAGGTCAATCCCTAGGGTGCCAACCAAAAAGAGGCTCTCGAGTCAGTCATCTTTTCCTCATTAGTTAATTAGTTCAACTATGATGTGACTGTTAACTCCTTTAACCTCTAATACATGAATTTTAAGAGTAACCAAATATACAGTTATTATAAGAATCACAAGACAATGAAGAAAACTATCTAGTACAATGTATCAAATAGATATTCCTTATCATTAAAATTTCCAGAATATAAGTAGTACTTCACACAGGCCTTATAAAATATATGCCCATGTATACATGGATACAAACTTCATGTACATGCACTGTGTGTATATCTGTATTTTTCCCATCCAGTCTTCTTATAGTTACCAAATAAGCCCATTATGTAGACTTGGATATATTATTTCTTCCTTTTACAGAGGAGAACACAGTTTGTTTCACAATTGTTCTACTCATGGAAGGCTAACATTTTTCTTGTCAATATTTTCTACTAAATTTTTCCATTGTAAAGCTCAATATCCCTAGATCATTTATTATGATCAAATAATAAGCATAAAGCACACTGTTATTATTAATCTTCTTGAATCAGCTTTTGATTTTCACTAGTACTGTTGCCAAGATAACAAAAAATTACATTTTCACTCCTTATGCCACAATTCTCATTAGAGTGCTGCTAAAATAAATACTTTGTAATAAAGGGAATAAAAGCAAAATGAGATTTTAAAAATGAAGAAAAGTTACATAGCTGTGCATAAGAACACCAACAATACGTAGAAGTCTAAAAGGAAAGCGGAGCAAAGTCCAAGGAGTTGTTGACATTGCGTGAATCTTAGACCCCAGATGACGAGGTGAAGAAAAAGCACAAGGTGTGCAGCAGTAAGATTTTAAAAGCAGGACTGATAAAGAGGAGAGGCATCCTAGGAAATCACCAAGATCCTGGAAAAGGTTCTGGAACCACACAAGCAATAACAGTAAAGGGTGAAGTCAGTAGTATAGTTTATAGAAATGAGGGCAGGCCTAGTTTGACAGTTGGATTACATTCTAACTTTCTATTCATTTAAGAATTTCAATATGTGAACCAATATGTGAGCCAAATTCCTTACTATATCTTTGGGTAACATTCTTCAGCACATTTTTTTTCTTTGTTCCCTATTGCTTCCACTAGGTACGACCAAAACCCATCCACGTTATGCACAAGACATACATACATAACTTGGCCCGTAAAAATAGAGCATTGAAGACAGGCTAGGTAGTGATGTGAATGAACATCACGGGAACTTTCTAGGCTCTATTTTTCTTTGTCTCATATGCTCCAGACTTGGTGCTAGAGAAACTGGGTTTTCCAGAAATGTCAATGCTTACAGTTGAAAATAAAACAATTCCCAACAAAAGCCAGCCATCCTGAACCAGAGGTCCAGGAAAGAGGTAGTCTAGAAAGACAAATCTGGGGCTGGTAGCACAGCTTAGTGGTTAAAGTGCTTTCCTAGCAAGCAGGAATGAATAAACTAGAATTAGAGGAGAGAATGACAGGGGGAAATTCGGGGAAAAAAATGCAAATACAGAGTAGGGTATCTGGTGGATCCTTTTCCCCACCCCAGGGGCTATTTTTCTGGTGAGGTTTTTTTCACTTCACTTTCCACAGGCCAAGTGTTTAATAAATTTCAGTTTCTTACAGCTAGAGATATTGCACTTCCCCCCAGCACAAACACACACACACACACACACACACACAGAGAGAGAGAGAGAGAGAGAGAGAGAGAGAGAGAGAGAGAGAGAGAGAGAGATTAGACCCTAATACTTTCAGTCTTATGCTGCACTAAAGAAAGAACGACCACCAAAAATCATCCCAGAGGCCCCACGTACTTTTGTCTGGGATGTATCTATGGAATAGTATGAGACTCCTGTGCATGGAGATCCTCACTTGGGCTCTCCTTCAGGACTCTTCTCCCAAAGCTCTTTCACTAATAAATCTTATTTTTGTTCTTTGCCTGAATCAGACTCTGGGCTTTTTATTCTTAACCACTCAAGTTTCCATGGAGGATAGTGGGATTCACAATATAGTGAAAACTTTTTTCAATCTAAACCTTGGTTGAGGATTTAATTTATAAAGTAATGATAGCTATCTCTAAGGAAAATACTATATCAAATCTAATTTTGCTTTATATTCCAAGAGAAAAAATTCAGTAAACTTACATCAAAACTTAATAGGCCCTTTTATTATGATCACAGACTTCAGAAATTCAAACTTCCAATTTAAAAAGAAAAGAAAAGCCCAAAATGTGGTAGGACAATGAGCAGTTTGGAAATCATTATACAATAGAGTGTTTTCCCATTATTTATGAGCTAACAAATAGCCAAACAAATCAACTACACATTTTGCTTATCTCTGACTCTCCGAACATAATGTAGACAGAAATGACAAATTAGTCTTTGACCCTAAATTACATCACAATCATAAGAAACCTGTTTAATGAACCTAGCTATATTAATTTCCCTAAAATGTAGCACATAGTTCAGTGGAAATTAATTTATGAATAAAGGCAAATGTAATATTATGAGTAACTCAGGAAGAGGATTAAATAGAAACTGATCTTGATTCAAATGGAAATAAATCATGTTTACCAAATACCTGAAAGAAACATATTTGGCATTTCATGGCCTGTACTTAGCCTTTTGCCCCAGCTTTTCTACCTCCTGCATTTCGTTATAACTGAATGGCATATATTCCCCATACCAAACTCACTCTCCTATTCCTGATTCTGAGCCCTTGCATGAGTTGTTACTCCTTCCTCAACAAGGTGGAGAGAACCTAGTCCTCCTTCAAAAGCCAGCAAAAGAGATTACCACCCTCTGAAGCCTGCCCCTGTCTATCCAGGGGAGTTCCTCACTTCCTTGCTCGTGCTCTTAGTGTATTTAGCACTTATCACTATTATAGCTATGGGCATGCTCCAGTTCAGTTACTTCTTTATCTGAATCCTTTGACAACTAAGACTGTAATTGTTCAGAGTCTAAAATCATTAGTTCTTAGCACAGAATGTGCAAAAGAATTATCTGCCTAAACACTGAAGCAACAACAATAAAAATTTAATCCAAACTTTGAGCTTTAGCTTTTATAGATAATACAAAACATGCCAGCAAAATGCATTAAATGCCTTTTAAAATCCTTCATATTTACTACAGTACTTATAATAGAGAGTCACACAATTTCTAGGTGGTTATTTCAGTGTGCTAGAGTGCTCCGTTCCATACCATCAGTAGATCAATAAGTCCTATTAATTGTTTTAGTAAAACTTTCTCTCTCAGAAGTATTCCAGTTAGGATGACAAATTATGGTTCCCCTAATAATTTCCAATAATAAATTAAATACTCAAGAAGGCCAAGTACAATGACAATAGCTTGTAACACAAGATAATGCCTCATTGTTCAAGGGCTACAAAAATAACCTTTTTATTATTACTATTAACAGGAATAATGGATAATGCGCTGTTTCACCTAGATCTTCTTTTCTGAGGATTCCCTTTTCAGTTGGCAATATCAGCTGCAGATGACTCATATCTCTGTCCTTCACTAAGAAGTGCCCTTGTCTGCAGGGAGCTACCTCATCCAAGGTTACTGGCTCCTAGAAATGACCCACAGCCAGTACCCAACTAATAGTTGCAGAAACACAAGGGTTCCATTCTCCTTTGTCAGTTTGGAATAATTTTAAAAGAATTCCAGCTCCAAAGTCCCCTGTATGATGACATGGACTTGTATTGTAAGTTGACTTTTCTACCAGCTCAGCCTAACTCCTATCTCCTTACTGTGTATCTCTGGAGAAATGTCCCAGTAAATCTCCTTTGTGCTTACCACCGTATCAGGGTGTGTGTCCAAAGTGCTTGACATTAAGATAATCATTTTTCTCTTTTAGTACCAGATCAGTATCAGCTGCTACCTAAGAAGTATGCTAGGTTCTAGACCTCTAAATTTTGTCCAGAATAGAAATGACTCTTCAAACAAAGGTTCTCCAGTTCTATTTCATCTTATCATTTCCACCTTTCAATCTATCAACAGTTCTCTTTCCATGAAACAAAGAACTGTAAGTAAAGCCCAATGTTAAAAACAAAAATACCAGAAAAGAGTGCCTAGAGACTACAGGAGCCCATATCTTGGAAAACGCTGGAAACTACAAAGTTAATAGCTAACCTACATCACGAATATAAGAAACCAAGGCTGCTTCTGATGGAAAGCAAAAGACAAAAGGCTCTCAGTTCTTAGGCTCTCTGAACTAGAGTTTTTAACCATCAGGGACATTTTTAGCTGTGAATTCTAGTCTGTCTGAAATCTAAGTCTGGCCATTTTAGAATATCTTGTATTGTTTTTTAATTATTATAATTTTATTAAAAAGTATTCTCTTCCTTTACTCTGCATCTATCTAAAAATGTTTCATTTTTAATACTGGCAGTGATTATTATTTTACCTTCATTTATTAATTCAGTAAGCATATATTTTGGCATTTCTGTAGAAGCCTCCTTACTTGATTTTGAAAAGAAACAAGAATATTAGGGCAGAAAGAAAAGATCTATGAGAAGAGTCTATTCCTTCAAGAGAGGACTCTATATTCCTCCTTTACCCCAATGAGCACTCACAAAAATCCCTGAAATTCCAAAGAAAACTTCCATGATAGATATAAATGACCTCAAACTTAGCTTGTCAAGAAAGATTCAGTCATCATGTAACAGTCATCCAAGGAACTATGGAAATTTGAGAAGAATTAGAGCCCAAAGCATCTCAGAAAATATGTATTATGTATGAAACAATAATGCTATTGATTTCCAAAACAATTCATATATCTAAATGCTTGTCCATTATGTAGTTCTTATATTAGAAAAGATGAAATTAAAACCTATTTGCCCACTAAGCTAGTCCTCTATTGTTATTTCTTTTAACTCCCAGATTATTGAATTATCACTTCATTTATTCCGGTTTCAATATCTGAATCAGTCCTCTCATTTTGGCAATCACTTTACATCTTACTGAACGTTGACTCTTGTTCTTATTTAAGCTTGATTAATAGTTCTGATTTTGACAAATCCACTACTGCACTGACATAAATAGAATATTATTCCTTTTTCTAAGTTATCCAAGTTTGTATTAATAAAATCCAAGTATCAATGAGGTGAAAAACATGCTTTCCGATCACTGTGGCAACTTGATCACTGTGGCATAATGAACAAATTTAAGAATATACATATTTAATATGCTATACATGATCTGATAATGATAATTTTAATATGTAGAACATGTTATTTTGAAGAAAAGACACCCTCAGTTGATTTGTCTTATCATCAACAGAAGAGAAAAAATTAAGCCTGAAATTACTTCCAGAACATACTTTCAGAAGGGTAGAGATCCTATTTAAAAAAACAAAAAGGCAAATTCAACAAAATGTCTGTATAGGAATCTTTGAAATTTTGGAAATTTTTCAGAAAAGAATGCTTAAGTGGGGGACCAATGAGAACTAGTGGGGATGAGAAGGGTGTGGAAGGGTCAAAAAGAAAGAGGGGATGGATCTGTAGTTTTGCTGCATTAGGTATGTGCACAAAATAAGTAGATCAATGTAAATATTATGTATTGCATATACATGTGTTAATGAAGTTAGGAAAAGAAAGAAAAACAAAAAGAAAGAAATGCATTAAACTCAAGAAACACAAATGAAATAGATTTCTGAACAGCAAGACCCATTTCATTAGGTATTTATCCACTAAGCAAACAGTAAATGAGAACCAATTATGTGCTTTCACATAAGAAAACAAGAGAAGCAAATAGTGGGTAGATGAGAGATCCAGAGGTGAGACTTTCTCCATAATGAGGCTCAATCCTGACTTATTTACTCTAAACAGCATTGTCTGTACTCAATGCTCTAAGTATTTCCCTACAGTAAAGTGTATCATCTAATAATCTTGTCTAACAGTACAACCAACATTTAACACCAGCCATATGATTTCCAAACACTCAGAGAAAAATAGCCAGGACAGTTTATATTTTAAAACTGAAGCATGATGGCTGTGCACCGCCATTTTCACCAGTTAATGAAAGACCATCACATAAAAATAACTGATTTTCCTTTAATTTTTCTGACTTCAGACGACTCCTTTTCTCCATCCTCTAAAAAATTCTTTAGCAGTGCCATATATCAAAGAAAGACAAATCTAACTAATCATAGAGATAAAATAAAATCAGTAGAAATATCTTAGAAATATGTACCTCTAATCTTTTAAAAATAAAAGCTATATTGTTCTCTGATTCTGAAAATTCTCTGGAGTACATTTTCCAATGAATAAAAACCCTACTCAGTAATATGGTCAGATGTAAATTCAAATGCAAGAATGTGATGATTGTTCTTGAATATTCATAGAGATTTTCAGAAGAGACATACCTTGCAAAACTAGACCTTTTACAACAGGCAGTCTATCATATAAATTTAGAAGATGCTTGAAACTCATTTTAATTAATGTTGAAGAGACTATTTTTCCATTATATGACATATACAATATGCAATCAATTCATTCATTTAAAAATACAATTCAGCTGTTCCTAAATGTCTTGTGTATATCTCAGGCTTGTAATAAAACAGTAAACAAAACAGACATGTGAGTTGCCTGTATAAAGCTTAAAGTGTATGAGGTTCACTAACCACAAAGGATTCAAAATGCAAGAACTGACAATGATTCCACAGAAGAGACTAAGGAAGAATGCTACCAATACATGTGGTGAGCCCCCGGAAATTTCCACATCATAATTCCCAGAACTGATAAGTGGTTTATCTTATAAGCCAAAAGGAACTTTACAGATGTTATTAAGGTTAAAGATCTTAAGATGGATGATTACTCTGAACAGTCTGGCTAGATCCTATCTAATCACGGTGCCTACAAAACAAAGAACCTTTCCCAGACACAGCCAGAAAAAGGAATGGCAAGACAGTACTGGTGTTAGAGAAAAGAAAAAAAAAATAGCAACATTTCAGGCTTTGAAGATGGAGAAAGAGAGAGGGTCACAATCAAAGAAATGACCGTAGTATCTAAAATAAATTGTAAAATAAATTGTGTAGTTTAAGATACAAAATTTGAGATAATTTGTCACAATTCCAATATAAAAGTATCTACCTACCTATATATAAAATACATATGTTACTAAATCCTTCCTAATGCATTAATAACATATTAAACTTATCAAACATAGAGGTTAATTGAGGAAAAATGATTGAGACTCTGGTTTGTTTAGGGCAGTATTTCAGCTCAGACTCATCATAGGTCCATGTGGACTGAGACCAAAACACTAACTGTATTCATTTCCCATTGTTCTACCACTCTAGACTGTACAAACCTATAATATTGAAACTTAAGTCATAAAATTAAATTACTTACAAGATCCACGGATGTTGATAAGTATTAATTATACTTCAAGTTTCTGTTATTGTCATTTTGTGCCCATATTACCACCAAGCCTTTACTCTGCCAACACAGTTCTTTTACCCAAGCTACTGGTTGTGCTATTGAGTCCACTGAAGAGGAGAGTTCCTTAAATTAGAAGCTGAAAACTTAAACTCCAGGGCTGTCCTTTGAGCAAACTGTCAGCAAGGTTTGAGTTATATTCCCTTTTATAAAATCTGCACAGCAGCATCATATGTGATATAACCCTAGAGTTAAAATGAATCTGGTTATCACTTCTGAGAATATACCCCACAGCACTCCAGAATGGCTCCTCTTGCTTAATTCCAATATTCTTCAACTCAGTCAGTTTCTAAAATTCTTCCCTTTTTATATGAAAACAGACTATAACGGTGTTTTTGGAGTATTTTCTCCAACACTATACATTTGGAATAAGTTATACTTATTAATAAAACATTACAATATATAAATGAACTTCAGATGGTGTAGAGTGCTACTGCATAAATTTACCCGCTACCACTCTGTTCTTTATATCAACATCAGGATAGACTCCCAGACCACACACACACACACATACAAACCCACACACGCGCGCGCGCACACACACACACACACACACACACACACACACACACACACACATGTTTTCATTCTCTAAAACTAAGGCCCTCTGCAATGAACATTAATGTTATGATTAGGAAAACCATAGATAATACACTGTACTTAGATCACACAAGAAATAATCTTTCTTGTTTCTGTGTCCTTTCTTTTCATTGTTTTTGTTTTCTCCATTGATCATTCCCATCTTTCTCCAAAGGTAAATTTTAAATTTTTTAAAATGAGTTAATTGCTTCAGGCATATTGTCAGTATAACTTAAAACACTGAGAAGAAGCAATCACTAATTTTAATTTATCCAAACCCAAATAAAAATTACTGAGCATCAGCTATCAGAGCCACTCTGAGCTAGTGTTCAGGGATTAACCTGTGCTAAGCTAGACCTCTTAACTAGTGAGGAAGCCAGAAAATGAACAAGGAAATTCTAGTAGAAATGAGTGCTGTGAAGGAGGAAGTACCACAAAGAGAGAGGTATTTCATGTAGTAGTTGCACTACTCTGTCAGAAAAAAGGAAAAGGGATAGTGGGGGATGGAGAAAGGAAGAAGAAAGCATCCTTCAAGCAAGAAAGATAATTATCTAGATTAGATAAAAAATAATTTGTATTCTTTCTCATATATTAGTATATTTTCAATGAAAAAAGTTTTTTTCATTTCACTCTAACACAGAACTTATTTTGTTTGAAAATGAAAACATCTTAACAAAGACATTTGCAACATAAATTGTTTACTTGACAAGAAACCTTAAACCTGACAATAAATTTAAATTCTTGTTAATAAAATGAACAGCAAAAAAGAGAAAGATAATTTATATTTTTAATGGTTTACCTAGCGTATTTGACGCCTTGATTAGATTTTTTAAAATTCCTCTCTGTGACAAAAACATTTTCAGTAATTAGTAGTAACAATATTTCTGAATCTACTCTTTAAAATAATTAATAATTTTCAAGGGGATAATAAATTAGAATGTAGTTCTTTAAATTCAATATTTTCTGTGTGAGCTAAATGTAATCACTAATAAAAATATTAACCCTTGCCAGTCATATACTTTCACTTCAATTTTAAACTCAAAATTTCCAAATGAACAAAAAATAGAATTGAAGTGATTCAATTTCTAATTTTTTTGTCCTCCAATGTATAATCATTATTTATTCTGAATGTACCTTATTCCTACAGGATGCAATATCTTTTAAACAATAATCTTAGAGGATAATCATTAACATGTATTAATTTGAAATATTACATACTCTTAAAATGTAATAACCACACAATTGTTTAGAACTTACACCAAAGAATTTTGTGAAAAGGATTGCTTTATCACTGGTATTTAGGAAAACTAGTAAAGGGAAAAATAAAAAAGCAGACTGTTGGTTGATTTCACTATTATTTATAAAATCTTGTAAGTGACAATATACATTCTTAATGATTGTACCCAGGACTGAATGTTCCCACCAGTTCACTCTTGACTAACATAGCTTTTAACTCAACTTGGAGAAAGAATAAAATTTAATGCTATTTTTATGTGTTATATGTACGTTGATATTTTTCAGTGCCAGTTTCAGGGACCTGCAACGTGGCCTTGCCCCCCCCCCCCCCCCATGCTTACAAGGAGTCTCAAGCTTTTGCCTTAATATTCTGCTATCACAGGCTTGATATTCTTAATTTTACCTTTGAATTTGTGCTACCCACTAACACAACTATGCACATGGCTAGGCTCCCCATTAAGTCCTACCCTTGGATGACATTCTACTACTGGTTCTCACATACCTCTTCTTATACCTAGCCATCTTACCAACTTCCTCTCCTGTAGGAGGCCTCAGCAAACTATGGAGTGGCTCAGGATCATAGGCAGATCCAGGCAGGCTTTTGGGAGTCTGTCCTCATTCCATAAATACCATAACTTTCTAGGAAACTTAATAATAAGTAGCAAATTAAAGTAACCTTACAAATTTGAAGAAGGAACAGAAGAAAGAAAGTTATTTGCTCTTTTTGAATAAAAAGCCTCTCCTTTTTACTTTTGGCTCAGCTCCACAAAATTTATGTGGGTAATATATATGAATATATACACCAACATGTGTCTGTGCTTGGGTCTGTAAAGAGCAAAATAACTTTATTTTAAAGTGAATTTATCCATAATTTTATAACTTGTTGATAAAATATGACATTACTACAGTTTATCTATAAAGATGAGAAGTATTATTTTAGTCATGTATAGATCGAAGTGACAGCATTCTAACACAATATTTTCTCCTGAATTTCTTGTGGCTATAAATTGCCTTGAAAAATCTTTAAATATATCTTATAGGTTAAAAATAGGAATATTCTATGTTCATATATTCTGGCAGGACATGACATTACTAATATGTGTGGGAGGTCAAGTCATTGAAACTTACTTGGGACAGGCATGGGGGTGAGTGCAAGCCTGGTGAGACAAGGGTTACACTGTTAACAAACAGTTAAATTACTCTTGTTCTGCACCATCATGAACATACATCTATCCTGGGCATGCAACTTCCTCTGGCTCTAGCACACAATGCCTTTGGTGGTGGCCACAAGGTCACTTTGTGCTTAAACAATGTAGGAAGAGCTTAAGCAGAACACATTGGTAGTTTCCTTGTCTGATGTTTTATAACCTTTTTACCACTGACCTGCTTTATATAAAGCCCTGCTGGAAAAATAAACTTTGTAAAACTCCTGAAGTTTGTCCCAACACAGACTATGAGTTGCATATTGATTTGAGTTCTCCTCTTTACCTCATCCTGCCCTGACACCCTTTTTTTACAGTTGCTGGCCGACCATAAATATGTTCTTCTTATTATCAAAATCTACTTTATAACTTTGATTTCTTGAAAAGCTAGATATTTTTGGTCAAAAGCCAAAGTCACCAAACATTCAGAACACAGAGATATATAAAATGTGTTAAAAGATCCTCAAAACTCATTAACAAATTCTGCCATATCTAAATTATTCACATAAAGAAGTTGTACCAAACAATCCCAAATCTTCATTGAACAACAATAAAGTTATATGCTTTGTGACCAATAATTCTCGAAAATATGCCACCATAAATTTTGAGTTATTCTATATTTAATAAAAGAGTAAAATATTCTTGATATAACCCTATAGTTCTATTATTTTAGAAGTCTTCATAATTAGTATACAGTAGTTTCTAATGTTAAATGTTAATGCTGGTCTGCAAGTTCTTCTGACAGTCTAACTTGCAACTGGGGCTTCAGCTGTCTCCAGGTCCAGCCTGGTTGGGAAGCAGGCTAGCTTCGTATCTCTATAGGTTGGATGGAAAATAGGCCAATGTGGCAAGGCACTAGATTGCCTAAAAATTAAACAAAGACACAAACCCCAGAGCTCTTCACAAAGCCTTGTAACACCCTCATTATGCAACCTCTAAGTCTGTCTTCTACTCCAGGTTTAAATACTGGGGCCCCGCTCCCTCAGGGTAAGCTGAAACCTTACTTCAGACCCCATCATAATGTCACACTAACAAAATCTCTGTCTTCTGCTTTGATTGGTCATTTATGAGTCCTGAATTCACCTGGCATGCCCTGCCACCCTGCCCACTCTACAGCATAACATTAGTTCCCTCAGATGGAGGGAGTATCTTTCAGGAGCCCCTGTGGATAACTGAAAATGTAGTATTAAGCCCACATTGTTCCTTGATTTTTCCTGCACCTACATACCTGCAACAAACTTTAATTTATAAATTAGACACAGCACAATACTACTAATAATAAGTAATAATATAATAAAACAATTATAAAAATACTCAGTAATTAAGACATTTAAAACATTAAATTTTTTTTGAATTTGCCATGTCAGGTTTTCAGATGCCGGAGTAAATGATAACACAGAAAGCCAACCATGGACCAGGCAAAGCTGATGCCAAACTAATATATATATATATATATATATATATAGAGAGAGAGAGAGAGAGAGAGAGAGAGAGAGAGAGAGAGAGAAATAGAAGAGACCTTGAAGCAAAGAACTTTGTCCAAAATTTAGACAGAATTCTCAGTATTTAGATATTTAGCAATATCTAAAGTTGCAAAAATGGTGACATTAATCTGGAAAAGATTAATAGCTATCTAAACCACATGAGCTCATCACACCTTCAAATGTGACTCACAGTCTCTTTGGGGTTGAATTTTATTTTTTGTTATCTAAATTCCAATTCTAATGTTCTTCTCTTCCTCATTAACTTCATCTTGAGCAGTCTGCCATTCTTTATCTTTTTTTCAATCCTCTAAATTAAGGTATGACACTAGTTTCTTTCTTTCTTTATTTTTGTTACAATTCTCAAACACTCTCTCAAGTAATATTTAGATACTTCCATAAATAAAATAATATTGTATAATTATTCCTCTGGTTCTGATTTTTTTCCTGGAAACTCTCAGAATTCCTGCTCCATATAAATATAAAAGCAGAACCCATTCAGAAAGATGATGCTTGCAAAATCACATACTCACTCATTAGCCAAACATTCTAATATAAAGCACCTAGCACACACTCAAAACACGAGGGGGAAATAGGCTAAGGGAAAAGAGAACAAACTAGTCACTTACGTTGTTCATGTACTCTGAAAGCAGGTCCTGAAGAGCCTGGCGAATGGCGTTGCACTCTGCAATGATCCGCTCCCTGTGGAAGTCCCTTGTGCACGAGGAGTCCGCCAACAGGGCAGCCCCACTGATAATGGCTTCAAGACGCTTTTCTAGCGATGGCCTTATTTCCTCTTCAGTCACCGTGAGCGGGTTCAGAACAATTAAATTCTAAGAAAAGAACACATTCATAGATTAGTACTCAGTGGCATTCCATTTTTATGAAAAACCAATATTATTGAATTCATATCATACTTTAAAATTTGATGTAATAATAAGTTGTGCTCACTACCTCATCCAGTTTATACATACAGCAATTATTATGCAGGTAAGTGATGAAAGTGATATGATTACAAGCATAGGTCTAGCATCAGACAGCCTTGGATTCAAATCTTGTCCTCTCCCACTCACCAAATGTCTTACAGGTTAAGAGCCTCGCTGTTCTGACCCATGAAATTAGAATACTAAGGTTCCTTGTGTCATAAAACTGTCAAAAGAATCATAGGAATGCTTAATATAAGGTTTGGTCCATATTAACATTTATTTACAGGAAGTTGCATTTCCAGGCTGTGCATACAATATTTTCACGTACATCATGCCATCCTGACAATATGGGAAGGGCAGCAAAAGTATTATTAGCCATACATTCCAGCTGACAATGGAGGATTGAAAGGCCATCTTACAAAGGTCATAAGGTCAAAGAAGCTGGCCTTATAATATCTAAGCTCAATATTATTTTCATCATGCCTCACTGTAAATAATAAATAATTATTAATTTTACTAACATATCAAAAAATTTTGGATTGTAATTATTTAAAAATTGAAACTCCATCTTTCCATTGATCTGTTAAAATATCAAGGTATTGGAACCTGACATGATATTTTCAAGGTTATATAAAGATATGAGACTTTATGTAATAGAAGTCAAGATAATCTATAGACTGAAGAAAATTTAGAGGGTAAGTGGCTTCAAGGGCCTTTTATAAAAATACATCAAGAGACGAAGTTTCTCCATGGAGAGGCCTAATATGATCTCTGAAGAAAGACCACAGAAAAGGTCTCAGAACCTTTATGATAAAAAAATCATATTTTGATCTTCATAGTATAAAACTCAAAGGATGAGTCTACACACACACACACACACACACACACACACACGCACGCACGCGCACACACACACACACACGCATGCACACACACACACACACGCACACACAGTGAATTCTTTATGAGTTCTTCTTAATATATAATCTTATAAAATTTGCTACACATATGTCTATAAGTATATGAGAGGGGTATATATGTATCTACATATGTATGTAACTAATCTCAATTTTTATGCTACAGCATATTATGATAAATATTTAAGACCGTAAGTAGTCAGAACATAATTTTAAAAGTTGTAATAAAAGCAACTAATGTAGAAAGAGAAAAAATTACAAAAAATAAGTAAAGAAATTGGAGAAAAAAAATTGTACTGTGTAATATTCATAGTTTATAAAGTAACATTAAAATTTATATGGAAACAGAAAAGACTCAAAATTTCTAATGCAATTCTAACGAACAAGGGTAATGCTGAAGGAATTACAATCCAAGACTTCAAAAAATACTACAAAAATACTTCAAACTTCAAAAAATAGTACATGGTACATGTATAAGAACAGACTGGAGGACCAGTGGAACAGAATTGAGGATACTGAAACAAACCCAAATGCTCTTAGTCATTTGATTTTTTGACAAAGCGGCCAAAAAAAAAAAAATCCGCTTGGGAAAAGACAGCATCTTCAACAAATGTTGCCGGGAAAACTGGATCTCCACATGCAGGATAATGAAATTAGATCCATATCTGTCATCATACATTAAAATTAGATCAAAATGGATCAAAGAACTGGACATCAAAACAGAAACAGTGGACCTACTGGAAGACTAAAACGTAAAACCCTTGAAGACATATGAACAAAAATGAACGCCAACTGCACAAGAAATCTCAGCAAGAATCAGCAAATGGGACTACATTAAACTAGAAAGATTTTGCAATGCAAAAGAAACAATCAACAAGGTGAAGAGACAACCCACAGAGTGGGAGAAGATATTCACCAGTAACACTTCAGACAAAGAATTTATATCTAGAATATACAAAGAACTCAAAAATATAAAATTCCCTAAAATAAAAAAGCCCACCAAGACAGGGACAGCTGAAATGAAAAAAAAGCTTCTCAGAATAAGAAATACAAATGGCCAACAAACACATGAAAAAGGGTTCTTCATCACTGGCCATAAGAAAAATACAAATAAAAACAATATTGAGGCTTTACCTCACCCCAGTGAGAACGGCCTATATCAAGAACTCAAAAAACAATTGTTGGTGTTGGTGCAGAAAAAAAAGGAACTCTACTCCATTGCAGGTGGGAATGTATTCTGGTACAACTATTATGGAAAGCAGTCTGGAGATTTCTGGAAAAACTGACAATAGAAATTCTATTTGATCTAGCTAATGTTCTACTGGGCAAGTTCTCAAAAGAAATAAAGTCAACATACAAAAATGACACATGCATATTCGTCTTTTTCAAAGCACAATTTATAATAGTCAAATCCTGGAGTCAACGTACCTGCCCACCAAAAGAGAAATGGTTAAAGAAGAGGTGGGACTTCTACACAATGGAAAACCACGCAGCCATAAAAAAGGAAGATTAGAAGCTTTTGGACAAAAATGGGGCCACCTTGAGTCAATACTGCTCAGTAAAATGGACCAAAAACCAAAGACTAACTATAGACCAGTGTCCCTCTTATGAAATCCATAAAAACAATGGCATAAGAAGGCCTCAACATGAGTGACAGGGTAGTAAGAAGGGCAATGGTCAACTAGGAAAGGGGTGAACCTTTAAAAAAAGGATGGACATAGACACTTACTGATTCCCCAAACCCTATATCTATAATGTGTTATAGAATTTGGAATTCAAGCATATACAATTTTTAAAAAATAAAGTATAATGTAAAATATGACTGGAATACAGATCTGATATAATACTGGCTAAATGTCTTAGAAGCATTCAGAAGAATTCTTTTCTGGCTCTATTTCCTTCTTGTTTTTCTACTGTTCAATTAGTCATTCCACTTTTCTCTATTACAGGGGGAAAAAAAAGAATTAAAAAGCACAGAAGTAAATTGACTTTACAAAAGCCAAGCTTATCTTGGACATTGGTCAAGCCTTCATCTCCTTAAGTGTGTCTCCTTCTTTTACAGGCCATTTGTACCAGTTTTTTACATGGCCCACTAGGTCAGTACAAACTTTCTACTCAAATGTTTCATAACAAAAATTAAACCAATTAGAACATTTTAAAAATGATTCTCCAATGTGGCATCATCATTAAGCAGAGACTCCGAGGGAAACAGAATTACTGTTTAATTACTCAAAAGAAATTAGATGTGAGAGGAGCAGTTAACACGTCTCTAGCATTTTAATAACAGGAAGATTTGTTCAAATTTTAGATCTATTCAGCTATATGTACTACAAAAAAAAACTAATAATTTTAGATGTTCTGGTTGTGATTTCCAGGCAACAAACAGTCTGTATTGTAAGACCAAGTTCATTTTTATTTCTGTTCTACAAGCTCATTTCTCAAAATATCTCACCCTCTGAATTACTATGTCTGACTTTTAAGAGTTTATATTCTTCAAGCCCATCTAAACTCAAATCCTTGATTGCTGCAACAACTGATACCCAAAGGTAGACTTCTTGATTTTGCCTATAACTACTGTTCTATCCACAATGTATAAAAATTTTCACTAGTCTTGTTGTCAAGCCAATAAAAGCAGATATAATATTTTCATGAACTTGAATATTTTATGAAGTCCTACCAAATTTTTCTGAAAGCAAATGAAATAACTTATGTTTTCTAAACTAGGACAACCATTTGCTAAAGTATTCTTTCAGTCAATATGTTTCCATGCATTGATTCCCCAAAAGACAAGAGCAGGGTGATTTATTTTCAGAATCCCTCTCTGTTAGGGAGCATACTTCTCCTTTTAAAAGTTCTGTCCAAAATACAATTTATTTTACTGATAAAACATTACTTTTGCAACCAAAATGCATGAACCCAACTCCATATTATGCTATTAGATTAAGTAATTAATTAAGATTCCGGGGATCCATCTTAGAGCCCTCAAATTGTGCTATATCCCAAGATCATTTCTTTTCTTTTTCTATTTCTTCTTATTTTTTTTTTCCTTGAGACAGGGTCTTACTCAGCTGCTAAGTCACCCAGGCTGGGCTCCAAATTAAGATCATCCTATCTCTGCCCTCAGACCCCTAATTGAGTGCTAGAATCACAGGCCCAATTTAAATAGTTTTATTTTAGGAGAAAGTAAGCTTAAAAATTAAAACCTCAGCTTTAACAATAGCTAAAATGTGGAAGACATCAAAATACCCATCAACAAACCAAAGGATAAATAAAGTGTGGTTTGTGTACACAATGGAGTACTACTCGCTTGTAAGGATAGACAGTTTTGAGGCTTTTGTGGTTAAATGTATGCAACTTGGAACCATCATGCTCAGCAAAGTGAGTCAAATGCAGAAGGTTAAATATAGAATGGTTTCTCTAATATGAGAAAGACAGAACACAGTTCTTTCATAGAACTAAAAGGGGGACAGCAGTGGGAACTAGTGGGGTGGGGCAGAGTATGGGAGAGCCAAAAGAGAGAGGGGAAGAATTTGTAAATTTGACGCTATAGATATGTGCAGAAAATACTCTAGTTCGATACAAACATTATGGATTGCATGTATACATTTCAATAAAATGAGGGGGGAAAAAAGCCTCAGATCCTGAGAGCAAAGAGCCTGAGTTTGACTCCTGGCTCAATAGCTATGGGCAAGTTCACCCATGCTATTAAAATCCTCAAAATTTTAATCTTTCAATAACTTGTCTAGGTAATGAATCTGATTTCTCATTTTTCTTCATATAACTCTTCCTCTGCATCACTGTAATGCATACAGGGTCACTCAGTTAATGAGCACAGGCAAGATTCTATCCTAACCTACTACCAGTTTCATGTGACAATCACTATTGTTATGCTGTGCTGCCTCCATTGTCTTATGTAGGCATTACCAATCACGTTCTCATCATTAGATGTGAATGCAGAAACTGCAAGTAGGTGAGAAAGATTAAGTTTTTTGTAAGTAATGGTCTTAAAGAAGGAAATTCTGGGGCTGAAGGAATGGCACAGGGGTTAAAGTGCTTGCCTAGCAAGCTCAAGGCCCTGAGTTCGATTTCCCCTGTACCATATAAACCGAGCATGGTGGCACATGCCTGTAGTCTCAGCACTCGGGAAGCTGAAGCAGGATTGTCTTGAGTCCAAGGCTTGCCTGGACTACAGAGTGAGACCATCTCAAAAAAAAAAAAAAAAATGGAAATCTTAGCATTTGTCACAACACGGATGAACCTGAACACAACCTCAGATGCTGGAAGAGTGTGAAGTAGCAGAAATTTTCCTTCATTGCTAGTGAGAATGCAATATATTAAAAAAAAAAATTGGAAGACACTTTAGCCATTTCTTTTAAAGCAAAATGCACTCTTCACTCTTACCACTTTTTTTCAACATGAAATGTCATAACCAAAACAATTAGAAAAAAAAGAAATAAAAAGCATTTAGGTTGCAATAAAAGTGAAATTGCCTTTGATTTTGCAGATGGCACGATCTTATAAATGGCAAATGCTAGCAACTCCAAAAAAATGTGAGAACTAATGAACAAATTTTGTAAAGTTGCAGGGTTCATTAATAAACTATCTGAAAATGAAACACAAAGGTAACATGTAAAAGCATCAAAAATAATAAAACATTTAGAATTAAATGCAATCAAAGGGTTGAAAGATCTATACACTAAAAATTATGAGATAATGATAAAATAAATTGAAGAAAGCAAGTAAATGGACAGATATCCCACATTCACAGATCACGTTCATACTACCCAAAGTGATATATAAATTTCAATCAAAATTCCAATGGAATTCTTCAAATAAGTAGAAAAAATCCTGATTCATAGGAAACCACAAAGGATTAAAACTGCTAATAGAATCTTGAATAAACCCAAATGATCAAATATATCAAAACATATATCATCAGCATACAATTAGACACACTAATGAAACAGAATTGAGACCATAGGAATAAACCTGAAAAATATGGCGAACCAATAAAAGCACCAAGAATTCACAATAGATAAAAATGATATTTAAAAATTAGTTAGAGATGTGCAAAAGAATGAAACTGAACCTTTACTAAATACAACTCACAAAAAAAGTAATTTGAAACTCTAAAACTTCTAAAGAAAATATGGAGCAAAACTCCTTGTTATTGGCTTTGGCAATGACTTTCTAGATATCACACCAAATGTATGAGCAACAAGCAAAACCACACTGAGAAAATAAAAGAATAACAAACAGAATAGCAAACAACATGAAAAGGCAACAGACAAGACTGGAGAAAACTTTTTCAGGTAATGTACCTATAAAAAGTGGTTAATATTCAAAATATGCAAGTCCAAATCATTTAATAGCAAATAATAATCTATTTTAAAATGAAGTACAGAGCACAAGAAAGACATATACATGTCCAACGGCATGTTAAAAAGGATTCCACTAATTACTAATCATCAGAGAAATGCACATCAAAATCACAATAAGATATCTTACAGCCCTTAAGATGGAAATTGCCAAAAAGGACAAGAATTACTGGGGTAGTAAAAATACCTTGAATGTTAATATAATGAAATGCATGTCACTAAACCCTTTTTCCAAATCTATATATGTACAACCCTAAGTCTGAATCTTAATGCAAACTGTGTAATTTCAATGATTATATGTTAATGAACATGCCTCATGTGTAACAACTACACCCCTATGATGGATACTGAAAATGGGAATGCCATTTGTGTATATGGACAGGTGATGTGTGAGATATCTTTGTATTTTCCTCTCAATTTTTCATAAGCCCAAAAAGTATCTAGTAAGTCAGGTATTAAAAAATAGTAAGAACACAAACATACATAACTTTAAAAGTTTCAGGGCTCTCTATTTTGTAGAACTTTACAGGCAGAATAAAATAACTGTGTATCTCAGCTTTCCATTCACATTGTGAAAATGATTCAAGTTGCCTGAGCTTCTATTCTATGTTTTTTTAAAATGGGAAAAAGGAAGACACACGCTATACAGGACTTTAATTAATACAGCTTTATAAGATGTTTTTAATACTGGTGAGATAAGCCCTACCTCATTACTTCCCACAGCTACTTTTTCATTAAATGTGCTAATATCTGTGTCTGATACATAATAGCACAAATGATTATGAAAGAAGCTAAATGCCCTAAAATACAACATTGTAATATACCACACAGATATGCATTTGCTACTAATTCATGCCAAAACTGTGTCTTAATCATTTAATATTTTTCAAATTCTGAACAAAGGTTGGTCCATGCCTTACTAAGACAGGTAGAATTTATTTTTTTAAAATCTTAAACAAGCTAGAGCATAAAATCAATATAGCTGGGGAATGTTCTCTCTATTTTAATAAATATAATGTAGTAGACCCTATTCATCACTCACATATTCTATATTCTGTGATGGGATTGATCCGATTTACATTCAAAACACTAAAAATCTTGCACCAATTCTCCAAAGTGAAATTGCCTATCAAAAGAAATGTAGCTATGATTATAATCAAGTACCAACATTCTTCAAAAAACACATGCTGTGCCTTATGTAGGAAGCAGCAGAAATAATAACCACATAGCATAAATAGGATTTCTCAAGAAACTACCTTATCAATCTTCAGAGTGAGTGATAAAAATGGAACAAAATTTCTCCTTGTGATTACCAACACAAAATGCTACAGAGAAAGCTCACAGGGTTTCCTTTGTCTAGTATATTCCTTGTTTTGATGCATTTCCACATAATCTGAAGAAGGGAAGGTTTATGTATGAAAAAGACAACATATAAGCAATTAACTACAAGTAAGCAAGATGATCAACCGATCATTCACCAATTTTGGTAAATAACCACTAATTTACATATACAAATTGCCTAGTTAGCTCTAGTAAGTCAAAAAATACCTAACTTCCATTTTGCTGTATGTTAATTAGTATGACAGAAAAGTAGAAAATATTTTGAGAGATACTCAATATACCTGTAAGAACGATATATAAAGATCCCCTTAAATTCTTTTCTCTCAGTGATCAGTGTAGGTCTTTTACCCACCCCAGAAAGTTCCAGGAAAATGACTACACTTGAACATCGAAATTTTTTCATTCACACAATAAATTTCATTTAATACAGTAACATTTCTCAGCATATTTCTATTAAAGTTCAGTAACCCAGTTAAATGTAATACCACAATATTATTTTTGTCTGAGTACAGAAATAATAAAATAAAATTTCAAGGATTCTTCTATTTTCAAGATTCCTGTATTGATTGTAATATAAGCATTTCTGAGACCCTGATGTTGCTGTAGAAGTAAGTATGATATTGAATGAACTTTAGCATACATTCATACTATAATATTGTTGATTGAAGCAATGTGTCATAATGAAGGAACGAGGCAAGCTTTGTGATTGATTATCTTTTTGGAAATATGTGTTTTGAATGATTATCGCTATACATGCTCTATTTTTAAAACAAAATATCCTAAAATATGGAAGCCACGGTGATTTTACTTTTTTTACTTATAGGTAGATATGTCACTCGGTGGTAGAACGTTTGACTAACAAGGCCTTAGGTTTGGTCTCCAGCACCACCAAAACAAACTTACACTTTTTACAATGTACTCAGAGAAAACACAGACTTGTACACACAATAATACTGTCACGAAAAATATAGCCTATGCCCCTGTATTTTAAAATCGTGCTAGTCCTGATTGTCTCAGTAATGTTATATGTGTCCTATCTTCTCTGTCTGTGAGTTTTTAATTGATTCTGAGTCAAATTAAACACAATTCTGCAAAATATAAACAACATTGAATAGTTTCTGCCAGTTTCAAGCATGATTCCAGTTGTCATGCTAGTGGAGTTCTTCCAGTAAGTACCTGAGCAGCAAAGAAGAAAAGGAACACAAGGAGCAAGGGAAAGAACAAGTAATCCCATTTGTGCTTTATTTCTGTTTGACTCTTCCTTCCATTTCTGTCTGTAATTGTGTCTTTAGGGAGAAATAGCAGGTGAAGTACAAGCCTTAGATTCATGAGTGGATTGTGCATAGGAAAGCACAGAAAGAAATAAAGAAAAAAAAGTAGTCAGTGTGGAGCAGCCATATCTAATAACTATAAACCTCCAAGGATGTGTCTGCCTAAGAATTTCTTAAACAATTATGTGTGCAAACAAGGCTGCCAAGTGGTGACCATTTCTCAACAGCAGCATCCTTCAGTGTTCTTGATGTGGTCCCTAACAATATCTCCAAGTTATGTTCTCTAGGGCATCGCCCTTTAAAAATTGTGGATATTCTGATTATGTTAAAGTTGCAACCAACTAAAGATATTCATGTCATGAAAAGAATTAAGAATCTGCTTTTTACCTGGAGTTCAATATACAGTGTAATATAAATTAACTCAAATGTTTCCAGTAAACTTGGGCTAAAGAATAAAAGTGTCATAGTTATTGCATTTGAAAAAACTATATTGAGACATATTAGCTTATGAATGCCAAAAAACAATCATATGTATTCTACATAAAGCTCTATTGTCTGGGTAGGATATTAGGATGAAATTGTGTTGCTTCCAAACTATGCTGTAGAGCATTTCCCAAAAATAATTTTATGTGATAATTAAAATTGTCTATATCTACCATGGTCAATATAGCAGCTATAAAATGCTTGAAATGTCTTCAGGGGAACAGAAAAATTAAATTTTTAGTCTTTCATGCTAATTTTTTAATTCAAATGGTCAACCTGTGACTACTGGTTATTAGCACAATTTTTAAAGTTGATTTTCAATTTATTTTTTGTGATAGGAGATTCACACCTCATAATACTCTCCCAGTTGCTTTCACTAAATAAAAGGTAGTGATGGCCCCTGCGTTGCAAATTGAGGAGCTAAGTGCCTCTGCACTGTCATATGTGACTTAGAAAACCTCATCGGCACACAGAAAAATTGCTTGCACCTTTGTCCATACCTAAAGAGGTTGACTGATAATAATTAAAACCACTCTTCCCTAAATGAGTGAGTATTCTTGTAGAAAGAACAAGCAGAGAATCAAAATTAAAACTATTGCCAGTTCTTAAGTTCTTTTCAATTTTATTTCATTTTTTTATTCTAATTAGCAAAAAACAAAAACATAGGAATTACAAGGAGGATGAGAGGAGGAGAGGTAAGAGGTGGTGAGAAAAGATGGCAAATGAAAAAATAAACAGTAAAGGGAGGTGGAGAAAGGATAGAGGAGTTAAGGAAGGGACTGAGAAGAAAGACAAGGAGAAACAAAGGAAACAGATTTTAAAAGAAGACAAAGTAATGAGGAAGAAAATGAAGAAACGCTTTGCTACATGAGCTTTTATATCACATACCTTAGCAAAAATGAAGCCAAGGTGCTTTTGTGTTAATAATTAAGCAATTTATTGAGGTAATAAGGAGATGATTATCAAAAATTCAGTGAAATAAGAAAGCTAGTTTTCATCAATACAGAAGACTTGAAAAAGCCACTGGTTTACATATTTTTATAAACTGTAAGAGAACAATCTGTCTCATCCTAAACTTTTAAAAGTTCTCATAGCTCTGGCAAATGGGATGCAGAACATTATTAAAAATAAAATTAATGATGAAAGAATGTCATCCACATAGCCAGACTATTTTCAAGTAGATATTGATCTTCTGCAGTGCCATATTACTAAGAACATAAACTATATATAAACTATATACATGATGCTATAACAGAAAATTCCATCACTGGAATCCTCTCTACACTTTTCTAGTTAGGATATTATAAAACACTAATTTACCCTTATGACTGCCAGGAAAAAAAAAATGTTGTCAAGATTCTTTCTCCCTTTGCAAATAGAGAAAATAAATAAGTTGAAATAGAAAGGCCAAAAATTCATGCTTAATCAAAAAAAAAAAAAAGAATAGAGGAGCACATCAATATAAATAACAGGAAAAATGTTGAGGGTATTCAGGAAACTAATTTAGGTAGGAATGGACTGAACTGTTTGCTGTAGTCAGAATGAGAAATCAGTAGAGGCTTTTTTATCTGTGTGTGTTTAAAAAAAAAAAAAAAAAAAAAACAGGTTCTTGCTTTATATCCCAGGCTACTTCTGAACTCATTATGTAGTACAGGGCTACACAGAATTCATCATAATCCGCCTGCATCAGCCTTCCTAGTTCTGGGATTGCAGGCATGCACTACCACATTAGGTTTATGTGGTGCTGGGGAATCCAGCCCAGGGACTCAAGCTTGCTAACTAGGCACTTTAATCAGTGAGCTACCCGGCTTAGCCCAGGCAAGGATTTTAGAAGTAACTTATTTGTGAAATTCCCACTGCTATGGTTTGGAGACAGTGGCAGTGGGCCGTTTAAGAGATGATTAGCTTTCAGGAAGCTGACCGCAGCAGCTCCCTGCCTTTGCACTCCCTCTTCCATATGACTACTCTCTTGCATTTGATCCTTTGCACCATAAGGCCCTCACTGGAAGTAGAGCAGATGATCTACTTGCTCTTGGACCTCAGAACTATGAAATACAATAAATTCCTTTATTAATAATTACCCAGGTTCAGGTATTTTAAGAAGCCACAGAGAATGAGCCACAATTCCTTTTTTCTATATCTGAAGATCTTGTGGGAGAATCACATTCAAATTTCAAAATATGTTCAGAAATATATTCTCAAAAACAAATAAGAACTCTTACTATTGATGAAAAGAATATCTGGCATTCCATCAATATCATGTAAGGTGATTTTTAAAGTAAGGCAAGACCATTTGTCTCTCTTCAAGAAAGCACAGCATTGCTTCGTAGATAAAATCCAGGATCTTGTCAAATTGAAAAGTTTCTGCACAGCAAAGGAAACTATCAACACTGTAAAAAGAGAACCAAAAGACTGGGAAAAAATATTTTCCATTAACATCTCAAATATGAAGCTCATAACTAGAATATACAGGGAGCTAAAAAAAAGTAAGCCTACCAAAATAAAGGATCCTACTGAAAAGTGGGCAAAAGAAATGAAGAAGCAGTTCACTCACAAAGAAGTACAAATAGCCAATAGATATATGAAAAGATGTTCAACATCTCTAGCCATAAGAGAAATGCAACTCAAAACAATGCTAAGATGTCATCTCACTCCAGAGAGAAGGGCCTATATCAACAAGTCAAATAGAATTCAGTGGTGTTGAGGCTTTTGGGGGAAAGGAACCCTCCTGCACTGCTGGTGGGAACGTAAATTCATACAACCACTTTGTAAAGCAGTACGGAGATCTCTCAAAGGACTAGAAATAAATATCCGCTTCGATCTAGCGACACTCATCCTGAGAATATACTCAAAAGAGGCCAAAACAACACATAACAGAGATATATGTATACCCATATTCACAGCAGCATAACTAACAATAGCCAAAATACCCATCAACACACCAATGGATACACAAACTGTGGTATTTATGCTCAATGGAATACTATGCATCTATAAACTCCAACAGCGTGGAGGCTTTTATGGGCAAATGGAAGAAACTTGAGAACATCATGCTTAGGGAAGTGAGTCAGTAGCAGAAGGTGAAACATCGAGTGGTCTCTCTGACATGAGAGACCCAGATCACAATTCTTATGAAACTTAAAATGAAAAACAAAGTGAAACAGGGTGGTAGGGCGGAAAGGGAGGGCGGGAGGGTAGGGTGAGGGACAAAAGGAGAGTGGGAAAGTCCTTGTCACCTTGACAAGATATGTATGTGAACAAAATGCTCAACTTCATTGTAAACCTTAAATTTTGCACTTATACATATCAATAAAATGGGGTGGGGGGAATCCTTGGTGAATACAACCTCTGTGTCAGCACCGAACACCATTCTCCCCTCCAGAATATCTAAGAATTCTCCTCGCAACCCACTTGCAAAAGGTGAAGTGACTCTATCAGCACTCAGTCCATTCAGCACAAAGGTCAGAGAGGGGAGGTTTACAACAACTAAAAATTCTCTGTGCTTCCCCACCCCAGGTACATGTGCTCTTTCAAGGGTGGTGATGATAGGTAGTAACAATCTATTGCTCTTTCATATTAACTTCACTATAGTTCAAAACAAAGTCATGACCACATTTTTCATTCATTTGCTCAATATTTTTAACGTAAACACATATATATCACACATTATTGTGAAGAAAGTAAGCCTTGCATTTAAATACTAAATATTTGAGCATACAAATTTCTCAATATTACAAAATATCACATAAAATAGACAGCAATTGGTGCCTTCAGTATGATGTGTCTCATTATATGTCTTAGCCTATTTTTTCCATTAAAGTCAATTGACCTCCACTGATGCTCTCTCTGTCTTGGGTTCACACACCTCATGGCTATACCTATTTATTTCATGGTCTCATCCATCCCCAGAGTTCCTGCTCTGCCTCTGACCTCCCTTTTGATCTATAAGATTGACCCAATATTCACATGTCTAAGAGATCTGTGCGAGGAGAAAAAAAAGAAAGGTGAGATTCATTCCAAGCATTCAAGAAGGCTTTTAGAGACTGCATGTTTTCATGTGAGACAAGTAAGATTAATCTACCTCCCAGAATGCATCTTTCTTAAGAACTCATAGAAACTGGCAAGTTGCATAACAAACATAACCTCCAGCAGATGCATAGCAGACTCCTGCATCTGCACTGTGTACATGTGCACAGGCTGCTCTTCCATCTGCAGGACACAACATATGCCAGTTGATTGGCTTCTAGTAGGCTTGGAGAAGAATCAGAAAGTGTTGGCAGTCATCTCATGTCTAGTCATTGCTTTTCACTTTCTCCCCTTGCTCTGAGGCTTTTGGTTTTTGTTCTTTTGCATTCAGTCGCTAAATTATTCATTAAAGTTCAAGTGGTCATTTGTGGCTAATGAAGCTTATATTCACTGAATATATAACACATATGTGATCCAAATTGCTTAGATATTGGTATAAGTTAGCAGGCTTCACTTTATTTGTCTTATTTTATTTATTTATTTATTTTTCATACTGGGGACTAGGCCCAGGACCTTCACACTGAGCTACATTCTCAGCACATTTTCTCAATTTCTTGATTTTGAGACATGGTCTCTTCCAGGTCACTAAATTGTCTAGGCTGGGCTTAAATGCGTGACCCACCCTCTTTTCCCTCCCAGAATGCTGGGATTATAGGCCTGTACTAACAGGGCCTAGCTGGCAGGCTTCACTTTAATTACTATTCTCTATCCTGGCTTTGAAGTGTTAAAAATACAGCAGGCACCAGGTGATGGTCACTATGCTGCGTATCAGTCAACCTGAATGTAATCAAAAGGATTTACAGGACTAAAACTGGTGAACTCAGAGCAAAATGGCTTCATCCTACCAGAGTGTGAGATTGCAGGTTTGTGCTTCCCTGACTTGATTCTTCATAACTTAGTAACTTTCTAATAACATAGCTTCTTACTTAAATATTACAAAAATATCTTAATTATTCCTGTCTCCCTCTGATGCTGAAAAAAATCCACATATCCTAAGTGGTTAATCTCCCCACAACATATTTTTAATTTTCTCTTTATGCTGATCAAATAGTCCTTATTAAAAGAGTCCAAAATTCTTACTGATAATCAATAGGGTTTGAAAATTTGATTTCCAAGTCAGATTATCTACTGCTGTTCTGTTGTAGATTCTGCCATATGGTGTCAATCACCCTAGACTATAAATGCATTTATTTTCATTACTACAGGAAAATAGAAATGTAAGTCCTCTCTTTGATAGAGGAAAAGATGAACTTTGAAAAAAAACTTGATTTCCTTAAAAAGGAAGAAGGCTTTATCATTAGAATTACATTATAAGACAAATTTCTTTGACCTGAAACTATTTTTTTCCAAATACGTACCGTGAAATGTCTTAATCACTACTAATAAGAAAGCTGAATTTGTAAGCTTTTAAACTGAACGAATTACACTAATTCCTGCATTAATCAAATTGACATGACAGTCCCAAATAAGACTTCCTTTCTGGTCTGTTCCTGTGTGAAATATCCTGCCAAATGGAAACTTCAATTACATGTAAATAATCTCATTTAGACCTTATTTACCCATCGAAATTCTAAATCTTTTTGTTCATATATATGCCTTACAACTATGCAAATTGAAATCCCTTCTAGATAACTATGAAAAATCAAGCATACTCTCAAAAGGCCTTTCAGGAATCAGCTTAATTTCCTTTCCATAAAGCCCTAGCCTTCTTACCTTAAATATAACTATTTATTTGGACCTTTAATTTCCCTCAAAAGCTTATGCCTTGAGTGTTTATCCTGACCCCAACCCCTATTGGCACTACTGGGAAATGGTGCAAACTTCAGGGCGTAAGGCATGACTGGAAGGAGTTAGGTCATTGGGAGCATGCTCCTGAAGGATACATGTGGAGATCTCAATCTCTCCTCCAAGCTTGTTTCCAGATCACTGTTCTGTGAGCAGCCTTGCTCTCCCATGGAATACCTGCTATAATGGTTGACTTCCCCACAGCCCCAAAGTGACAGGGGCAATAAACCACAAACTAAAACCTTTGAATCCATGATCCAAAATACACGTTACTTCATTTTAAGTTAAGTATTTTGTAACAGCAACAGAAGGCTGACTAAAATGAAAACACAGCCTCAATTGTGGATTCAACAAATGGAACTTATACTCCACTAAGAATTTGTCCCTGAGATAAAACTACACTTGTATATGCATAGACCAGCGCCGAAATAATATGCTAGGAATAATTCTGAATGTGTGTTTCTGGGTGAAAACTAAAATTAAAGACAAATTTTAAAAAACAAAAGCGGGGCCTGGATGAATGGCTCAAAGGTTAAAGTGCTTGCTTAGCAAGAGCTAAATCAAGCACTAAGTACCCAAATTCATTCCCCAGCACCCTATATACTGGGCTTGGTGACCCATGCCTGTAATCCCAGCATTCTGGAGGCTGAGACAGGAGGATTGCCATGGCCCCCATAGTGAGTTCAGGACAAGCCTGGGCTGCAGAGCGAGACCATGCCTCAAAAAATATTAATAAAATAAAATAAGTAAAATTAAAAATCCCCTAGAACTAAAAGGGGAAAAAGCAGTCCCCACCAGCACTTTCTTCTTTAAGCACTTACTTTAGAAAACTTGTCATTGTGACTCTTTCTCTGTTCTTTTGCAATGTATGTAAATCTTTTAAAAAGCAAAATAAGCTTCTCACCAGCTTTTCAACCCGGGAATGTCTTTTCTCAAGAACCTGGGAGCCATCTCTTTGAAATATAATCATCAAAGAAGATAGTGCCCCTTATCTCCCAGTTACTGTGGAAGGATAGAAACAGAATTTCTTCAAGCACCTGGATCCAAGTAACAAACTTAGCTCCTGTCATCAAGACATAAAAGGTTTAATTTTCCTTTAGATACAGGTAATTAGTGATCATAGATGGTGATCCCAAGTACTAGATAAAAATGAGAACTATGCATGTAAATGATACTAATTATCAGATTATTGCACTTGAAAAGTAGCTGGCAGTTATGAAAATAGATATTTAAAAGGTTGTTGACTGTTGTGCTATATGTAACCCTAAGGGTTTTATTTTGCTTTTCTTTCTTTGTTTTTCTGGTTCTGAAGTCTCTTTACCAAATTGCCTATAAGGCACATCACATTCTAGTTAATGCTTACAATTTAAAAAACGGTTTCTTTCTCTTCAACATTTATGAAGACTTTTGTTGGGTTGGCAAGAGATGTTTAATTATCTCTTCCTCAGAGTCACTAAAGATTATTAGACCATTTAAATGTGTAGATGTACACATGTATCCTGAATAAAAATTAAAGATATAAAGTTTGCCCAGGCTGGTCTTGGACTCATGGAAATCCTCCTTTCTATGCCTCCCCAGTGCTGGGGATGACAGGCAGGCACCTCCACGCCCAGCTTACATGCTGCTGCTGAACTGAACTCGGGGGTACTTAGCGCTTGCTAGGCAAACCTTTTAAACATGCAACCATTCCTCTAGCCCCCAGTTGTCTGCTAAGTATAGATATTGCCTAAATGATTAAGGCAATATTCCTCTCAAAAAAGAAAAAGAAATGATCTAGTTAGGCAAGCTGATGATGTAAGTGCAGGACAGAGGTTCTTAAGTTGTTGTGTCTTGGACCCTGTGGTAAAAATTAAACCAGTGCTTGTAATGCACAACATAAAGACAAAGATTTAAAAGAAAACAATTCTATTTGGCATTAAACCAGAAAAAATGCCATGTTAAACCTCAAAATGCTACTTTTTCTTTTAAAGAGAAATGGCTTTTCCATATTTCCTTGGCTCTGTAACCAGATATGAACCTCAAATTGTAGCGTTGCCACCCCCCTTTCTTCTTTCTTCTAGAAATAAAGGGATCTTAGAGATTAAAAACAAGCAAATACAAGCTTCAGAGAAGAGTCCTGGTGTCCTCAGTCCAAAGATAGACAGATTCCTCTAGAGTGGGAAAGGATTCTCTTTCAGACAAAGAATTCCTCTCTGCAGACAGCTAACTGTCTCAAATAGACTGGTGGGGGTGGGGATGGGGTTGGAAGGAGAGAGGGGAAGTATCTGTCACTTTGTCATGAAATGTAGGTGCACAAAATGCTCAAGATTGATGTAAATTTTAATTTTTGCACTTATACATGTCCATAAAATGGAAAAATAAAAAGGATCTGTGAGAGTTGGAACATTAGAAGCCAGAGTAGGTTCAGCTACCAAAGAAGGTAAGCAAGGTCTAACAATATGAGGGACAAAAAGCACCAGCTTCAAGAAGACAAATCACTCTGCTCTTCAGTATAAAACCTGAATCAGCACTCCAGTAGCAAGAACCTTATAATGACTCTAAAATCACATGACTGTTCATTCTACCTGAAAAATACATTGCAATTACTAACACTTTTACAATCATGGGGATGGTTCTTAACATTTAATGTATAAAAGGATCACCCAGAAAGATTTGGTTTTTAAAAAGATTCCTGACAACATTGTCAAGTGTAGATCTATACCGGGACCAGAAATTTTCCTTTTTTAACTAGCACCTGTCCTAAAGTGATTCTAATACGAATGGGAAGTCATCAAACATTTGAGAAGTATTAACCAAATTAGAGAGAGTCCTTGAGCTCAACAAACAAAACTAAACCCTTATGGAAATATAATTAACAATTAAAATCCTAAAAGAGATTTAAATGTTTATCATAGCTATGAAAAGAATAGGCACAATAAAATCATTGTTGTTTTGGGAAATTAAAAATATGTTGCAAAGATGAAAATTATCTAACTGAAGACTTGAATAGCAGAAAAATACCACTGTTAGCAAAATCAGTGACTAGAAAAAAGCTCAAGAGTTCACCCAGAATGGAGGACAGAAGGAAATCATACAGTATGAAGAAAGAAAGAAAAAGCTACAAGAATCTTCCAGACAGATTAACAGCCACTTTGACAGAAATTTTGGTGGAAGAAAATGTTTTTCTGCCTGGAAAATGTACTCCAATGTATGCCAACTGAATGTAATCCTAATTAAGAGCAGTTATCTCTAGCAGTAAAAGTAGAATTAGGGTGAAGAGACAAGGGACATTAACTTTTTCCTTTAAATATTTCAGAAATTATCTAATTACAAAAGTAATATATTTCTAAAGAAATAAACTTAGTGATAGTGAATACAATGATTGTCAAAGACAGGCAAGGAAATGTTAATAAAAAGCAAGCCACAAATGTCAGTACTAATTATATATATACACATATATATGTATGCATTTTTTTGTTCAAGTATGAATTCCAAATTCTGTATCTCTGTAGGGGCATGGAATTGGTGGAATCAATGAGAAGAAAGCTAAAATGGCATACATGATACAATTTTTAAATTCCTGAATCATGACCCCCTCAATGTTTTGAAGTATGAGATTCTTCTGCATTTTTTATTATTGTATAATTTTTGATTTATGTTTTTAAATCATTGCTGCTTTCTACATGCTCAATATTATTCAAATTACAACTTTCAAATAATAAAGCAGAAATTCAATGGAAAAAATGTCAGTACTATATAAAAGTAGATTAGAGATTAACAAATAGTGTAATGATAAACATCAGGAAGCTCAGTAAAATAGCTTTAAAAAACCTCCTATTAAGCAAAACAAATACATATTTTTAAAAATACAATGCAATTTTGAAAAGGAACATCTCACTAAGATTCTCAAAAAATTTCCAAATATTTCCCAAATAAAGCATGGGTTAGGATCTAAATTCAATGTAACAGTGATTTTAAAAACACACAAAAAATTGCAAACATGTGTAATCGACTTACAACAAATTTTTAAGTTAAAATTAACATCTTATTTCTAAAATAATGAAAATAAAACTTCTGTTTATTAAATTTGAGGCACTAAGGGAAAAATAGCATCATTAATAAATTTACTCCAAAAAAACCCCAAAAATATAAGAAAGACTAAAAATAAGGTAGACCTAGGCTACAGAGACCCTGCCACAAAAATAAATAAATAAATAATTTTAAAAAGATAAATAGGCTGAAGATATTATGAAAGAATAACCTAAGAAATTATAAAGTGAGATTCAAAATAAAAGCAAAAACATTGTCAATTTTAAACTAGTAATCTTAGTTACTAAAAAAAATTTGCAAAAAGAAAACAATTTTTAAAAATTTAGACAAAAAGAAAAAAAGACACATTCCTAATGTCGTACATTTGTTGCCTTTTAATATATATATATATATATATATATATATATATATATATATATGACATAACGTGATACTTTCATAAATAAACACACACTGGAGAATGATCTCACATACTTATATTTTGTGGTGATGTTTCTACTTTATTGAATTTACTGATGCTTTTCATTATGGATTTTGATCCATTGGTGACATCTCCATAGATACAGAGAAGGTATGTATTTTCTGTTAGGAACAAAGTCCCATTCATGGTATCCAGTTGCAAACTGTACAGAGTGGATATGGCGTGATTAATGAAAAACAATAAAGAAAAATTACAATATTATGTACGAGGTCTTCTATACATTGCCTGACCCATTCATCCTTATTTCAGTCTCTTCATCATCTCCCATATTTGGTTTTTCCTCCTCATGCCATTTCTCACTCTGCACTTCCTACTAGGTGCTTCTATTTAGTACTAAGCTAATACCAACAGGAAATGCCATGAAGGAGTCTTTCCCAAGGAGCTCAACCTGTGACACTGGAGGAGAGATCTGAAGTATCATATTTGATTTTAATGTTCATTTTATGTCCCTCTAATGTGCTCTGTGCAACTCTTAGGAGACAATTTATTTCTTTTCTCGTTCCCATGAAACACATGACAACATGGAAACAGGCAACACATACTAAAATAAATATTAATGATTAACTGTCATGACCCTCATGATATAAATATGCCAGAAAAATGTTTTTAAAATACGCACTGAACTTAGTTACCCTTTTTTTAGAGAGACCAAAATCAAAAATAATTATTTCTAGCAACTTGAGAGATTTCTCTAAGCTTGACTTCAGATTCATAGAATAGCAAAACCTTTAACGTTCTCCCCAACATATGGTAATACATGTACCTAACAGTCTCACGTGCCAAGAACAAACAAGTACTAGTAATTATTACTATCCACGCATTTGATTTACAAGATATTTAACCCCTTCCATTCAATCATTAGGATAAAAAATATCTTGCTCTTCTCTTATTAAGTATTTGTGAGATGTATTGAATCCTCACAAACACCACCAATTCATTATCTTTTCAACAAGTGTATTTTATACAGTGATAAGATACTTAACACTATGTAAGGCTATGAGGAATACAAATATGAAAGAGACACCATTTTTCCACTCACGAAACTCATCAGCTAAAAGGAGAAGTTAGATGCATAAACAATTAAGTGTTTTAAACTCAAGACCTAATTGTCCATCATCTGTCACAAGAGCTACTATTTGGAAAAAGTATTTGTGAGGGTGATGAGAACTAAGTCCAAGTTATAACTGTTCTAAGTTCTGCTTATACGACCTTGTAAAAGTTACACAACTCAACAGAAAAGTCACTAGCTCCTCTATACAGCATATAATAATTCACTTCCTGTGCTCTCTACAGAGCAAAATAATACTAACAATTAAAGATGACAATAAACACTAAATATCTCAAATGCAAGGTGCTAAAAGTGAAACAGCAATGCTGATCAACGTAAGTAGATTTAATAAATATTTGTTAAATGTAAAGAACATGTCGTTACATCATTTCTCTCTTACCCAGTCTATTTTGATACACTATTAAATTTTATTATCAACTGCTCCACACATTAGAGAATGTATGAATTTTAAAAAAACACATACTAACTCAGCTTCAGAAAAAAAGAACATTCCTACCCACTTGCTTAAAAACCCTGACTTGATCTCTGTATCTTCTGTATCCCCACCTCCTCTATTCCTAAGTTTTGCATAAGCCATTCTCTTCCCTCTCTTTATAGCTTACTACATTTGTACCAAAAAAATGCATGTTTAGCTTTACATGTGTTAAGCTTTGTATAAATATAAAAAATGCATGGATTCTTACATAGCTTGCACTTTCTGTGGTAAAGCTCTATATTTCGGTAGCATTCATTTCAAAATGTGTTGCTATAACTTACTCATTTTTATTCATTATGGTCTCATGTCTAATTTTGAGGGGAAAGTTTTATATGACTCAAACTTAAAGTTTACTAAAAAAATTAGAAATGCTTTATCAAGTCCAGAAAATTCACTTCTGTTCCTAACTTTCTAGAAGTTTTAAATGAATTATATTGAATATTTCAAAAGATTTCTGTACCTACTGATATTAGTATTTTTCTCTTTCTCTTCAGCAGAAAGTCTCATATTGAACAAACACTACTTTTTAACATTGTCATAATAAGTTTTCACCTACTGCTAAATACTTTGTTCATATTTTCTCTAGAACTTTTATATTGGATTGGCACGTGAATTCTCTTCTTATCTAACCTATGTAGTGTTCGAATTCGTTTCACTAAATTCACTAATGAATTTGAGAGTTATTTCTTTTGCTGTTCCAGGACACTCGTAGAAATACATTTACATATTTCAAGAAAGTTTTATGGTACTATGCAAAAAATCTGGGCTTGCTGTTCACTTTAAGTAAAAGCTGTCTAATCCTGCTTAATTCTTTCATTCATATTGTTCATTTTTGACATAGTTCTATAAGTTATATTTTCTTGGGAGTGTTTCCACTTCACCCAGGATTTTCTTTTTACTAAGACAAATTCATTCACTATACTTTCTTTTAGTGTTACAACAACTGGTGACAGTGTCTGTAGCCCTGCCTTCCATCTTTTTATTCTTATATGCTGTGCTCAGTTTCCACTCGTTCTTTCTAATTTATCTCAGGAGCACTAAGGCAATTTCACTGGTTTTCAAAGAACATTCTTCAGCATTCTTGATCTGCAGTGGATCTTTGTTTATAGTTTAATTAACTTCTATGCTTATCTACATTAATTTATTTCTTCTGGGTTTCTTATTTGTTTTACTTCAAACCTGAACTAAAAGCACAACTTGTTAATACTTGTTAATTTTCTGCTTTTATTCTTTCCTTTGATAAGAATTATAGATGATAAATTTCTGAGTGTTATCTACAGGTGGATCCCTCAAGTTCTGTTTTTGTTTTTCGTTATTTCTCTGTTATATTATCTTTTACTCTTAATCATAATTTATTCGTGACCCAGGAGTTACGCATATGTGGTTTCTGAAAAGGTTCCAAATAGAAAATTTCACTTATCTACCTACATGTATATTCCAGATGGCTTGTATAATGCTAGTTCTTTGAAAATTACAATCAATTCAATATTCAATTAATTTTTGTGAATTTTAAATGTGTCCTTGAAAAGAATGTGTTCAACTTTAGTAAATATAACCTGATCTCTACAGAGCAACTACTAACTGTCAGCCATTTATTTTTAGTGATATTGATACAGTTACACTGGCTTTATTTTATTACCAGTTATTCAATATACTATTCATCCTCTGACTTTTGAATTTATCTCATTGTGTGTGTGTATGCTTTTTATAAACATCATCTAACTAGATTTTCCTTTATAAATTGACAATCTATGTCTTTGGAGAGTTTTGTTTTCTTTATTATTACAGGAATATTTGGTTTTATTTTATCATCATAGGTCACTTACTATTTATGTATTCTGCTTTTTCATATTTTTTTCTGATTTTATATTGACTCAGTTTCAGGATTTCTCATTCCACTTTCCCCTTCTCCAGGTTTGGAAATTATGGTCTGTTGCTACACGTTTCCTAGTTGTTACTTCAGACATTTTTAACATTCTTATTTAAAATGAAGGCCTAAAATAAAATATTCTTTCTTATTTTTCCTAAAACATGCAAAGTTCCTAGAATATATAACACTGATTCTACCCTTATTCATAATACATTATCCAATGTTTTCAAGCATATTAGCTCTTTATTTTTAATTTTTAATTATAGAAAGTATATACACTATATATACTTGTGATCCCTTATAAAAATTATTTGAGCAGTAGTAAAATTTGTGTTTTCTTAGCTTACAAATTCCTTGCATTTGCACCTTTATTGTGTTATAACTACTCTATCAGTTGTATTCAGTAAAACATTGTTGTTAATTAAGTATAGTAGTTTAAGAATCATTTAAGGTAGCTTCATCATTTCTTTTGAAAAATAACTCTAGTGGTACTGAATTCACGACCACCAGTTATTTTCTCTAGATAATTCCACTCACTATCTTGAAGAACCCTTATTTATAAAATTGGCTATTGATCATCTCCAACAGGCAATTCTTTCTTTTTTTCTATTTAAAAATATAATCCTTTTGTCTTCGAGGTTCTTTAGCTTCACTATAATATGGGGAAATATGAATTTTTTCCTATGCTGTGCTTGAGATTTAATGGGATTTTTAACTATGGAAATTGGAACTTTCCATAAATTCTAAGAAATTTGTAGGAACATTTGTTTTCCTCTCTCTCTCTCTCTCTCTCTCTCTCTCTCTCTCTCTCTCTTTCTGTGTGTGTGTGTCTCTCTCTCACTGTTTTTTCTCTCTTCTAGGTCTTATATTAGATTATTTTAGTGCTTGCTGCACCATCCTCCATCTACATGAACTATATCTTTTAATCTTTTAAGTGTGTCTGCACAGAACTCAAAATAACTTTTTCAACATTTTCTCTCACTAATTCGTTGTCCAATCGCACTTTACCTGATCATTGAATATATTATTACTGTATTTTTCCTTTTAAGTAGTTCTGCCTGATCGATTTTGAAAGTCTTTTCTTTCTTCAGTATAGTCATTCTAATTTAAATGAAGAAATAAGAAAACAATGCCTATGTAATATATTAAATTATATCTAGTATAAGACAATTTCATTTTCTTTTTGAAACAGGGTCTTGCTCTGTAGCCCAGGATAGTCCTGGGATATATGTAGCCAGGGCTAGCCTTGTACTCATGGCAATCCTCCTGCTTCACTCTCCCAAGTGCTGGAAAATTGAACCCAGGGCCTTGTACTTAGCATATTACAATTTCAATATCTGTAGTGCTTAGAAATCTGATTTTGCAGTTTGTTCTCTTTTGCAATGTCTCACTTATGATGGTTTACTTGTCTATGTGCTTTGATAATTTATCTTCCCTGGAAGTGTATGAAAATTGGTTGAAGACTAAGGTACAGCAAAAGAATCTGCATTTACTTCTGGCAGGTATCTGGAGGTGTTTTATTACCAGGATATGGCAACTTTAAGTTTTCTATTGGGTTTTTAGAATTTACTCCTATATTATGAATTTTGACCCAAAGTTAAGGTAAGAACAAGTTTACTTTTAGAAAATTACAAAGATATATTCTGTTTCATCCCAACCATCCCACAATCATCAAGGCACCCAGAGCCTCACCTGAACTTGGCAAAATTTCTATCTCCTCTAGGAATTAGTGTTTTTCCCAATCACTGAACAAAATGTTCAAATTTAAAGAATTCCCAGCTCCTTTCAGGGGTCTTTTATATGACTTTTCAATGAGCAGAATACAGACTTTTTTTTTGGACTGAATTTGTATTTTTTTGAAATCCAAGTTCGACCACAGGTGTCCAGCCTTTGCTTGGCTGCATTGAAAGAAGAGGAATTGCTTGGGCCACATATTAAAATATCTAATATAGTTAACATAATGGAGTTTTAAAAATGGTAGAAAAGAACACTCATAATCTTTTAAGAAAGGTTATGAATTTATTATGTTAGGCTGCATTCAAATCCATCCTGGGCCACATGTGGCCTACGGGCCTAGGGTTGCATGACCTTGCAGGATTAGGACATAATCCAAAAAAAAAATTTATCATATTTCCCAGCTCAATGCCAATAGTGTCTTGATAGTCTAAACTGTGCTTTCTTTCTATTTACTCTTACTCCACCTAACAAATTATATGTATTTTATTTATCATTTTTAATTCTTCTGATTCACCAAATCATTTTCTTAAAAAAATAAGTATTTTTAGGCAACATATTGTAGAAGCTGCTTAAAACCTAGGCTAGATATGGACATTTACTTTCTTTGCACTACTTATACACAAAATATTTTAGTGGCACATCACTTAGGTTTGTTTCTGGTAGTTTCCTCACTATAAGTTAATGGCACAGTTAAGAGTTAGATAAAATAGAACTTTACTACTCCAAGAGCATACATTTCTAGTTGGAGAAAAGGAAAAAATGATAGGAGAAAGAGAAAAATGATTTTCACTCTAATGTCACACTATCATTTAACATCTGTGCATGTGTTCATCTCTTCATTGATATTTATCCACCACTTACTATGTACAGGGCATTGGTCCAGGGGCTTGGAATGCAACAGTGAACAAAGAACATATGAATGATAACTCAAAAATGAATATATAGAAAGAATAAAATAATATAACAGTTCTGAAAATAAAAAAAATAGTATACTTGTATTCTGTTATCACCTTCATAACAGTATGCGGATGCAAATAATTCTTGTGTACCATAGTTATGGTAGCTGCTTTTTCCCTCTGCACAGGAAAAAATATGCCTTAATTAAACTGAAGTTTTCAAAGCAATTTTCATGGGTAAAGCTTCTTGAACTTAATGACATTTTCAAAATTCTATTACTCTACAGTTTGACACTTCTCAACTCTCATCCAGTCACAAATGCAGAAGAAACACTCTATAATTCACACTGGCTTTTCCAATAAATCAATCGATTTAGCTCGTATTGTGTTCTAATTCAACTTCTATTTTCTTCACCAATAAATTTCAGATTTCATACCCACAGCCATCCAGGGTCAGAATGAAAGATATAACAAAAGCTTCGGTATGGTAGTTGTTGAGTAAGTATTTCGATGCATTTCCCCACCATAAACATTTAATGAGGCTTCCTCTCAACGGAGTATTTACTACATCAATTTATTTCATAGTACTATATTAGGAAGAACAAAATAGAGCAAAAGTTATTTTAGACCCTTTACCAAAATAGCTTCCTTTAAATAATGAAAAGTGCAACAATGTAATTTGCAAAATCATTAAAAGCTTAAATGTTCAATAAATTCTCCTTTATCTACTTCAGACAGCCTTAGTAGCTATTTGTAACACACACACACACACACACACACACACACACACACACACACGCAAAGTAAATACGCACGCACGCGTATGCGCATATTTTGCACTGATTTGCACATCCCTATCTCTGACTGTAACTGAATTGCAGAGGTTGTTAGGACAGTATAAGCATCATCTCGCAGGAATATCTTTAGGATTTGCACTGTCCTTAATCAGAAATGAATTTGCCAAATAAAGAACCTTTGTTGAGAAAAAGAAGACTCCATTCCCATGCCTAGGCCCACTCTCAGCTGCACTCTGTTTTCCCCAGCAGCGGCCATTTCTTGCCTATTGCCTTCCTTTTCAACTAAAGTGAGAATACAGTCCCTTGAATGAAGTATAATTTGGAAATCTATACTCTTCCATAAATGTAAGATGATACAATGCAGTGTCTGGGATAAATGAAACCCCTTACTGGAGCACTTCCTGGCACAATTCTCTTTAGTACTGTGGAAAATGTGCTATATACAGTTCTGTCCATTTACTCTAGCAAATTTCCTTTCACTTAACTAGACATTCCCAAAATATATAGTATTTCTTCTTAAATGTCCCCACCATCAAGTTCTTGTCCACTAAACTTCAGTCCACCTTTTAGACTTGGTTACCCTTACAATTTTTCTGATGGTTTACATAGACCTATAATGTTAGCATAAATTATGTTGACTAAACAACAGGAGCTCTAGCTGTGAGAACTCTTCTGGAATCAGAGACTAGACTCACAGCCCATCTGCCATCATTCACCAGCTTGCTGATTTGACCAAGTTACATAACTTTAGCCTTGGTTTTATTTACTTGTGAAACAAAAATTAATATACCTTATAGGAACACTAAAAAATAAGTAAATAATTGATGTAAAACATTTAACAACCCAGAAACAACTTATACTAATACTCTACTAGTTTTCAAAATATATATTAATGTCAACAATTATTACTGACAAAAAACATGTTTGACCTTGTTATGAAGACAAAATATGTGTCTAATACAAAATGTTGAATCCTTATTACAAGAGCAAAAATGATATGATTAGCTATTATTAGAAAGTCATCCTTAACCTTCTACCTTAATACATATACTTTTCTAAAATTTCCACACTTGGATGGTAATAAGTTTTAATAAAATTTTACATGAAAGCAAATAATTAGGAATTTAATAATGTTGAATCAGAAATGAAGGCACTTATTTAAAGGCATATAACTAAAGGAAAAACAGTCTACTTTAAACTTAGATATATTAATTTTCTAATACATTTATCATAAAAGTAATAATATTGGGAACTATACAGACATTACAAATATTATACGTGTTGTGCTTCTTTTTTTAAGCTACCAGTTAAAATGCAGTAATTGTAACTATACTGACTTCAGAATTTATTTTCAATCATTTCCATTAATAAATATTACAGGCTAAGAATACATATATCTATTATTAAATTACTGATTTAGACAATAACACTATGGCTACAGCTTGTTGCTATCCCCACAATATAGGTAAGAAAACTGAGAATCACATAAATAATTTTCCTTAGGTGACAAAGATGGTAAGCTCTATGATTAGAACAGAAACCCAGAAATTTGGGCTCCAGGCCTGATACCTTTCAGCACTATATTCTACCACCTTCTATTAAAGAACTACCTGTTTGACTGGGATATCAAAAGATATTGAGTATGATTCTTAAAAGTCTGATAAATATTCAACATTAATACATCTAAAACTGAATTTCGCATCTTCCTCCCATAACCAGATTCACCCTTAATCTTCCACATACTGGTTGATGAAAACTTCACCCATGCAGCTGCTCATGAAAGAAAATAAAACAACAAACAAAAATCTAATTATTGTAGTTATTGTTGGAAGATACAGAAATGAGCTGCCCACATCCTCCACCCAAGTAAAATTTGAGTTTGAGCTATAGACAGGGCTATCCTCCCATCCTAAGAGTTCATACTCCCCAGTCTCCTTGTTTCAACTAACATGTGAGATGGAACGAGATGGTAAGTATATAGCATAAGGATGGGAGCAGGGGTATTACATAATCCTCTTACATGGTTTCACAAGTTCTCAACTCTATTCCCCTGCCATCACTTTATGTTTCATGTGCAGCCAAAATAGTCCTTTTCAGAAATCAGTCTCATAGTGTGTTAAACATCCCATAACAGAACCATTCTGCTCAGAAAAGCTACCCCGCTCTCCAAACCTCATCCACTGGCTTCCACCCTAAGTCTCGGTACCTCGCCATCTCTACGCAATCACTCTGCTTCTGGGCTGTCACTTAAACACAGAGGATGTGCCTTTTAAGCCTTTGCTCTACAATCATCTTTATCTGCCCCATTTCCAAACCTCTTTCAAGACTTCAATAATATCTTGCCTTCTAATGCAATATACTATTCAATTTATTTGTTTATGTTTCCTATTTGGGATTTTTACCTATATGCTTCTGGTAAAATGTAAGCCCTTACAAGGAGCAGTGATCAGATATACCCAAGGACACAGAACAGTGTCAACAGTAAACATTTGAAGAGTGAAAAAATCCTTTCTTTTCAATTTAATAAATAATTCCAATTCAAACTCATTGGCTTCCTGAGCAGAGGTTTAAAGGATTCACAAGTCTACTGGTAGAATATTTTCCTGTTAATTAATTCATTGGCAAACATAAGAAGGTCATAGAGACTGATGAGATAACTGAATTTTTATTTTCTTATACTGGAAAGTCTAATATAAGGATCTAAAAGCCCACTTCCTTGTATTTTGTATGGAGGCATCAAATCACATTTCTCATGTCCCTCAACTTACCTCCAGCTCATCAAGTGCACTTCCCAGAGTGGCTGACTGAGGTTCTGACAGGGCTGGCAGATTCTGGATGCCTTGGGAAGCATTTGAAATTACATTAAGAGCATTCTGAATTTCTTCACAAACTGTGTCCTTACTGGCTTTGAGGGCAGCAACATCAGAATGCTCCAAATAAGCTGAACAGATTGAATGCAAGAGGGGGGAGTTCTCCTTCAAGGTGGCCCGGGCCCCTGCAATTTCATCCCTCTGGTTTGGAGATTTTAAGTCCTGAAAAGAGAAATTAAAAGAGCAGTTTATTACAGTGGATTAAGTGAATGACTTATCCACAAAATTTCCATTTTTCTGTCAATATAAATGAAAATAAACACTGAGATATAATCTATAAGTTAACCAATTATTCCTACATTCCATAAGATTCTGAAGAATTACAATAGAAAAGATAAAACAGTTCATAAGTTAAGTCACAATGGTACAGGTGTATTAAACCTGAGTAGACCTAAGCATCTACCAATCATATCCATATACATTACTAAAATCCTCTGACAGTCACATCAATAAGTACATTAAGAGAAAATAAATTATGAGGACATTGTTTACCTTTTTCCATAGATATTGATAATTTCATTTAACTTTTCTTCATTAAAACAAAGCCAACTAAGTTAAAAACATTAAGCTTTTCACCATTCAGCCAGTTTTCTGAATACTAATAAATCAATCATGGAACAATAATATCTCAGCAAACGGTGACTCCTTATTACACGCTAGCCCTTGTGGCAGACTTCCAGTGTACACACGTGACCAACCCGCCAAGGACCACGATCACCTGGAGCTTGTGTTCTTATACAGAGGAAAGGGGACATATAGGAAAACAATACATATAAACAAATGCACAGGAAAATTTTAGGTAATGAAAAATGCTATGAAGAAAATAAGAGCAAAATGTCACAGAGACTGGCCTGAAAGAGGGAAGACTGCTTCAGTGGTCAACAAAGCTATTTCAATGAAGATGACAATTTACGCAACATTTAAATGAAGAACATTACAAACAGAAGAAGGAAAACTATACAGTGAGAGCTGATCAAACCTCGCTCAAACTATGAAAAAATTCAGAAAGCACTAAATTAATGAAGTGATGAAGATCAGCATCACCAATGACATCCTGTGGGCACCATGTATTCCTTGACATATTGTGGCAAAGAGGAGCTTCTCGTTTCTACAGTACTTACTCCAGAAATTCAAAATGCCTGTTCAATTGTGAGAAACACAACAAACAAAACCAGATCGGGGAACGTCTTACCTGTGCCAGGTTAGGGAACTGAAGAGACAAAATAAGTAAATGTAATATAGTACTCTGGCCTGGATCCCTAGGGGGAACAAGACATTTGCTAAAACCCGGTAAAATCTAAATAAAGCATAATGATAGTTTATAGTAATGCCTCAATATTTATTTCTTTGCTGTGGTAAATACTGAAATACTCACAATGGAGGAAACTGAGAAAAAGATAGATGAGAACTCTTGGTACTACTTAGGTACCAGTTTGGCAAATTTAAAAATATTCCTAAAATTGTTTTTAAAAAACTAATTCTGATAACATTTATCACAGTCATGTACTTCATATAACATATCTTACATAATCTTCTTTAAAATTGAGGATAAATGTAATTATCAACCCATTCTAAAAATGAGAAAAATAAGTTATTAAGAGACTAAGCTCTTTAGAAAGGCCCATAAATGTGATGCCCAAACCCTGATCCTAACAACCATGATATCTGCATTCCTGCACAGTGAGAATTTCTTTTTTGGCAATAGAATAACAAGGCTTTGTTATACACACAAACATCTACATTTATACATTATGCAGCTTATAAAGTGTCCTATATAGCCTCATTACAACATTCTTCACAAGAGTTAGGCTAATGTTACTGGTCCTGTTTTAACTACAAAGGTACTCATTGTAAGGAGATTAAAACACTAGTAAAAATAAGTGAGATTTGAGCCTCGGTCTTCTGATTGTAATCTGTTGGTGTTTTGTCATTTTGTTTTTGTTTTTTTTCCCACACAAGATTCTGCTACTCTGGGATAATGTTGCCTGAAGTTAATAAATGGCTTGTGTTACTATATTTTTAGTTCCTTTCCTTCTGAAAATAAAGGCTGTCTGCTACTTCATGCATGCTTTGGGGAGATGAACTTCTTTACAAGACACAGGGAGGACAGTAAGAAGTAGCTGTCAACCCCACTGTTCATGCTCACTAATTACCCAAGCAAAGACTTTTTTTCTTTTTTGGCTTGCTACAATTTTCTCCTTTTTGGTGTGGTTTCTAGTTTCAGCTCCAACATTAGGACCAGGAGCTGAGGAAGTTATGCATCCTTTTGATGTCTGGTTTTTTTCATTTGTAAAAACAGGAATAATGATATTTCTCTTACAAGACTGAGTAAAGAGCATATCCAATATGGATTATAGGTGAAAATAGTAAAGAATTATAGAAGGAGTATGGAATTACTTTATTCCTTTAATGTATCAAACTAGTGTAATGCTTATGTTCTGCGATGGTCCTGTGTGTCTACATTCTGCATAATTTCACCACGCTGCTTATATTTATCACCTTGTGACTTAGAAAATCACTTAATGTTTAAAAATGATTCCTAGCTCCTCATAGGAATACCAATAAAAAGTGTAAAGATTTAGAAAGACCTGAGGAAGAATCTCTGTACAATTATAGTTTTATCACAATTTAACACATAATTACTTCTGAAGCGACTTACAGATTGTACTTTATTTAGAATGGCAGTGTCAGGATTTAGGTAGTTTCTGAAAGGTGAAAAAACTAAACAAAAATTATTAAAAGAATGCTGAAGTTAAAAAGTATTTTTTTGCTCAGAGGGGGCTATGTATACCTTACTATAAATTGTAGCAATTATTAATGTTTAAGGAAATTTGGAATTTAAAAATACACATATATTTTGTCTTTTGAATGCATCTTTTATTCATCTCTGCCCAAAGGCAATCACAGAATTGTTAATAAGCACTATTACCCCAAAAAAGTCCATGAAATCTAAAAGAGAGAACAGGATTAGTGAACAAAGCAAAAATAATATATTTTGACAGTGAATCAAGAAAAGAAGGGAAGGTTATGAAGTTCAGGTGAGAGGACTCTGGAAAGAAAAACCATCTGCCCCACAGAATATCACACGTGATAAAGTTACTGTAGTAGGCACACACATGGATAAAAGGGAAACCAGTGCCAGCATTCTCTTAAACAAAAGGTGGTTGGAGTGTAGTTTGTTGTTTTATTTTATCATCTTAGCTATGATACCACGGGTTCAAATGTTCATATGCTGTCTGTTTATGCTAAAATTTCAAACCAGGTCAAAATAGGAATTATATGATAAGGTCAGTTTTAGATTTCTCTGGATAGAGAAATGCAAAAATATCAGCTACCTAAGAGCTGTATTGCTTATTTAATATTCTTTTTAAATGTTCCAAAAAAAAGTGTCACATACAATTTTCAAGTTAAGGAGACATTAAATGCTTCAAGTTGATAAAGAAACTCACAGGTGGAATTAAAAAGGAAGACCTGACAAGTCTTTGCAAGTGGGTACGAAGCAACAGGTGAGTTTTAACCCTGGCACAGAAGCAAAACATGTTTAGGGATTTTAAAGATCACATAATATAAAAATGGAGGACCCTAAGCTATGAGATAATTAATTTAACTATTAATTCAACAAGTTGTGTTGATTCTCTACTATATATTAGATAATATATTAAATGTTCAAAATACAAAGATAAAGAACTCACAGAATACAAGGGGAAACAAACACACTTGTTTGGGAACTCAAAAATACGGGATGAAATCTTTCAGCTTGAGGGAATCAAAACATTTATTAGGAGTTAATTTTTCTCTACCAATTTTTTGGGATATAACTAATTGATAATTTCATACACAATATGACACTTCGATGGATGCATAGAATGTGTAATGATTATCATAATCTAAATAATCAGCATATCCCAAACTACAAAGTTAGTGTGTCTAGATGTATTGGAAAAATATTTAAAATCTATCCTCTTAGCAAATTTCAAGTAAGCTATGTGGTATTGCTAACTATTATCATGATTAATTGTACCTCTGACCAGCATCTCCCAATTTCCCTTATGCCCCACAACTAGGAACCACCACAAAACTCTTTGCTTCTATGAACTAGACTTAGATTTCACACAGAACTGAGATCATAATGTATTTCTCTTTCTATGTCTGATTGATTTAACTTGGCATGTCTTCTGGGTTCATCAAAGTTGTTGAACATAGCAGAATTTAAGAGAAAGAATCTTACGGAGTAAATAAAATTACTGTGAAAAATACTGGAAAAAACAGCCAGAAAACAGCATATGTAAAGGCAAGAAGAACCAAGGACAAGGTGCACATGGAACACTGCCGGTCATATTCCAAGTACAGAAAACCTAAGCATGAGTGAAGAAGAATCCAGCTGGAAAGGCAGGCACACTTCACTTCACAGGCCACGTTAAAGGACTCCTAAAACAATTTCAAATGTGCATTTTCAAAGATCTCTCTGAAAAAGGCCTTTGGAATAGGTGCAAAAGGAAGGCACTGAGGCCATGGAGAACAGAAAATAATTCAGGTCTAGGTAATAAACAATAACTATCTGAATACTGAACATGATTTACTAGACAACAGTGCCAGTAATATTTAGGAGGTGAAAATGCTAAGATATGGGGATATTTCAAAGGAAGAAGAAGATAAAGTACACAGAAGTGTCTAGAAAATGGTTCCAGCAATTGTATACATAGCAATGCATTCACTAAGATGAGAACATGAGGGAAAAGAGAATTTGTTTGGAAGAGAAAGGTAAAGGAGACGTTGCCATCTACCAAATGTGAGGAGCCAGCATGATATCTAAACAACAATACACCATGCTAACATCTAGAATTCAGAGAAACTAGTCTAGAAACAGAGACACATGAATAACCAGTGCCCAGTTGGGAATCAAAGCTTCATGTGCAAAAATTTGAGGGCCTTCATCTAGTTCAGATGTGACAGTAAAGACAGACACATGAAAGTCATTATAACTTTTTGAGGAGCTTGACACAATAATTTCAATTTCTAGCTCAAAGGCCAAATATTATAAATATTTGAATTACCAAAAGGGGAGCAGGAAGTGCTGAACTTTAATATTTTTAAGTATAAAGGTTAAAAAAAGCAAAAAGCACATGCACACTATAGAGTTCAGAACTAAATTTTTTGTGGATAATCATAGCTACCAAAAGAAACAATTTGGAAAGACAAGATGAATTCTGTAACTAGGAAGTTTAGAATTTTTGGTCTTGTTACCTTGAAAAGATAAGAATTTTTATGAGAGAACATTTATTTTTTTTAATTTTTGAAATCATGAATGATCTTGATATTTATTAAAGGACTTCTTTACTAAATCCAAAATCCAGAAACACTAGGTCAAGTACAAGACAAATCAATAATTAGATCAAGGTATAAATTAACTGGAACGAAATAAACAAACTAGGGCTGTCCCCCCCACTTTCTTATAATTCCCTTGAATGTAACCACTATAACTTACTTATTCTGTACCCAATTATCTTGTATTATATGGTGTATATTGCAAGTTAAACACATTTTTCGTGGAGAAACAAAAAGATAGATGGATTTTTTTAAAATTCAGAGGAAGCAAAGCTCAAAAGAGGATAGAAAATTCAGTTATTATTATTATTGAAGAAATCAAAGTCTTTGGAAAATATTATTTAATCTAAAGAGTTTTGACAAATTTATGTGGGACAATGCCACAAAAAGCTAAAAAGTATATTAAACTATACTGATTTTCACATTAACTGTTAGTGTGTACTTTAAAAAGTATACAAAAAATTGTTCATAGCCGTACTGTCCATAATAGCAAGAATGAACAAATATAGCTACATGAAACAGTATGACATATGGAATGAAAAACATCAGACCCAAAAGAAGAAGGAGTGCATACTGTTCAAACGCATCTACATATCACTTTGACACAGGCAATATCAATCTATGGTGTTAGAAATCAGAACAATGGTTATTCTTGAGGGTCAGTGATGAGAAGCCAGGTATGGATAAAGAATCTTTTAGATTCTGGTAATTTCTGTTTCTTGTCCCGGGTCCTGTTTACAGAAATGTACAATGCAAAAATTCATTAAACTATGCATTACTGAGCTGTTCGTTTTTCTGAATGTATGTGACATTCCCATAATATAAAGTTTACATATAATAAGGGAAAACAAAAATACTAATAAAAACAAGCAAATATCCATGATGTGTACCATCTCTTGGCAAACAATATTAGGTATGACTTAGCCGTGGAACTGCCCTGCTATAAATATTAATCATGATTGTCAAATCAACTGGCTTAATAATTATCTAGCAGATTAGTAAAGGAGACTCCTGAGTCTATATGTGGGGTGTTTCTAGAGATCCTGGCCAATAAGCCAGGACACTGAACATGGAAAATCCACCCTGATTATGGGCAGCCCTATCCAATAGGCTTGTAGTCTGCAAAAACTGAAAGAGGAAGAAGGCAGTCAGCCTGCCCTAGAAAAGCTCTATTTTTCTTGGTACGTATCCTTCTTTGGCCATGACCTGTGAACATCGTACTCCAGTTCCCTCAGGCTCTCAGCTGCTCTCCCAGAGAACTTCCAGGCTTCGGTCTCAGCCTAGTGCTTTATCCTCTAGCTCCCTTGTTTTGTGGCTTCCGGCTTCTTGGATGGAGCAGATACTGGGATCCTCTGGCTCTCCAGCACAATGACTGCAACTCTGAAATATCCCATCTCTGAACCTGTAAGCCTAACTAACACATACTCTTACATTTTACATACATATTTATAATATATTATATATATATAATTGGTTTATATGTGCATCTTAATGTATTAATATGTATATTAGTGTGTTTATCTGGTGTATTTAGCATATATATTTTTTCTATTGTGTATGCATATATATTCTTCCTCTAGAAAACTCCAATACATATACTGTAGCCCAGGCAGACCTTGGACTCACAGCAATCCTCCTGCCTTGGCCTCCCGAGTGCTGGGATTACAAGTGTGCACCACCACACCCTGCTTTATGTGGTGCTGGGGAATCAAACTCAGGGCCTTGCTCTTACAAGGCAAGAATCTTAACTGCTGTGCCATTCCTCCAGCCTCTGCTTTCTCATTTAATGGCTCAGCTATGGACAGGATTCAAGAGATGGGCTGTGCCTCAACAATTTTTCACTCAATTTTACTTCTATTTGTTGTCAGAAGCCTCGTGATCTGCTCTCAAGACTGACAAAAAAAATTCTCCTTTAACGCTTCCCTTCTGTGACAATGCAAAGAGAATACATATTTTAGGAATATGTTCCTGACAATTTCCATACCTAGTACAAATCAGATGCAAAAATATGCTCTTTAATTCCATTTCAGAACAATACCGATAAGAAACACCATGGTCCAAACTACAAAACTAAAGCATGGTCCACAAGATTATTTACAATACTCAAAAATAAAAGAGATACATGCAGAGGGAATGGAATTAAGATGAATCACATTGCATATTTCACTCTACTTTTGATAAAAAATAAACATGCTAAATATGTCATCTTGGTAATGATAGCTTAGTTGTGTCTTTTCAAGGGAAAAAATTCTCTTTTTAAATTAATTCAACAATCTTGAAACAAACACCTGCTACAAGGTACAACAATAAAGCTAGACCTACAGACTCAAGATTTTTATTCTAAGTCAGAAACATGAATAGGCCACATCTTACAGGCCACCATCCTGAGAAATTGGGGTGCAGTGAAGGGCACTACTGCCTCAGAGTCCTGTGAGATAACTCAGGAGTGATAAAGGCTTTCTTAAGGAGAGAAAGAACAGGGGACAATGGGCAGAAGGCCATGTGCTGGGTGAGGTCATCATCCAGAATATGTGTTTCTTTCTTTCTTTCTCTCTCTCTCTCTCTCTCTCTCTCTCTCTCTCTCTCTCTCTCTGGATGGAACACGGCAATTGACCTTAATGTTCAGGAGCTAGTTACAAATTAAGTATCTTAGTAACTTACATGATTTCTGTTCACTGATGCACACAATTAAAGAATAAGAAAGAGCATCAAATATTCTGATATATTCAGAAGGTCACCAGATGTTCTGGGTTCTACACATCTTAAGAAAAATTATTTAGCATTAACAACCTAATCATTTAAGTGTAAGTTTTCCTTAGAATTTAGAATTCTAGATAAAGGGAAAGGATGTAAAGTTCTACCAAGGATGATGCCCACAGGAGCAACCACTTTGACACTTCTACTCCCCGTTTAATAGTCTTGTTATCTACCCTATCAACAAGAGATATGAAGAGTATACTTGATGTTTCCAACTCCTCATACCCATCATTAAGTGAGGTCTGTCACTGTACTTATTAAAAATTTTCTAACTAAAATGAAGGGAAGTAATAGTACATGTTACTGGACCCAGAAAACAAGGTGAGATAGCTATACTATTCTCAGACACAGCAGATTTTAAGCCAAAACAGATCAGAAGAGACAAAGATGGATATATCTATTATAAATAATTCAACAAAAAGAATTAACAATTATTGATACATATAAACCCAGCCTCCGGGCACCAAACTGTGTAAAAAAAAAAAAAAAAACTGCAAGACGTTAAAGAACATGTAGGCCCCAATAAAATTATAGTAGGAGATTTCAATACTCCACGTATGATAATTGGACAAGTCAATCAGATGAAATATTAACAAAGAATTAGAGTTAATCCACACCATGAAACAATTGGACTTAACTGATGTTACCAGCATGTTCCATCCAACATCAACAGTACATATTTGTTAATCTTCTAGCTAAACTAACTAAATCTTGATAATCTTCTAGCTAAACTAACTAAAAGAAGGAAGAAAAAATATATCAATGCAAATAGAAAAGAAAAACAGGGAAATTACAAAGGACACCATTAAAATTGAGAGAACTATAAGGAACTGTTTTGAAAATGTATACTGTAACAAATTGTAGAATCTGGAAAAATGGAAAATTCCTAGACTTATACATGATACCAAAAAATCAACCAATAAGCTATAAAAGCTCTGAACAGACAAATGACAAGTATGATAATTAAGGGAATGAGAAAATCTCTACCTAAAAATAAAAGTTCAGGACTAGACAGATTCACTGCAGAATTCCCCCAGAACTTCAGAAAACAAATATCGTGAATACTTCTCAAACTGCTCCACGAACATGAAAGAGAATGAATATCACCAAGCTTGTTTCTAGAAGCTAACATTACACTGACACCAAAACCAAATGAAGATTTAACAAGGAAAGAAAACTATAGGCAAGTCTCCTTAAGGAACATAAACGCAAAAATCCTCAGTAAGATACTGGCAAACATAAATCAACAAATCATTAAAAAGATCATTTACCATGACAAACTTGGGTTCATCAAAAGGATGCAGAGATGGTTCAACACACCTAACTCAGGTAATGCAATACATGACATAAATAAAAGCCATGGAAAAAATACATCATCATCATCTCAGTAGATACGGAGAAAGCCTTTGACAAAAATCCAACATCAAATCTGGATTAAAAACCTTAATAGTTAGGTATAGAAGTACCTTATGTCAAACCAACAGAAGTATACAGAACCTATTGTCAATATTATATTAAATAGTGAATAAGTGAAAACATTCTCTCTTAAATCAGGAACATAAGAAGGCTCTCCACTCTCATCACTCCTCAATACAGTATTTGAAACTCTATCCAGAGCAATCAGGCAAGAGAGTGAAATAAAAGGAGTATGTATTCAAAAGTAAGAAATGAAACTTTCCTTATTTGTAGATGACATGATTCTCTATGTAGAAGATCCCATCCAGAGACTCTTAAAACTAATTAACAAGTTCAGCAAAGTTGCAAGACACAAATTAATACAAAAAATTAATAGCATCCCTCTACACTAACAATGAACTCATGGAAAAGGAGTTAAGAGAATAATCTCATTCTCAGTAGATTCTCAAAAAATTAAATACCTAAGAGTAAGTCTAACTAAGGAATTGAAGTACCTCTCCAATGACAACTACATTATGCAGATATAAGCACTGAAGAAACTATTAGATGATAGAAAGACATCCCCTGTCCCTGGAAAGGCAGAACAAATATTGTCATAATGGCTATACTGTCAAAGCTGATACACAGATTCAATACAACTCCTATCAAAATAGCAACATTTTTCACAGAACTATAAAAAACAATCCTACGACTCATATGGAACCAAAAGAGACCCAGAATACCCAAAACAACCCTGAACTACAAGACAAGATCAGGCAACACCACAATTTCAGACATCAAGTTTTATTATGAAGAAATAGTGACTAAAAAGGATTTGGTACTGGAACAAAACAGACAGATTGACCAACGAAATAGAACTGAGGATGCAGAATCACCCTCGGATACCCTCAGCTACCTGATCTTTGAAAAAATGACCCAAAAATATACACAGGAGTAAGGATACCCTCTTCAATAAATAGTGCTGGGAGAACTGGTTATCCACAGGCAGAAGAATGAATCGAGACACAGGCCTATCACCATGTACCAAATCAAATCAAAGTGGGTCAAAGGCCTAGATATTAAAACAGAAACACCGAATCTTCAGGAGGACAAAATAGGTAAAAATCTTGAAAATACAAGTGTGGGAAAAAACTTTTTAATATGATACCTGATGCAGTAGAAGTAAACTCCAGAATAACAAATGGGAATATCAAAATAAAAAGCTTCTACACAGCAAATAATCAACAGAGAGAAGAGAGAAGCAAGAGAATGGAGGGAAAGTTCTTACCACTTACAACAGGGGGCTAATAACTAGAATACACAAAGAACTGAAGAAAAATAGGCCCCTCAAAATTAAATACCCAATTAAAAAAACAGGAACCTAAAATGAACAATTCTCAGATGAAGAAATACAAATGGCTAGCAAATGCACGAAAAAATGTTCAACAACAACCTTAGACATTAGATAAATGCAAATCAAACAGCACTGAGATATGATCCCGCCCAGAAAAGGTCTTCTATCAAGAATTCAAAAAGCAATAAATTCTGGCAAGCATATGGGAAAAAAGAAACCCTTTATATTGCTGGTGGGACTCTAAATGGGTATAATCACTATAGAAAACAGTATGGAGATACCTCAAACAAGTAAAAATAGATATTCCAAGACTTAAAAGTACCATAGAGCAGAGATTCATGCATACCCACGTTTATAGCAGCACAACTAATAACAGCTAAATCATGAAGATGCCAAAAAATCCATCAACAGACCAATGGATTCTTAAAAATGTGCTCTCTCTCTCTCTCTCTCTCTCTCTCTCTCTCTCTCTCTATATATATATATATATATATATATATATATATATATTCAATAGAGCATTACTCTGCCATAAAGACAGATATATTTGAGTCATTTGTATGTAAATGGATACAAGTTGAGACCATTATGTTTAGTGAAGTGAATCAGGCTCAGAAGACTTAATATTGCATGATATCTCCAATATAAGAAATTCAGAATATAAATAAATTGTAAAGAAAGGAAGGAAAAACGGGACGAAGGAAAAAAGAAATGAAATAAAGGAAAACACAAAGGCAGACAGGTAAGCAAGATCAAACATAATGCAAGGAAAGATGTCCCCTATTTGAGTGTTTTTCAAAAAGTTAAGCTATTACCCCTGTATTAATAACTTAACAAACTTGGTATGTTTTAGATATTCTTCTTGGTTGGTTTGTTTGCTGGTTTGTTTGTTTGTTTGTTTGTTTGTTTGTTTGTTTGTTTGTTTTGAGACAGACTCTCACTCTGTAGTCCAGGCTGGTCCTGAACTCACTATGGAGCCCAGGTTGGCCTTGCAATTAGGGCAAACATCCTGCTCAGCCTCCCAAGTGCTAGGATTAGTCGTGTGCCACACACCCAACATATGTCATGCTGGGGAATTGAACTCAGGTACTTAGCACTCGACTTAGTGCTTGCGCTTTAACCACTGAGATATTACCCAAGGCCCTGTTTTATATATTCTAAGGAACTGATTTTTAACAAGAATTTATACAGAAAATTTGTATGAAGCAATGAAGAAATATAAATACAAAGTAATAAGCACCTAACTCTGAAGTTCTATGTTCTTCATTAATTGGTAAATAATAATATACTAAAAATTAAATTAGCTAAAATAGGCATGATACATAATATCATTATAGACATTATAATAAAAAGTGTGAGAAGCTTAAAAAACACTTTCAGGGAAATAGATGAGAATTTCTAACCAAACCAGGAAAAAGATGGACAAGAAACTGATGCAAATACGAGTCAGCTGGCTCACAAATAGGCCTATCAAACATACCGTACTAAACCATGAGATCCTGAAACAGTCTCTAAACTTACCACTCCTACAATCTTTGCCAGTTTGGCTTGAGGCAATTAATCAGGTTCTAGGCCAGAAAAGTCATTGTCATCTTTAAACTTCTGGCTTTTTCTCACAGTTATATAGAGTTGGTCAGAAAATTATTACTGGTTTTACCTTCATTCATCTGAAATTTGACCTTTTATCACTCTACATGTCACCATTTTATGATTGATTCAGACCATTGTGGGTGATCTCCTTGACCCCATCCCTAATACTCCACTTGCTCACTGTGATTTGGCCACATGGACCTCCCCATTTCATGGAGAGGCATGTTCCTACTTTAAGCCTCCCACAGCTAAGCATGCCTTACTTACTTCAAACTCATATTCAAATATCAGCTTTTTAGGGAGAAATATTCCGTTCACACTGTCTAAAAAGTTCGACCAACATCCAACCTAAAAATGCATTAACTGTCTTAGTAACTTATTTGTTATTGGGACAATATACTCAACACCCACAATTTAAGAGAGAAAAGATTTATTTTTAGCTCATAGTTTCAGAAGGTCTCACACAGTCCCTTTACAGGAAGCAGACAACGTGCAAACACCTGGCTGAGGCTGGAGAGCTGCAGACAGTATAGTAGACAGAAGCCAAGTGAGGCAAGAGGCAAAGCAGAGTCTGCAGTCTCAGGCAAGGCCAGAGCTTTCCCAGAAGGAAGCTACAACAATGTTTCTTCTTCCTTCCTTTACTTAGTTGAAGCTTTCAGTCCCCTCCTCCCCAACCTGCCTCACACCCCAACCCACCTCCTGCCCCAGGGTATGTGCCCCTCCCTCACTTCATGGCACACAAGTGAAAAACACCAAGTTCTTCCTTGGGCAACTCCCAGTCTCAACAAATTGACACAATCTTTCCAGGTCAGACACCAAGAATCTGCCATTTCCAGCCAGGCCCCACCTCCTAATAACACACCGTTCTCTATCATCCCACTACATCCAAACACATGAGGCTTTTGGGGGACATTCCAGATCCAAATCATAGCATAGCAATAACCCCTTTCCTTGCTTTATTTTTCTATTTACATTATTCTATTGCATTTCCTTGCTTTAATTTATTTTTCTATTACATATATGATAGTTATGTATCCTGTTTTATTTCTGTCTATTCAGATAGGGTGGAAGTTCCACTGATGGTACATAGAAAGTGCATTAAAGTTTTTATCGGTTTAATGACTGTGTAAACAGGAACACAAATTTTAAATACGGAATTAACAATTTGAAACATCCTACTGATAAAAATTACAGGGAAAAGTCCTAATAGATGGGGAGAAGATTCCAGATAACAGTCTAAAGATTAAAAGAGACAAATAGAATAGAAAAAGTATAAAATTCCTGCTCCTTTTTATATTTGAATCTCATTTTTAGCACACCTGCATATCTTAAGATTAATTTTAGGTTTTACTTAGGTCATCTGTTATGCTTGCCAGAATTCATATCAAAACTTTTTTTTAATCAAAACAATGCAACTCAATGGCTTCAGCCATAAGGTCAACTGTGTATACCTGCCTATTAGAAAACAAGTTATATTTAAAACTTAGATCCCAAGTTGACACTGATTGTTGTCTTATTCCAGAATTGTATACAGGGCATGAATCATATATATGCAGAATATTCACTGTTTAGTTTTTGCCAGCTGAAATCTCATGTCTCTAGGAATGGCTTCAATCTGCCCTGGTAAATAAAATAAATTAGCATTCTTGCACTCTAGAGGGAAGTATGTGTTTAGCACCAAATGGATTCAGCAGATGACTAAATACTTTTCCCTTTCCTCTCTTGTTCCTATCATAAATACAACAGATGCAAGTTGCTGGAATGTGGACAACCCCAGAAGGTTGATGTTTGCTTCTTATGCATAAGTAAACCGTTCAAAAATTAATTCCATTGAGCATACTAGAGTTAGCAAGAACCCCTTGGTTTTTTTTATTTTCATCAAGAGGACTACATGATTAAACACATTACAAAGATCTCTGTCCATAGTCTATGTAAGACACATGGTTACCTTTGATGTTAAAGATCACTGAATATAAAACAGCAAAATGTTCATCTAACCCAAAATAAATGATTGCCATATAAATGAAAGTTAAGGCAAATGTAAGTGAAAGGCAAAACTCCTATGATTCTTGTCTTTATGTCCCATAAATCCCGAATATTACCCAAATTCATGAAACACAAAGGTAAGAAACATTGATATCTAAAAGCTCGGTTTAAATAAAAAGAGGACAATTCTATTTGTATTAAGTAAGAAAAACGTCCTTACTAGGAAAGAGAGATCTTCAACATTGCCTCTTTTAAAAGTGCAAACACAAGGGAAGAGATAAAACCTCCCCCAGCCATCCACTTGCCTTGCGGTGTTTCTCAAGTTACCATTAGGGTTTCTGCTATCCTAATGTGACTTGTACTCTCATTGTGCTTTCCATTCACTGTTGGATATGTAATTAATGTACACTCAAAGATGATCAACTTCAGGTAAGAATTTCTTAAGCCTTATGAAGAGAATCTATGAAAAAGACTACAGATATTCTTATACACACTGGTGAAAAACTGAGGTTTTCCTTCTTAAGGTGGAGAACAAAATAAGCATGTCTCCTTTCACTGCTTCTATTCCACAGTGCAAAGGCAACACAATTGAGATAGTTTAAAAAAGCAAATGGTATCCAGATGGAAAAGGAAAATAAAACTCCCTATTTGCAGCACTTATATATAGAATATTCTAAGAAATATGCCAAAAATTTAAAAATTAATAACATCGTTAGAATTATAGGATGCAAGATCGATACAAAAAATTAATTATATATCTGAATACTTGCAACAAAATATTCCAAATTGAAATGAAGGAAATAATTGTATCAAAAATTACAAAAGATAGTACCAAACTTAAGGAAAGCACAAAATGTGAATATATAAAATTATAAAATATTATTGAAAGAAATTAAGTAAGATCTTTATTCCATGTTATGGACTAGAAGACAAGATTTTTATGAGGGCAATATACCCCAGACAACTATAAATTCACTGCAATCCCTATTAAAACTCAAGCTGTGTTTTTTGTAGAAGTTGACAAAACTAATCTAAAATTTGTATGAAAAGGGAATGTGAGTATAACTCAGAGATTCAGCGCCTGCTTAGCAGGCACAAGGTTCTAGGTTCAATTCTCCAGCACTACATAAACTGAGCATGGAGGTGCATACCTATAATTCCAGCTTTTGGGAAGCTGAGGTAGGAGGGTTGCTGTGAGTTTAAGGCCAGCCGGGGCTGCACAATGAGTCCAGGACCAGCCTGTACTACAGGGCAAAACTTTTCTTCAAAAATAAATGACTAAATAAAATTTAAAAACACCCACACCTCATATATGAGGCTAATAACCAGAATATACAATAACTGAAAAAATGCCCCTCAAAATCAAAGACCCAAATTTTAAAATGGGCAAGTGAAACAAATAGACAGTTCTCAGAAGCACAAATGGCCAGCAGATACACGAAAAAAAGTTCAACATCCTTTGCCATTACAGAAATGCAAATCAAAGCAGCCTTGGGATATCATTTTATTCAAGTAAGAATAGCCTTATAATAAAATGAAATTTAAATGGATCAAAGAGATAGATATCAAAAGAGAAACAGAGAATCTGCAGTTGTTCCTCATGTACATATTTTGAAGATAAAATAGGTAAAATGCTGAAAGAGATAGGAATAGGAAAGGATTTCTTAAACAGAGCACTATCAGCACAAGAAATCACAACAATAATCAACCAATGGGATTACATCAAATTAGAAAGCTTCTGCAAAGCAAACAATCAAGAGGGTGTAAAAACAGGTCACATAGGAACTGGAGAAATGGCTTAGCAGTGCTAAATCAAGAGCTAAGTACCTAAATTCAATCCCCCAGCACCACAAAAGCCAGGCGTGGCGGCACATGTCTATAATCCCCGCACTTAAGAGGCTGTGGCAGGAGGATTACCTTGAGTCCAACGCCAGCCTGGGCTCTATAGTGAGTTCACGGCCAGCCTGGGCTATAGAGCAAGAACCTTTTTCAAAAAAAAAAAAAAAATACATATAAAATAAAAATAAAAATAAAAAACAGCCCACATCATAGGAAATGATTTTTCCAATAATGCCTAAGAGAGAATATTAATATGGAGAATACATAAAAGCTTAAAAAATAAACTTCCCCAAAATAAATGACCCTACCAAGAAATGGGCAAGTGAAATGAAAAGAAATTTCTCAGGAGAGGAAGTAGAAGAAGCCAACATATAAAAATGTGTTCGCTGTCTTTAGCCATCAGAGAAATGCAAATGAAAACAACAGTGACTCGTTATCTCACTCCAGTGTGAAAGGTCTGCCTCAAGAGTTCAAGAAAGAACAATAGCTGGTGAGGCTGTGTATAAAAAGGAAAACTTGTACACAATTGCTGAGACTGCAAATTGGTCCAACCACTCTGGAAAGTAGTGTGGAGATGCCTTAAAAAGCTAAGAATAGAAACCCCATTTGATCCAGTTACCACTATACAGGGCATCTGCTCAAAAAATCTAAAGCCATCATATCATAAAGACACACACATGTACATGTTTATAGCTGCATAATTCCTCACAGCTAAATCCAAAAGCAACTAACAGGCACATCAACAAAGGAATGAATAAAGAAAATACTGTGTTTGTACATAATGAAATGCTTTACAGGCATAAAAGGACAAATATGAAGCATCTGAAAAAATATAAGGTCACCTCGAGTCAATAATGCACAATAAAATAGAACAAACACAAATGATTGAATATCAAATAGTGCCATGAGATTTTGATAGACGCATTAACAAAAAAACAAAAGACAAAGGAAGGAAGAAGGCTGACAGACTGCTACAAAAGAAGAGAGATGCTGAGAATTACAGGGGTGGGATAAGGAGGGAAGTGGGAGGGAAAAGAAGTCAAACATATACAGATAGTCACAAAGTCCCAGGTTGTATGCTATTAACACATTAGTGAATCTGTAGGTCATGCATAGGTAAGAAAAAATACTAAAAGAAAATTTAAAGGAATGAAATACTTAAATACAGCCAAGAAGGAAGGAAGGAAGGAAGGAAAAAAGGTTAAGTGAGAGAACTCAAATAGCTGTAAGTGCTGGCAAGGTTGGGGGATTGCTGGAGGGACTGTAAACTAGTACAATCACTATGAAAAGCAGCATAAAGTTTCTTCAAAAAATTGAAAATTGATGCTCTGTTTGGCCCAGCGATATCTCTTCTGTATATCTTTCTGAAACAGTAAAAAGCATGTATTACAGAGAGTTATATATACCCTGTTTATAGCAGCACAACTAATAATAGCTAAATTATGGAAGATGCCAAAATGCCCATCAATAGACCAATGGATACAAAAAAATGTACACAATGGAGTAATACTCTGTCATAGACAAATAGATTTGAATCATTTGCAGGTGAATGTATACAACTTGAGACTATTATGCTTAATGAAGTGAGTCAGAGTCAGAAAGTTACGTGTCACATGTTTTTTTCTGAGAAACTCAGAATACAAGTAAAGAATGGAGTCAACTGGGCGAGACATTGTGAGTTGAAGGGAATGAGGGAGGAAGCAGGCAGGTGAAAGGAGAATATGAAATTGATGGAGTATATATGGGCACAAAATGCTCAAGCTTATTGTAACCATTGCTTGTTGCATATATAACCAATAAAAATGGGGGGGGGGGGAGACAGAAGAAAGTCAAATATTCACTATTTTGAAATGACATGAGATACCGAAAATCCCATAATTTTCATACACACACACACACACAAACACACACACAAACTCTCAGAACTAACTAAAAATATTCAGCAGAGATAGAGGATATGAAATTAAAATTTGAAAATCACTAGCCCTGCGATGCAACTGTAAAGACTTTTCTGAAATAAAAATACAAAATACATGCATAATAACTATTTTAAAAATAAAATACTTAGAAAAAATTTAGCCAAAGAAGTAAAGCATCTCAATGATGAAAACCATAAAAATTTGATGGAATAAATTGAAAAAGACACAAAAAATAGAAAGGCACTCCACACTCATACATATTATAAAAGAATCAATATTGTTAAAATGTTCACACAACCCAGAGAAATCTACAGATTCAGTGCAATTTGTAGTAAAAAAAAAAAAAAAGACACTCTTCACAGCACTAGAAAAGACATTTACAAAATTTATATGGAACCACAAAAGACTTTAAATAGCCAAAGAAATCCTGAGGGGAAAAAAAGGACAAAACACAAAGCCATAGCATCACAAGACCTGACTTCAAAGCACAAAACAATGCAGTAGTAATCAAAGCAACATGATACTGAAAAAAAACCAATACATGAACAAATGGAACAGAACAGAGCCTAAAAACAAATTCATACACCTACATCCACATCCACCTGGTTTCTTAAAAAAGAAGCAAAGCTACATTGTACAAAGGACAGTATCTTCAATGAATGGTGCAAACTGGATAGGCATACAGAGAAAAAGAAACTAAACCTCTACTTCTTGCTGCAGAGAAAAATCAACTCTAAGTGAATCGCTTGGGTTCTAAATGTAAGACCCAAAACTAGATAACTATTAGAAGGAAATACAGAGAACAGTTCAAGAATTTGGGATAGGCAAAGATTTTTTATTATGCCTGCAAAGCATCAGCAAAAAAAAACCAAAACAAATAAAATTATATCAAAATAAGAAACTTCTACACAGCCAAGGAAATAATAATAAACAGAGAAAAGGCTGTAAACAGGAGAAAATAACTGCAAATTATTCAGTTGATATGGGGCTAATATCCAGAATATAGAAGAAACTCAACAGCAAAAGAACAAATAGTCTGATTAAAAACGGGAAAATAAGCTGACTAAACATTTTTTCTAAAAAGACCAATTAAATGACCAATAAATATATGAAAAATGTTCAACATTATTATTGAGGGATGAAAATTAAAATCACTATGAAATATTACCTTATTCCAGTTAGAATAGCTATTAGCAGATATTATTGGGGATGCAAAGAAAGGGGACCTTTTTTGAATACCAAGGATTTAACCCTGGACAATGGTTCTGCCACTGAGCTCTCAGCCCTATTTGGGTTGGATCGGGTTGGGTTGGATTTTTTGGGTTGGGCTGGGTTAGGCTGGTTGGTTGGGTTGGGTTGATTGGTTGGTTGGTTGGTTGGTTGGTTGGTTGGTTGGTTGGGTTTTTTGTTTGCTTGCTTTGTTTTGTTTTAATTAAGAAACAGGATCTCTACTGAGTTGCCCAGGGTAGCCTCAAACTTGCAGTCCTCTTGTCACAACCTCCTGAGTAGCTGGGATTATAAGCATTTGTCACTGCACCCTGTCAGAGAAAGAGGAACTCATAATAACCTGTTGTTCGGAATGTAAATTGGCGTAGCTATTGTAATAAAGAGTAAAGTTTCCTAAAAAAAAACATCCTGAAAATGGAACTACCATAAGATTCAGCAAACCCACAACATGGTATAAATCCAAAGCAAAGGATATCATTAGAGCAAATAGATTCATGGATACCCATGTTTATTGTAGCCCTATACACAATTGTCCAGAAATGGAAATTATTTGAGTTTATCAAGTTATGGAAGCATGAAGATTAAATATATGTGTACACAATGGAATACTATACCACCATGAAAGCAACAAAATGTTGTCATGTGAAGCAACATGGATGGAACTGGAAGGACTCAAATAAAAAAAAAACAGAAAAAGAAAGACACACTACTCATTTGTGGAAGCTAAAATGACTCATGACATAGCACTCGGAGAGTAATACAGAGACGACCAGAGGCTAGGAAGGAAAGTGGGAAGAGGGATGTGCAAAGGTGAATAATGAGTACAAAAACACAGTGTGAGGAAGGAGGGGAAGCAGTTCTCATGCCACAAAGGATATGTCCAGTCCTGGGACAAAGGATGAAGACACAACTTAAAGTCTCAAAGACTAGAGAACTTGCAGGTGACTGCAGGGACTCACCCCAAGAAGGAGTGGCACAGCCATGAGGAAATGTCTCTTTCCATATTTACACAGGGAAAAGAAAAGGTACAAAAAGGGGGTGGAAAAGCATAATAAGGGGAAATCGCCTCAGGGCAGTGAATCATTTACAAAGAATTAGTGAAAGCAGACCCACTGACGAATAAAGTCACAGAGCAGACAGGTGGGAGTTGCTATTAAAATTATAAGGCAGGATTTAATCCTATCTGTCTCTGAGATTGCAGACAGCAAAGTGGGTATTATGCAAATTGGGAGCAAGCAGGCCCCAGGATACCTTACAGCTGTCTGAAAAGTAAGCTACTTCACAGTAGATCAGTGTATGGGTAAATATTAGTCAGGTTTGGGAGGGACCCAGAGAATAGGGAGACACATGTCCTCATAGGAAGAACCTTTCAACCTGTGAGGCAGAAAGCCAAGCAAGTATCAATGTATGGATTATGGAGAGGGTTCCTCACATTTATGGATTACTAAAAGGGTCTCCACAAGGACAAATATGATCTACAACAATTTCTTACATATTTCAAAATAACCACAGAGAAGTTTGAAGCTTTCCAACACAAACATTATAATATTTCAGGAGACAGAAATGCTAATAAGAGCAATCTGATCACTATATATATTTATAGATATAGTGAGCTATATCGTGCCTCATAAATAAATGCAAGCATGTCAATTAAAAAATTAAAATTAAATAGACCTGGAGGAATGGTACAGTGCTTAAAGCACTTGTCTAGCAAGCACAAGGCCCAGAGTTTGATTCCCCAGCACCACATAAACTGGGTGTTATGGCACATACCTACAATCCCAGCATGTGGGAGACTGAGGCAGGAGGACTGCCATGAGTTTGAGTCTATCCTGGTCTACAGAGCGAGTTCAGGACCAGCCTGAGCTGAAGAGCAAGACTCTATCTCAAAAAACAATTAAAATTTTCAAATTTTCTTTTTATTTGCACAGGAAATTGAAGGCACAAATAACAATGACTTAAGAGTTCACAAGGCTTTGGTTTGATTCTCACATCTGCTCCTTGAAATATCACCCATAAGTCACCATCTCTGAGGTTTTTTTTTTTTTTTTTGTGACACAGGGTCTCGCTCTACAGTCCAGGCTGGGGTTTCAGGTGTAGGCCACCACAGCCAGCTTATGTGGTGCTAGGGAACTGAACTTGGGTACTTAGCACTTACCTAAATGCTTGCTAGGTAAGTGCTTTAACCACTGAGCCATTCCTCCATCCCCTCTCTAAGCCTCTTTCTTCTCTTAAAACAGGTCTGTTTGAATAAGATATACTACATGACATGAGATGAAATACATAGTCCTTAATAGTTATTTTTATTCAAGTAATAAGACTAATTTTTGACATTTCTGAATATAATATCTACTATTCAATCCGTTCAAATGTCAATCTATTTTTTTAAAAAAGCTAACAGATGGACAGTAAAAAGTTTACACTATCAAATTGCTTTGTCTGACACATATTTATTACAGTCCACCCCCAGTAGCTTTTGTGACTTAAATGTAAATTTCATAAGCACTGTCTCATTTGCTGGCATTGAAGTTCTTCTCTGCAACAGGTACCTTTTTCTACTCTGTTTGCTAGTTCTTCACCAGCAATGAAACCCTGACTATCTTTGTTCAGGCCAGAGATAGAAACGTGTAAATCCTCAGAGTGTACAGTGTATATCAGGCATTTTATAGAATTTTACATCTGGTATTTTTTTTTTTTTGCCTGCATATCCTTCCCCTGGCATACAGAAAGGGTTAGGAACAACATCCTTACCAAGACGAAGCAGGAAGGCTGAAAGGTGTAAGACCAAAGTCTTTGGCAGCCTGCTACATCCTGCCTCAGAGGATGAGCTGGTTTTCTTTTTTATGGGTAGATGTTTGTAAAAAGCAAAAGCTACCATCTGCACTTGTTATTATCCCCCCTTGGACTCTAGTAGTAAAAAATAAGATTCTGTGCAATTCTCCACGCCACAAATCAATGCATTAATAACCTTTTCACCACCTCTGACTTCCGTCTTTCAAAACAGTGCTAAGACACCCAGGAATGTTGTTGAAAGTGGTGTTTATGATGCTGTAATAACCCAGACCACAATAGTAGCAGATCGGAAACCACAACAATTCCCTCAGGTTTTAAACCGGAGTACTGTGTTGAGCTTCTAGGGAAGACAAAGTTGTTGATGGCCAAAGTGAGAACTCACTTGTAAAGGAGTCCTGCAGCCTTACAGTGGTGGCAACTAGCAGCAGTAAACAGGCTGATCAGAGCCTATTGTGCCACACTAGGGGGGCTGCCTTCTGGCGCTGCTGTCCTAAGTAGCCCTAATTGTCTCCAAGTGCAGCAGTAGGGCACCAAGCTTTCTCTCTTTTCTCCTACCAGGTAATTAGTGTATGCATATAAGATGGTAATTCTTTGAACTTATATACAGTTCTTTGTCTTTAAATATTTTCCCTCAAAGACTGGTGTTAAAAACCATGGAGTGCATCATTTCGGAATGCACAGTCATTTACCGTGACTCTGGCCTTCGTGGACAAGTCCTGACATTTTCACTTTCGCCCATGTTATTTTGCATTCTCCTTTTCAACAATATCTTTTTGCTCTGTGAAGTAATTTTTTCACCTGATGAGTTTTTAAATCACTTTAGGCTTTATTATACTCTTGATATTTTTGTTTAGTTTGTTCTTTCTGTCTCTAGTACTGGCACTGTTTCTCCTAAAGATCCACAGGTGGCCTTTTGAGAAACCATAGAGAGTCTGTGAACTGTTTAATTTTTTTCTAGTTTTTCCTTTTTTAAGCAGTTTTGTTTTTTGAGATTAGTGGCAGTGTAGGTTTCTCATGCAGGCACAGAGCCTGTAGACCTATCTTGATTGCCTTTTTAAAAATAGCTTATATTTTAGCATTCTACCCTAACATCCTACTTTGACTAATGTAACTTGAGGAATCTCCCAGTCACAGCAATAAGCTTTCCTGTCTTTTCAGACTCAACATGATCACCTCTAATCAGATGAGCAGCCAGTTTATCCTCCTTAGTGGGTTTTCTATTTCATGATTTTTGAAAATAGTCATAGAGAAAAAACTACCTCTCTGATCCTATATATATACCCCGATTTTTACAATATGATAATTAAATTGATTAAGGTATCCTATTATTAATTTTAGAAATCAAATTTCTTAAACACGTTTAGTGATCATGCTATGTGAAAAATCTGATAAGACAGTAATAACAATTACCATTTCTTTCTTTTTCTATTTTCTAAAATATCATTAGAAATTTTAAATGAAATTAAACTATACTTAATATCTGCATATTTCATTATGCATTATTAAAATGCATTAATTAGTATATTTCCATGAGATAATTTATGCAAAACTCAAGAACAGTGTCTGACACAAACTTAAGTGCTACATTAATGTTAGCTACTTCCTTATTTTAAAAAAATCACAATTCATTCAAACAGCAAAAATCTGTGTGAATCTGCTACATACATAAGGGGAAAAAAAAGAAAACAATCAACCTGAACCAGAGTCACTGAAAAAGGAAATTTTCTTTTGGTTAATTCTTTCTGAGATGCATTTCTACACCAATTAACCCTTGCTGATGACGCTAACTGCTATGGTTATGAAATTTTAAACTTCACTGAAAAAAATAAAAATATTTTGAATAAATTTATCTATTCAAAACGACAGCCTCTTTGAGCTGTAAAAATAATCTGATTCGGTGAACAGCATGGGCCTTATTCCCGTGCTTTATTTTCATAAATCTGGCGAAGTTACGCAACGTGGTTCTCAGCAGAAGCTAATGAGAAGGCTTGGCTCGGCCTCCTGTTTGCTCCCCCTCACTATGCATTATGCAATCAGTCTTCACGTTCAGACACCTTCATTCGTTATCATTGCATGATGCCTCCTTAGGACCCCCCGCGTTGGTGTCTCTGCTACACCCGCACCCTCTCCCACATGGCATGGTTGAAGGCCGCTCATGTATTTGCAAGTCACAAGCTTATTATGAAGACCTTTTAATGCCTTGGTCTTAGTTAAATTGTAGGCTGTGTTCTTAGTATGTCTGCCCCTCTTGATTTTAAAGGTTAACCTTGAAGTGGATTTGAGAAAAGCCTGAATACCTTTTATGAGCACTTTGTAATCTTACTATTCCAAGACATCTGCTTGCCAGTGTAAACTCTGTTTGTATGCATAAAGAATCAGGATTGTCAGGGTTGGCCCCAGGCAAACCTTACAGTCAAGGCAGCCCTTGGCTTTAAAAAAAAAAAAAAAAAATCTCCAAACTGATTTATAGACAGATTTAGTTACCACATATAAATGAAAACTATAAGTTCTCTGTCAGAGAACTTTCTGTTTCAAAGAAATGGATCCAGCAAAAGCAATCACATAGCTATGATTCAATGATATCCAGAGCTGCAGTGTTTGAATTTGAAAGCCAGAATTCTGGGTAGGACATTCCTTGCCAGAAGAACGTGTCTGTGTAAGAAAAAAAAAAATCTAGGTGCTGGATGTGAGAGAGATTTTAAAGTGAGGACACTTTCTGGTCAAACCACACCTACAATCTTTTCTGTGTTTAAGATGAACCCTAAAATTATTTTGTAGAGAAAATACTTTATGTTTACTGCCAGATATCACTATTAACACTCCCTACCAAAAGAAGGCTGATCATGTCAAATACTACAGTTTGTTTTACGGCGTTTCCATGCCAGGATTTGCACTCTGCATGTTAGCTATTTTGAGTCCTCTTAGCTATAGGGATCACCTTTTTACAGCAAGTTTGTGCAGCTCAGAACCAAGACCCCAAGTCTCACCCCTTTCTTTCTCCACCTAATCCAAATAAGACATACTTAAAATCTATGGTCCCTCCCACAGGCATGGATCCTATTTAAGAAATGGGACTATTATTTGGATAGTAATTTAACACAGTACTAAAGTATATAGCATATGCTTAGCAAATACATTTTTTTATTAATGCAGCTTTAGGGGTCCTGGTGTCTAAAAAAGGACAACTGAAGATTCTTGAATCCAAAGAATGGATTCTACCGTTACATAATCCATATATATTATACCCCTGGGGCATTGTGGCACACACATGTAATCTCAGCCATTTTGGAGGCTGAAGCAGAAGGATTGCAAGTTTATTCCCAGCCTAGTAACTTAGCGGTTTACCAAGACCCTGTATCAAAATGAAAAGTGAAAAAGGGACCGAGGATGTAGCTCAATGAGAAGACCTTGGGTTCAATCTCTAGTATCACAAAAATATAATACTATATTATAATCAGGTATAATAATGGTAAAATTACATATCTAGGGAGAACAGCAGAGGCAGTATCTCTGGGGAGGAGGACTTCCAATATCATTTTAATCATATTTAATAGGAAAATCTGCTATTTATAAAGGTACTCCACTTGAGTGATACCCAAAAAAAAAAGCAAAATCAGACAGCAAATTTACATGATATCCTGAAGCTGGTGCTTACTAAGGATGTTTACTAATTAGACGAAAACATGTAGGATTATAGGAGTTAGAAGCAGGGAAGTTGAATTCCAAAGTGGTATAAAAATGGCTGTAAAGCAGGCACAAGGCAGCAATCTCAAAGGCATTAACTTTAAAGTTTAAGTAATTTTTATTCACATTATTATAATTTTCTAAAGCCTCCTTGTAGTAAATGTTGTACATCCTCTGTAAAATGATACACACATCCAGAGTAAATAATTTCCTTAAGGACTTACTGACTTCCTGAGAAGAGGCTGAGCCATCGCTGTATCCACATCTGTTAACTCTAAATGTAATTTTGGATTATTTTTACATAAAATCAGTTCAGGGCCACATTTGAAATTTGAGTTTTCAATTTAAGTTCAGATTTCAAGGCAGATTAAAATGTTTTAAAGATATGTTTCTAAGTTATAAACACAGAAAAACAACCAAGTACATTAAACCAATTACAATGAATGCTTTAGGTATTTAAAAGCTACAATTGTGAACATTTCAAAGTATGTAAGTAGGGGGCAGAAGGTAGGTGGTGTGGGTGTGTGGGTGGTACTGGGGATTGAATCCAGGGCCTTCACACTGGACTTTATGGGTTTTTTTTTTCCTTTTCTTTTGTTTCCTTTCCTTCCCTTCCTTTCCCTTTCTTGTCCTGCCCCCTCCCTTTCATTTATTCATTTAAGATGAATTCATGCTGAGTCACTAAGTTGTCCTTGGATGAGCTAAAATTTGGATCCTCCTTCCTCAGCTTCCCAGAATGCTCAGGGATGACTTTTAGGACCTAAAAAGTCATAACTTTTAAAAATTCACATGTCATTAGTACAAAGTTATCAAAATTGACTCATTGCTAAACAATTCATAAAATCATAAAATCATTCTTTCCCTAATATTCAGAAAAGTTTCCAGCTATGTGTATAAACCTGCAAAAAATCTCAGTTGATTACTCTATCCTATATTGTCTGTAATCATACCTGTACAGTACTGCTTTTAAGTAAATAAGAAACTTGGTGTTTCTTAAACAAATATTTAAAAATAAGCAAGAGAATGAAACAAGACAAAGCACTACCAAAACAAATGCATGAAACACTACACTACCCAGTTAAGATAATATATTGTTTGGGTAGGAGACTGAAGTTAATATAATGGAACATCCTTATTAAATACAAAATTTTACTTGAGTAGAATATTATGGTAGTAAATACAAAACAAACATAAGCCAAGAAACACAGCTATCTGTCTGTAATACTTTCCACATTATATGCAATAAAATGTTCATATGAGAACATATTTAGAAGCAAGAATACTGCCTAGATATGATGTGAGAAAATTAATGTGGAAATGAGAACATCAGCTTTGGCCTCCTTTCGTTTAAACTGAAATTTGTGCTTTCAGCAATGCACTCTAGGAGCCTTTCTACACTTTATTCTCTAGATTATTTCTCGAGTTATAAAAACCAAAAACTCTGTCTTTAACTCCTCAAGAGCCTGTTTGTTCTTAAAACAATAGGCTCAGAATTATAGCTATGCAATTATCACTCACACAGTGCCCTTAAAAAGCCCAGCTGTGTAAGTCTCACACACTGATTTAAGAAACTACAGATAACTGTTTTTCAATATTGGTTTTTTTTAACTTTTTTTTATTTTTTCCCACTATTTTTATTAATAAACACATGTAATACATAATATTTACAATGAATTTGGGTATTTCATGCACATAGGTATCATATTAACTTTACAATCCCTTCCCATTTTCTACCCTTCCACCCCCTCCCTGTCCCTTCTCCCAACTCCAGCTATCACTTCATGTGATTCTATAGAATTTCTGTGTTCTGGGTTTTCCAAGTCAGAGAAACTATACAGTACTTAACATATTAATATTCCACATCTAAATCATTTCACTTAAGTCACCACTCTAACTCAGCTTCCTATTCCTCAAACGGGTCACAATAGTTTAATCTTAATGCCTCTTCTCTGAATCCAACCAATTCCTTTATTGGGATATTTACCAAAAGATTTTGTTTTCCTATATTTTGCTATATCTTTGTTGCTATTCTTAAACCTGGCCTTACTCACCAGCTCATTTTAGAAAATAATTACAAGCATGTAGCTCAAAAGACTAGTAAATTTGGGAAAGGGGGGAAAAAGTTAAATTTCAAATACCTTAGCAGAATACTGGAAGATACATACTTGTACATTCACAGGGTTATCTTTACATCAACCAGTTTTCTTAGGATAAATTTTCATCAAAGACTCAATAAATGAGTTGCTACAATAAAATAAAGTTAAAGCTATATAACATGGCTACATTAAGTGAACTTAAATCTATACCACATGAATATATTTAAAGTAACAGATAAGAAGACAAATTTAGTTATTTCAGAATTTTTTAACTTTCATAACTTATTTACTCATATTTCACTGATTAATAACATTCTGCTAGATTTGGTTTATAATTTTATCTGTCTATCCATCCATATAATCGTGCATTTGTATTCTTAAGAGATTTTATGTCAATTCCCCATGTTGCATTCTTAATTAGAAATTATTCTATTTTGCACACTACTATACTATTACTAATAATAATGCTGTGGGGAGATTTCACAGATTTTCTAGAAGAACTGGTGCTGTTTTAAAAGTATATCAATCAGATGGTTTAATTACCAATCAATTTTTTATTACATTTTCTCTTTAGATATTACCTTTTCTCCAAGCTATTTTGGTGCTGCTTATGTTTCCATTTCTCAAAGAGAATAAACTCACATTCAACATCAAAAAAGTGAATTGCTTGATTCAACAAGCTTAAGATTTTTATCAATATACTACATTAAATGGACTTAAATCTGTATCACATAAGTATGCTACAGTTAAAGCAACAGATAAATAGCTATGCTCAGTTATTTCAGATTTTTTTTGACTTTCATACATTGATTACTCAAATTTCCCAAATCTAAGAAAAGAAATGAACATGGAACTATTGCAAGCATATAGAATACCAAACAACTTTGATCAGAAGAGATCTTCATCGCGACACATCATAATTAAAACACTAGAAACCCAAAACAAGAGAAAATACTAAAAGCAGTAAGAGAAAAACAGAAGGTGACCTACAAAGATAGGCCCATCAGGATACCTGCAGACTTCTCAACTCAGGCTTTAAAAGCCAGGAGATCATGGAACAATGTCATCCAAGCACTAAAAGAACATAAATGCCAACCAAGACTGCTATATCCAGCAAAATTATCTTTTGATTTAAAGGGAGAAATTAAAACTTTCCATGATATAGAAAACTTAAAGGAATTTGCAGCCACTAAGCCAGTATTGTAGAGAATACTTAAAGGATACTTAGAAAGTGAAAGGGAGGCCAGACACACCATTGACCCCAGAGAAAAATCAACAACAGCTAGAGAAGAATAAGCTGAGAAAAAAGTAAGGCTATGCATTAAATTAGGGATGAATTGATAGGTAAAAGGAAAAATCAAATAGGGCAAAATGTTAATTATTAGTCAATATTGTTTTATAGTAATAAAATGACTACTATCAGAATTTTAATTTATAAATGTTCATAGCTAGAAGCTGGTGAAATATTTACCTCATAAGTAAGCAAGTACTTATGTTAGCATAAAAGATTAGTAAAGATGCCTTTTATTTTAACATCTTTATTAATACATATTAAACAGTTTGCAGTTTTACAGATTATTTATATTAATATTTCCTAACTCTTAAATTATAGGTTGATTTTTGTTCTAATTTCACTAAAAAAGTACAGTTGTGTGTTTTTAATCTCTAAAATATTGAAGTTTTCTATTTTTCTCTCTGTAATGCCTGTTACTTCTTTATTGATCTTAAATTATCTTAATTAAAACTTAGTTGGAATATTTTATATTGTGTTCTGTTTCTCCTTCCTGGTGGGAAATAAATTAAATGCCTAACACCACTTAGAGCCTTTTCAAAGCAATGTTAAATTCTCAGTTAATTAACTAACTCTAAGAAAATTACTAGAGCATCCCACCTTCTGTCATTTAATTCAATGGAAAGATAAAGAGATTTTAGGGAGACAAAACAGTCATGCATTCTTGGTAATTCTTCATCCATATAAATATTCAGTAATAACAAAATTTATATGTCCCACTGCTTTGTACAAAAAGAGCTAAAGAAACATGGCTTTTATACTTATTGTTACTTTAATAACAAAATACATTTACAGTTTTAATATTGTTAGCTGTTAAAGTAGGTCAAAAAGAGATATTTGGTAAGCAATAAAGGGATTATATAAACAATTAGACTGAAATATAGTTAAGATAGCAAGGCACTGCTTCTCCAGGAGAGTAGATTTCTCAATTCAATGAATAAGCAGTATAATCAGAATAAAATTAATGTATCAAATTAGAGAAGGAGAGCATAGTCAAGAAAAGTAGCGGCTAATTACGTTTTCTTTAATGTCTCCATCACCTCCCAATAGCCCATTAAATTATGAAGAGCCCAATGCATGAACACAATGAAGAAGTCAGAGTCCTCACGGACTAATCACATCGCTAATGTTTCACCTCTGAACACCGCTGCCCTGGGCTGAGGCCTTTAGAACATGAGCCTTTGGCAAACATTCTAGATACAATCATAACAATATTCTATGTTTTTATATGTAAATTGTTATTTCTCTAGTGGTATTTATTTCCAGCGATAATAAGAATTCACTAAATATAAAATGGATTTTATGCTGCCTGATAGCTGTATGATATTGAACTAACCGTTTTCTAGATCTATATTACTCTATGCATACATATGCATACAGTATAGTAAGAACAAATGAGAAAATATATACAACATTCAAACCTCGTACAGAAAGTTTTCATTTCTCATTGGAAAGTCTAACAGCCTAGTGGTTAAGCACCTAGACTATAACCAGAAAGTGTTGGTTTATGTAAACTATATTACTATAAACTTTTACTTCTGAAGATCTAATTCATAGTTGTATGAGTCTGTGTATAAAATGGTGACATAATTAATTCATAGAGCTATTTAGAGAATTTTATATAAGGTCAGTACAACATGTGGACATACATTTATCACTATGTAGACAACAATGTAGTGTGTGTATTTATATAGTATGTAGAAAAAAACAGAAGTTGCAATTAGTGGGATCTTAGATCTTGTAAACACCTTCTGAGTATTACTGTTAATTATATAAAATATTACATAATCTTGGAGTTGTAATAGATTTTAAAATTATTGTAGTTTTGTCATAGGAATAATAATATACAATTTTATGTCATTTTAAACCATCCCTTTTTCATGTGTGTATGATAACAGGGATCAAACCCAGTGCCATGACATTCACTTGCATTCCTAGCCCACTTTTGATTTGTGACTTTGAGACACAGTCTAATTAAGTTGCTAAGTTTCCAAGGCCTATGTTTAAACTTGCCATCCTCCTGCTTCAGCCTCTCAGAGAGCTGGGATTACTGTCCTGCGCCACCACGGCCTGCTAGAGCAACCCTTCAAATTTAAATATTTCATTTGGTTTACTTAGAAACTGTGAGAAATTAAATAGTAGAAATATCACTGCATATACTCAGACTATATCTTTAGATGAGAGAGGTAGGTGCCAGTGCCAACTCCAATCATAGTTCTATGACTTTGGAGGATCAGTAGCTTTTTGTGTTCTTAATTTCTGTAGAAAGAGTGACAAAAATTTCTATTTCAGGGAGGAAGGAGATCCATTGATCTTACTTGTTCCTTCCTCTCTCCTCTTTTCTTTAATCAGAATTAAATGTCAAAAGCCAAAAGTAGCTTTTCTTAATTGCAGTTAGTCAGTATTTCTTATTAGTTTATAAGTTACTTATCTGGAAATAAATCTAAACTGAGTAACCAGGTTACCTTGGGGCATTTCCTTTACAAATTCAACTTTGGATATCTTGCTTCTTTCTTCCTGTAGTTTCGATATAAACCTGGTAAATCCTTAAATGGACAACATGGCAACTTGTGAAGACTTGGAGATAAACTAAAATTAAATTGGTTAAAAGAAAAAGCCACATTTTTAGCCTAAATACATCTCCTCTCCATGCATGACTCACACAAGGATGGAAACACACTGAACTCTGTCACCCATACAGTAGATATTCAGTACAAATTTCCATAGCTTATTTCTAGTATCTGGGTCCTGAGTCTGAATGATCAAACAGGAATGAATTATAGCTGCCTGTGTGGTCTTCATGTGGCAACACTTTCTAGTCCCACTTTGTTGGCCTACAAAATCAAGATTCTTTCTTAGCATACTGTTTTGCTATGCCCACCAGAGAGGACATCCGTCTGCATCCTCATCCATCACTGACCTTTACTTATCACATCTTTCAGTATTTCTATTTCAGAAAAAAAATTAAAAGGAACAATGCCTTTGAGGTGGGTACTAGATTGCCTAATCCTAAAAGCTATATTGTAGCATTTACATCGACATCGTAGATTCATGAACTTTCCCAAGCTTGACTTACTCATAAGACAAATAAGGAGACAGAAAAGGTGAGAAAGGATTCATATTATTCATCAACCACACCCTAACCCCACATCCCTTATTTTTACAAGGAGTGAGGAAGCCCAACCTACATGATGATATGATTAATTGCATGTTTAAGACCTTGTCTTTGATAATTAAAGGGAAGTGGTTCGGTCTTCACATTGGGTATGACTTAATCAAATTTATTATCAAATATGGCAGGCCAGTTTTTCACAGGATAATTCAGTATGGCCTGGGAATAATGTCAATAATATATCTAAATAGCCCTTGGCAAAAAAAAAAAAAAAAAGATCTGCCCCCTGCTTCAGTATATAAACCAACCTCGTGTACTGCTATATTTTTTTTTTTACATTTTTTGTCTCTTTCTACTTATTTGGTCTAAAAATACTGCTCCCTTCAATCTCAGATAGTAGAAGAAATTCGGATTTCCCATAATAGCTGTGACCCTTCCTCCTTAAGTCTTCATTCTGTTCCTCAAACATCTATGGCCTCTGATGATAACCTAAGGGAAAACAGATACCTTGTTGCTGAATTCCACTTCTATGTGTAAATTAACATTACTTTTCTTCCCTCCAAAAGTAGAATTTCTCACTGTTCAGAGTTGGCCAACTGGTTGCAAATTCCAGAACGGGTTCCATTTAAAACCAGTGCTGAGATAATTTTCTCTTAACAAATATAATCTGATTAATTTAGATGATTTAAGTTACCAGCCCTTATCCCTTGATTCTGGCTCTCTTCATTCTCAATGGTCCTGAGCTGACAAAGTACTAGCAAACTTCTCTTCTGGGTCCTAATGACTACGACAGAGTACACTTTCACTTCTCTTTCACAGAACATCTCTATGCATACCTTTGGCTTTATTTTTACTTACTCTGCTGAGATATAATTCATATAACACTCATTCATCTAAAGTGTGCAAAGTAATAGTCTTTAGGTCATTACTGTCTTAGTTACTTTCTCATCATCAGCACAGAACACCACAACTTTAGGGAGGAAAGGCTTATTTAAGCTCACAGCTTCAGAAGATCACAGTCCATGCACTGACAGGTGGCTTGAACTGGTGGAGCCGAGCCACAGGGCCAGAGCCAGAGAAAGAGCTCCTCATAGCTTAGAAGAACAGATCCAAATGCTGTCAAAAGATTGAAGCCAACACGCACTCCTATAGGTCAAGCCTAGGAATCTGCCCCTTCAAGTTGGGCCCCAGTCCCAACAGCACATAGCTCCTACAGCTAAATATATGAGGTTCTGGGGGACACCCAAAGATCCAAACCATAACAGTTACAGAGTTGACCAATAATTAATATACAACCTAATTTTAAATTTTTTCTATCATCCCCTCCAAAATCTGTACACAATAGCAGTCACTCCCTCTGCAACCATTAGTCTAATTTCTGTCTCCACAGATTTACTTGTTCCTGACATTTTATAAAGTAAATTATACAGAGAAGAGCACCCTCTGTGGCTAGTTTCTTTGAGTTAGCATATGTTTTCAAGATTTAGCCAGACTACAGCATCTATTAGTAGTTTGTTCTTTTTCGTTGCCAAATATTATTTCATTACATAGATCATGAGTGTCCAACCTTTTGGTTTTCCTGGGCCTTACTGAGTGAAGAGTTATCCTGGGCCACATATAAAATATATAATATGGTCAATCTGCATAAGTAGTAAAACATTTTAATACTTTTATAACATTAAAAAAGAGGGAAAAATTAACATATAACATAAAAATAGTGGGATACTGGGCCTAGTTTTTATGAAACTAATCCATCAATGTCTGGTTTGATGGAAGTGATTTCCACTCTTACTGTGATCCCAAAATACTCACTGGAAATTTTTTAATCTAATTTTACTCTTTGTGGGTTTCGTTCTTGAGCAGTTATTCACAAATAGACATACTGTTGAAAAACAATGATGTAAGTAAGGTATGACTGTGACACAAAATGTATTTTTCTTTCTCTGGGAAAGTTAAGTCTTGTAAAAGTCTAGTAATGATACACAGTCAAGGCATATATGGTGGGACTTGCCTGTAATGACAGCACTTTGGAAGCTGAGGCAGAAGGATGGCAAGTTTGAGTCCAGCATGGGCAACTTAGTAAGTTAGTAAGACCTTATTTCAAAAAAAAAAAAAAAAGCAGAGGATATAGCTCAGTATAAAAACCCTAGATCCAATCTCTAGTATTAAAAGAAAAAGACATGGTAAAAAAAAATTATTTTAATTTTCATTGCAACTTTGTAACTTTCAAAAATTTATAACTAAGCAACAATTTCTCTGGTAATTTTGAATATATGATTGTAACAATATAACATGGAAAAAACTTTAATATATTCAAATTAGGGGCTGGAGGAATGACACAGTGGTTAACCCAAAAATACCTTAAGCTTAAGTTTATAAAGAAGGAAATTTAGATGTCTGCTTAATAACTATTAATAAATACCCTTCTTCACAAGCACACACAGGTAGTTCAAAAGTTACACAAGTAAGTGTAACATCTAATTAATGTGGGTTTGACTTGACTGGTACATGTGGTGGACATAGCAGGCTGAGTTAGCAAGCAGTAAACCCTCCTTTTCCACAGCATTCTATTGTCACCCATATAGTCTACTTTGGAGAACTGGGCAATCTAGTCATAAAAGATATCACTAAAAATCACACAATAATGTTATTAAAGTTTACTCTCTTATGGGGCCATATTAGTCACTCTCCAGTGTAGCCCACAGCCATGAGCTACCACTGAACACCACGCTCTAGAAGCTGAGCAGCAGTAGTGAGCTGTGACTTCGAGTCAGCCCTAGGATCACAAACAGAAATAACCAATTCCTTATTTTATTATGTATTAATTTTAAGAGTTTTTTATTTCTTCTCATATGAGGTATGGATAATACTCTGATAACTGTGGACACATCATACTCTAATTACTACATTATATCACACTGTCTTCTATAAAGTTGGCACTATAAAAAAATCACACAACTAAGTTACAAAAAAAGAAAAGGGGAAAATCACACAAAAATGAATAATACTTTAAGAAAGTTTACACATTTGTGTCAGGCCACATTCAAAGCTATCCTGGACTTCATGTGGTATCTGGGCCACAGGACAAACCTGATGGAATAGCATTCCACTTGGCTTATGTGTTCATTACCTGATGGATATTGGGGTTGCTTCCACTTCTTGGTTTCTATAAATATGCAGCTACAAGTTTCTATGTGCGTATGTGTGACCTATGTTTCCACTTCTCTTGTGGAACCTCTGTACCATATCAGGTGACATCTCATTGTGATTATTTTATTTTTTCCATTTTCCTGATAATTAGTAATGTGGAATATTTTTCATATGCCTGTTGGTCATTTGTATGCCTTCTTTTGAAAAATGTCTATTCAGATCAATTTCCCATTTTAAAATGGATTATTTGGGTTTCTATGTTAATTTTTTGGGGGGGGCGGTGTCTGGTTTGGTTTTGTTTGTTTGTTTTGTGCTACCTTTGCTGTGAGTTTCTTATAAGGTGTGGATATTAACAGTCTGTCCACTAAACAGTTCACAAATATTTTTTCCCGTTCTGTATCACTCATAAACAACTTTTCCTGGTTGTATCTTCACCCTATAGATTGCCTGGCAGTATAGAAGCTTCTTACTTTGATATAACCACATTTGTCTAATTTTGCTTCTGTTGCCTGTGCCTTGATAATCTTACAAAAAAAAATCTTTGCCTATTCCAAAGTCTTGGGGTTTTTTTCTTTTCTTCTAGCAATTCCCTAATTTTGGGGTCTTTCATTTAAGACCTTCATTCATTTAGACTTGATTTTCCTATTTGGCTAGAGGTAAGGATCTAGTTTCTTTTTTCTCCATATGAATATCTAGTTTTTCCAGTACCGTTTATTGAAAAAATTGTCCTTTCTTCAATGTAGCATTGGTGCTTTTGTCAAAAATTACTAGTAGGTGGCTATTCATGTATGGATTTGTCTCTGGGTTCTCTATTCTGTTCCATTTGTCTATGTGAATGCTTTCGTGACAATGCCATGGAATTTGGGATAGCACAGTTTTGTAGTACATTTTAGGTCAGACATTGTGATGTCTCCAACTTTGTTCGCTGTTCTGCTTTGTTTTTCCAAGGACCTCTCTGACTAAGTGGAGTCTTTCGTGATTCCATATAAATTTTGTGATTGTTTTTTCTACCTATGACAATGTCACATCATCTGGAAAAAGGGATAGTTTGGTTCTAGAAGAATGTTATTAGCACTGAATCTTGTATGTCACTTTCGAAATAGGCATTTCAATAATACTGACTTTCAATCCACTAATGTGAGATATCTTTCCACTATTGTTTCCTTTATAATTTTCACAGGGTTTGATAAATTTAATGTAGAAAACTGTAGACCAATATCTCTAATGTACATAAATTCAAGAAGTCTAACAAACTGAATCCAACAGCATATCCAAAAAATTATGTATCATAATCCAGTGGGCTCTATCCCAGTTGAAAGGCTAGTCCAATATAAGTAAATCAATAAATTGAAGGCTTAAAACTATATGATCATCTCAGTAGATGTCAAAAAAGTCTTTGATAAAATTGCTTGTCTATTAATACATTCTCGAAAATTAAGGTATACTTCACACCTCGATACAACAAAAGACTATATATGTCAAATTTGAAGGAAATATGATAGTAAAAACTGAAAGTATTCCTTTAAATGCCTGGGACAAAACTAAGGTGTCCAGTTTTGCCACTGCTATCAATACAGTTACTGGAATTTTTAACCAGGGGTATTAGGGAAAGAAATGAAAGGCATGCAAACAGGAAGCGAGGAAGCCAAGTTATCCCTCTTTGCACATGCAGAAACGCCCAACAACACCATCCAAAAGTTGCTGAGGCTGATAAGCTCAGCAAAATTTCAGACTGCTTGTTAATAAGCTACATTAGTTAACTACTAAAGACTTACTATGTTTGAGAGACATTATCTCACTACTTCTCTGAATAGCAACATGAGATACTATTCTACCCACTTTATAATTAGTGAAGTAGGATACAAACAGTTCAGTAATATATCCAGTTAGACAATGGGATAAACACAATTCAAATCAAAGTCACTGTGTTCATAGCTTTGGTGCATTTCCAAAATTCATAGTAGCTAGGAATTAAATGCATCCTCTTTAGGAAACATTTCCATTTTGCAAACTTTAGATTTCCATCTATCTGGATTTATCATTTATGCATTTGTTTTCTTCTATCTTCTTCTGATTTTTGATATCATAATTAAGTAGATTAATAAAATTTTACATATAGAAATTGACACTCAGAGAAATCAGCTCCTCAAAGGCAAAAGACAGTTCATAACAAAGTGCAATTTATATCTCATTGTGGGTTAGATCTGGAAGATGCTCCCAAAGCCTCTGTGTTTGGGAGGTGACTCAATCATGGGAATTGGTCTTTTGACTTTCCAGTGCTGCTGGAAGATGGGCTCTATTCACAGGGCCAGATCACCCTTCCATGACCTGGAGGGATATAACTATAAAGCATTTTTTGTCTCAGCCTTGGCTCCCTTTGCTTCTTGTCTTGCCAAGTCATGAAAAGCTGCTCTCTGCCTAGGCCTTCTGCCACACCCTTCCACATTGCCAGCCACCCATAAACGGATGGATAGAGACCTCCCAAAAGTATGAGCTATGATAAAATTACCCTTCCCTCCCTTACATTAGAGGTGTTGAATATTGCCACAAAACTAAGAAAGTGACTAAAGCACATCCCAAATTTTGCATCAGCTGGGTAATCTTTACACTTTTTGGTGCCATAACTGAATATTTCTAAAAATGCATAAACTTAGATGCATCTGAAAAAGAGTTATTAAAATCCAATTATACTGTTTTGAAGGTAACATTTAAAAATAATGATTTGGTGTTAAGGATACATTCCTGGAATCAGTCATTACTTTCTATAAAAATTTTTATATAAACTTTAAAACATCAATCTAGGAATGACATTGAATGCTAGTAATCTCAGCACTTGGAAGTGAGGCACAATACTGATAATTAAAGAAAACCCTGGCAACACGACAAGGCCATCCTGGATTACATCTAAACTCTGCCTTAGATTAATAAACAGCACTCTCCCCCACCCACATACACACTGCAACCTAGCTCTCAAAAGTGTCGTCCCGAACAAACCCTGAACACCAGCTCCTCTGGCCTATTTGTCATACTATGCACAAATCTTTATCTATACTGCTTCCAGAATGGGAAAAACTTTCTCCACAATTCTGTCTTCTAAAATAATCAGATTCAGCTAACAACACTCATAGTTTCTACTACCATGAAGTCTCCATGATGATTTGTTGAAGGTCCATACTCTGTTACTTTGAAGTTCCATCAAATTTATAGTGACATCATCATAAAATTTTTATCTTTTTCCCCAAGACTTTACTCAGATGGTAAAAGCAACAAAGAAGAAGCATACAAAGAAAATAATAAGCATCATGGAGTAAGATTTTTAACGTACTTGAGAGGAGGACACTGATAAGACAGATAATTTATTTAGCAGAGAGGGGAAAACTATAGCTTAAAGAGGAGAATAATTATTAAGAAAGAGCTAATTCATTTCATATAATACTGACAGAAGCTCCGAATCCAAAAATCTGTCATCTGTAGGTAAAGAATATACCCTACCCCTGCACTGGACACAAACATCTAGAAACTATAATTTTCATGAAAGAAACGTAACTGGAATAGCCCAACACTCAGAATTCAAATAGAAGAGAAAGGTAAGACCTAAGGCAAGAAAATAGTGGATTAACTAAATTTTTCATATCAAGTTATGACAGTCTTCCCAGACTCAACATCTGTTACCTCATTTCTAAAATACTGGAATCAGGCATCTTCATGAACATGAAAAGCAAAGATTACCTTGTTGGAAAAACTGAACTTCCCCAGAGAGAAATATCTTTGGTTTCAAATTTGATCATTCCCAATTGAAGCACTAATTGCCAATATCTAAAGATTCCAAATACATAGGTAAGTAACAGGGTTTAGGAAGAGATTTCCCCAACCAGTCTTTTAATGATTTCGTTTAATGTTTTAATCACACAAAATTGATACCCAGAAAAGAAGAAAAAATAAAGCTGAAGATGATATGGACCAGTTTGTAAATGACCCACAGTAAAAAGCTGTTGTAATTAAGAATTAAACTTTGGACAGATAGAGCAAGAGGAGAGAAGTTACTGGACAGAGAACACAAATTTCAGGTAAATAGAAGGTAGGAGTAAGTTTTGAGATCTATTACACAGCAGGGTGACTTGAATTCATACTTCATAATCTGGTGTGGTGTCACATGCCTGTAATTCCAGCACTAAGGAAGCTGAGACAGGAGGACTGCCATGAGTTCAAGGTCAGCCTGACTTACATAGCAAGATCAGCATGGACTACAGAGTGAGACTCTGTGTCAAAATAATAATAATAGTACATTTCAAAATAAGTTTATCATCACAAAAAAGCTAAGTGATTTACTGAGGATGCTAATTACCTCACTTTAATCGTTCCATATTGTATACGTTTATTAAAGCATCACATTTTTCCCTTTCCCCCTCACACACAAACAGACACCAAAGCCTGAATTAGTAGGCACATGAAAAAATAAGTAAATTTAAAAATTAAATGAAACTGAATAAAATACAAAGTTAGAAAGAACAAACTGCAACCATTTCACATTTTATGACTCATCAAAAAACTCACATAAAATGATAACATAATGAATTGATAAAGACTGAAGCAAAACCTATGAAATATAGTTATGCACAGCATAATGACATTTCAGTCAACAACAGAGCATATATATAATGATAATCCCATAAGAACACAGTAGAGGTGAAATCAAACCTTCTTCACTGGCAGACAAATGAAAGCATACATAGTACATAGTACATAGTACTTAGAAGTTGAGAATAATAATGACTATGCCACTGGTTTATGTATTTACTGTAAAATACTTCTGTCAATACTTCAAAGAGTAATGCTATTTATGAAAAAAACTTTTCTAATATAGTCTATTTACACTTGCAGCAGCCTCATATGTCTCATATTTACAGAATCTCTTGATTGCACCATTTTTGTGCTTGATTTAATTTTGTGTTACTTTGTTCAATACGGGCCTAAAAGTAGTAGCCTAGAAGTACGATAGGCTCTTGCAACTGGATGTGTATAACTACACGCTATGATGTTTTCATGGACATGAAGTCACCTAACCATGCATTTCTCAGAATATATTCCCACTTTTAAATAATGAATGAAGGGAACTTTAATAAAAGGATAGGAGGTTGTGTGTCTGTGTGTGTGTGTGTGTGTGTGTGTGTGTGTGCACATGTGTGTGTGTGTGTGTGTGTGTGTGTGTGTGTGTGTGTGTGCACAAGGACATGTGGAAATGGCAAGAAAAATAAATTCCAATATTCTCTAAAAGAAAATCAATAATGACCAAATACTGAGCAATTTAAAAGCAGTACACTAAGTGATATTTGTATGAATATTTTAAAATAGTAGAAGAAAAAACTAAAAGATCTAAAACAGGTGACTCTAAGCTGTAAGATCTGAACCAGAAAGATTAAGACAGGATCTGACAATTTTTATTGTAAGACTATTTAAATTTTTATTTATATTATTTTGATAAATGTGAAAAATAAAGAGAAATTCACTTTTATCATTTGAATGCAATGAATTTGATATCAAAAACAGCTACATGATTTAAAATTATTATCTATAAAAACGAGTTGGCAAGTGGAAATGGATTAGGCAAGGTACTGCTAATCTTTACTGTAAGCTTCTTAATATTACTTGACTTACCAATTCTGTGCCCAATAATTTGATTAAATTAAAAATTAGAAATTTCTAAGGAAATTTTTCATCAGCATAATTAAAATCTATGAGTAAATAGCATTTGTTTTTGGTCTAGTAAGCAAATCATTAGAAATCAAACTCAATCAAAGAATGATGAATTCAATGCTAGTTAAGTCCTGGTAAAAAGCAATCTGCATCAGCAAGCCAGCTTTTTTCATCGCTATGACCAAATATTTCAGAAAAACAACTTTAATGAGAAAATATCTATTTTGGCTCACAGTTTTAGAAGGTTCCATTCATGGTTGGCTGTTTTCATTGCTGTGTAAAGTTTACACAGACTATTATGGTGAATGGACATGAAGGACAACTGCCCAGCTCATGGCAGTCAGAAACTAAAGAAAGAGGGGAAGAGAAAAGAGAAAGGAACCAAGGACCAGACTGGTCCCCAAGTTTGTAACTCATGATCCACTCCCTTCAACCAAGCTCCATCTCCTCGCATTTTACTACTTCCCAATAAAGTCATCAAATTCTGATTTCATCAAGGATTAATTCACCAATGAAGTTGGAAATCTTGTGATCAAATCACTTATCCAAACCCCAATCTCTGAATACATGAGACTTTTCAATGGCCTTATATTATCTTAAGCATCTCAATCATTACAAAGACCAAACAACTTCCAACATGTAGAACTATACCCACTAAGACTGCATGACAAACACCTCACAACTGTTGTCAAAAGCCACTGAATATTATATATATTCTCATATTTTATATGTTGCTATTTTGTTAACTATACATTCCAGTTAAATACAACAAATATTAATTAAAAACCTAAAAACACATACATATATCTGAGATTTTCCTAGGCTTTATGAGTGATAAAGAGCTAATATATCAGCCTCTACCTCACCATTCTGGACTTGATAATCTAAAGCACATGATGAATACATAGCAGTTAACTAATAAAAAAATAAAAAGTTTTAAAAAGACAAAACAAGGCCTACAGATGAGAAGAAAAACTGCTTATAATACAAGGACAGTGGAAGAAATAATCTTTGAAAATACCAAGATTTGAACATGAATCTAGGAAAATAATTATTCACTAAGCCTGAGAAAAAGAAAAAAGCAGAAAATGATTCATTATTGCTGGCTAACAAGATGAATGAGATTGACCAGTTTAAAAAAAAAAAGTAAATGAAGACAACAGTGCACGAGCAGCTATCAGCCTTAAAAGCCTATGAAACCATGTAATCATGTTATAACACACATAAAAGAAATGTTACAATTATTGAAGGTTTTGATCAAGTGACTTATTTGGGAGGAATTAAAAGGGAAAGCAGACAAAAGATCTATGGTATATTTAACAGTAACAATAATAAAAAATTATATTCTCTGAATAAAAATCTGGGCATGCATTTTGAGAAATACCATCATTATCAAGCAATATGTATTTCTAGTTTACATCATTATTTTGTAAATAGCATGAAGGTGTGTTAGAGAAATCATAAGCAAATGACACACACATTTTGATCCCAATAATTTCTATATTTGTTACTAATCAAACTCGATTCTGTTCATTTAATGGAGGAATGAACATCTTCAGATAGAAAAAAACTAGAGTAAAAGTGAAAATTTCATTTACTTCCAAATATCTGCTCCTCAAAAAATGTGAAGAACTAACTTTCTGAAATGTGAACATATCTGATTAGTAGACATATGGCAGAAGCAGCAAATGCACAGACCAAGTTGAAGTCCTAATTTGTCAAAAATAAGCATGCTAGGATTACCAATCTGTTAATGTTGACAGGAGGGCGCATTTTGACTCTTTTTTTGTATCAATAAACAACTGACTTTAAAACACTCTAAATATAACTATTAAAAACAACCCTTAAAAAGTGTGTTTCAAACTAATACTTTGGGGATATTTTTTCTCTATGTATTACAAACATTTGCTGGACGGCAACTCAGACGGAGAAAAAAAATCACCTTATGCCCTGCAGGTCTGTACTGAATGCTAATGCATTTGTATATGATGGATTTAATACAGAAGTGAGAATAAATTACTTTCAGCAGCTGCACACCAGACCTATAAATTGCTCTGAATACTACAAAATCCATACAGAGGAAGAACAGCTGGATAATTTACACCACTGGTATTTGTCAAGAAAAAGCTGAAAACACAGAAACTGGATTCTTCTTTTCACTTCTACAAAAATTAAAAATTGTCCCTCTAGAATCTATTAGGATAAGAACATCAGTTCACATCTTGACACACTGCTACTTTGAAATACAGAAACCTTAATTTCCCTCACTTTCAGGAACACTTTTTTTTTTAAGGATAAAAACAGCAAATGGAAAAAAAAAAGTCTTCCTTATAACCGAACACAAGCACAAAGAAAAGCCTGTTAATGTTTATTTTGTGTTCCAATTGCTATGCTCTGGTAAAATCCTACAAAAGGAAACACATTAACCAGATGACTTGCAGAGCACAGTGATACCAAAAATAGTACTTAAGTTAATACACTAATTGCAAAGTTGCAGAGATTAAGTTCATCATTCTAGTTCTTGGATAAACTTTAGAGAGAGGATTTAAAGTTTAATACAAGGGCTGTCTTAAGCTTCCTAAAGAATAAGACAAGCAATAAAAATGTGCTCTTTGCAAGTGAACTCTGGAAATAGAAAGCTGTAGTGACTAAAGGAATATTAGCTCTTGTATATATATATATATAAGCAATCAAATGATTCTGTTGCAACTTCCATGAATGTCAATACAACAGAGGGCCTAGAAGCTAACTTCTCTCACAAATCTGCCACTATCTGGGTTTTCATATCTGACTCTAGTTCATAAATAAACCATATTTCCTTGATAATTCTGGCCCAGGAAAATTCTGAAGTCCCCAAGTTGAGCCAAAGTGCTAATCAATCCCCCAAAGGCTCATTATATCCAAGGCCTGGCAGTCTCTGAGGGCCTTTTAGAAAGTTATTGAATCATGTGCACACACATCTTCATCAAGAGTATTAATCCGCTTATCAGTTTATTAGCTGAATGAGCTCTTAGGATGAGAGGCCCAGTTGGAAGAAGTAGGTCAATGGGGTCATGTTTTCAAGGATATATGTTGTCTTCATTCGCTTCCTAGCAGGCTTCTTCCCTGCCACATCCCATTAATACTGGGGATTAACCCAAGGCCTTCGATTGTACAGCATCTCCAGACCTTTTTTTTTTTTTTCTTTCATTTTTTTTTTTTTTAGAGACAAAGTCTTGTTAATATGCCCACGATAGGCTTGAACTTGGGATTCTCCGGCTTGAGTTTTCCAGATTGCTAAGATTACAGGCCTGCACCAGCACACCTGACTTCACAGGCTCTCCTCCCACTCTGGTGGCTTCTCTGCCATCATGAGGTCAGCAATTCTGTGCTACCGCTGTCTTAGTCTTTGTCATGTCACTGGAACACAGTACCCAACAATAAAAACTCAAGAAAAGAAATGTTTACTTTGGCTCATGTCTCACAGGTCTCAGTCTATTATAATTCAGAAGTGTCAAAAGAACATCAGAGAGGGCCCAGCATAAGTTGTTTATGGCAGGAGAAAGCAGAGAGGTTTACATGAAGCTGACTACACCTCTCAACAAAACACCATCTCTTAGCAGCACATGACACCATAAATACAACATTCTCACAGTCCAGTCACTTCACCCAATACATAAGGCTTTGGGAAGACATTTCAGAATCAAACAATAATAACCACAACTCTCTGCCACGAGGTGACTCACCACAGGCCCTGAATAAAATGGAGTCACAAAACCATGGACCACGAAACCAGTCTGGAAACATGAGTTGACTCTCATGGGTATTTTGTCACAGTGACAGAAAGCTAACAAAAGTCACTATAACCTATATGTAAAAATGTGTCCTTATGTAAAAAATTTGAGACTATTTTCAAATGTACCTCTTAGGTTTAAGAATCTAAGTTCCCCTAAGCTAACAATAAAAAATTCACCAACTGACTTTATTTTCCTAAGCATGCAATCTAGTGAACTCTACTTTTAATATTACATAAGTGCTGTGATTGGGACACACACAGAGTGACAAGAGAATAGGCAATGTTATCTGCCTGCCACTTTCACATCCACTGAAAACAAAAGATTATTATTCATTGATGCCTGCTGCCATTTCTTTTGCTGCACTGCACTCCTCTAATCACTTTTTTTAAAATCTGATAGGTCAGAGCCCAAACAGGATTGCCTCTCTATCACCTGTTCTTGAGCTGAACTCAGTCTTCTCAGCACACATGCAGCCTCTTGGGTTATAAAATCATTTAGCAAGATGCCAAGGAAAATTACATGTGTATAACAATGCATGCAGGCATGGACCAACAAAGAATCTGACATCTGAAGTTTCAGGAATTGAAGAGTTTGAAAAGAATACACTAACATATGTGAAATTAGCATAGTTCCAATAAGCAGGAAACCTGAGCTATATTTCTTCATACCATTTCCCTGCTCACAACATGAACCACCAACCAGATGGGTAATTGCTACCAAAGAACTACCAAAGGAAAAATCTTTGCACTTCATTAAAATAGAAATAGAGGGCCAACACAAAAAGAAATAAAGATGAGTAACACTTTTAATGAGTCACTAAGTCCACAACTTTATGCATTTATGTGATTCTCTTCCCTACAACAGCATCAAAACTTTGGGTTTCTCTACTGTCTCTCTGAGGAATACATCTACTAAACTGGTACAATTTTTAAGTGCACTACCATATTTAACTGTTCTACAAAACTAAAGTTGTTCTGATTTTCAAGTTAAAATATTCTGTGGTTTCAAACTTGACCCAACTAATTTCAAAAAGAGTACAGTCCAATTTTTTAAATGTCCATTAAAGAAGCAAAATCAATATTCTGTTAAATCACCATTGTAGAAGCCAAACCTTTACAGCAATAGAGAATATAGAGAACATTTAAAGAAGAAAGAAGAAAATTATAGTTCCCATAATTGGTAATGCACTGAGGTAGCTTTGTTACTTACTAAATTTTCTGGTCTCAATATTGTGATTTTGAAGTCACTTTCTGGCTTATCTCAGGACCAGAAAAGAACAGGAATATACTTATACGTCTTATAAGTGTATGCCTACCCATCCTATGCAGGTATTTTTATAAAACTCTATATCCCAAACCCCACCCCACTACCTAATGAAATGGTTATCTAACTCCTGGTCATTCATCAAATTATATTATTTTTATTTATTATCTTTAAACACTTCGGTTCATGGTGACTTGTCCCTCACACAAATTCCCATACAATGTATTATTTATAGTGCAGCACAGTAATTCAAAGTGTATAGTTTTGATGGTAAATGCTCTATGTCAAAATACTACCATTTATTACTCATGAAACTATGGGTAAGTCACGTAACTGGCCTAAGTCTAATTCCTCATTCCTAAAATGCAAATAAGAATAATTATTATTTCATGAGACTTTGCGAGAAATAAATAATATATGAAAGTGCTTATAATTTAATAAAATCAAGAAATAATAAAAATATTTTCAAATACAATGAAAAGAAATCTATTGTACAATGGGCAAAGTATTGGACAGACACTTAGAAATAAAAATGTATAAACCACAATAGTCACAAAACTCAAAACTATGTCATTAGGAACTGCACATTAAACTACCATCAGATGCTTATACACATTTCCCCAGGGCTGACATTCTAAGAACTGAAAACTTTCATACATTTGTGTATGAGAGAGTGAAATGGAACAATTGCTTTCGAAAGAAAATTCTCATAATTTGCTATAACACATCTACCCTGTGACTAAATTTTACTCCTAGATATTTGCTTAGAAGAAATGAAAGCATATTCCACAGAAAGTTAAGAAAACCAATATAAAGGCACATTTTATGTATAATAACCAAAACCTGAAAACAGCCCAAATGTATGTCAATAGAAAAATGTACATACAGACTAGTGTATGTAACTACTCTTCTCCACTACCCCCTGATCATTATACCTTATGTACCTTTATTAACATATCACATTGTACTCCACAAATATGCACAATTTGTATGTGTCAATTAAATTTATTTGGAGAAAATTATTGGTATACATAACAACAGTGATGAATATCAAAAAAGTTCTTACTTAGTGAAAGAAACTTTATAAAAAAGAGAACATTGTGTAATTCTATTAACATGAAACAATAAGAATAAGCAAAAATAATAAATGCTAGTAAAGCAAACCTAATGAAATCCGGGAAGTGTGATAACAGTGACTGGCTAGGATGTGGTGAGCAGACTGGCTGGAAAGAAAGACAAAAGAGCCTTGGAACTCTCTAAGGTTATAAGTTACACAGTATCTCAGTCACTTTCTTGTTCCTGGGATACAATATCTTCTGACACCCACAACTTCAGGGAAGAAAGGTTTATTTTAGCTCACAATTGGAAGGTCTCAGTTCACTCACAGTTGGCTGGCAGTAGCAGCATGGTGAGGGACAGCTGCTTAAGTCATTGCAAGAGAAAGGAGAGAGAGGTTGGGCAGAAACTGAGGCAAACATACTGTTTCAGGTGACAACTTCCATTATCCACCACAACTAGATCCTACCTCTTAAGGACAGTGAAATCTCTGGATTCATCCACAACAATGAAATAATTCCCACAACCCAATCACCTTTCAAAATATATGAGGCTTTTGGAGGTCATTCCAGATTCAAACTATAGCACAGAAATATATACTATCATCCAAATCTTAAGGTTTATGAATCTGAATGACAGTTTTGCTATAAACTTACTATAAAATAAATGAAAAGGATTAAAAGCAGAAAACAGAAATAAATCCATAAATATAATACAATAAATTGATTAGAAAAAAATTCTCATTTCTTAATTCAGTTTTACACTATAACAAGATAAAATTATAAAACATAAAGAATACAGAGAAATTCCAACAAAATATTTGGAAGGCTAGACATGGTGTAACTATAGTCCAAGGTACTCTGGAAGCTGTGGTAGGAATTTTGAGGGAACCTGATATTCAAAACCAGTCTGAGTAGCATAGCATTACAGCAGCAGCAGCAGCAGCAGCAGCAGCAGCAGCAGAGAAGAAGAAGAAAAAGAAGAAGAAGAAGAAGAAGAAGAAGAAGAAGAAGAAGAAGAAGAAGGGGGGGAAGAGGAGGAGGAGAAGGAGGAGGAAGAAGAGGAGGACGACAATGATGATGACGATGAGGACTTACAAAAAGAAACTAAATAAAAAAGAAAAGAGGACTCATCCAGCAAGCTCAAGGCCCTGAGTTCCATTCCCCAGCACCAAATAAACTGGACATGGTAGCTCATGCCTATAATCCCAGGACTCAGGAGACTAAGGAATGATTGTCATATGTTCAAGGCCAGCCTGGGCTACATAATTTCAGGATCAATCCACCTAACTACAGAGTGAGACCCTGTCTCAAAAAAAAAAAAGTTCAATAAATTAAAAGTAAAGAAATGAAAAATGCTTTTTTTTAATATCTGGCCATAGAAAATGGTAAAGGTCTTTTATAGGTCATCAGAAATTTTCAAAAGGCACATTTACCAGGAAGTAATTAAAATTTTCAAGTTCCATGACCTGGACAGCATAAACACAGATATTTGAAATAATAAACTGGCTGAATTATGAACAGGGCTTGATAAATGTGTAATCATCATGAGAGATTATAATACTTTGATTTTGCCAATTAAAAATTAGGGAAACAGGAAATCAGTGTGTGTGTGTGTGTGTGTGTGTGTGTGTGTGTGTAATTTGGACACAACTGTTAAATTTAATCTAATGAAGAAATATAGAATTCTATATTCAAATATAGAAGATATATTCTGATTTCTTAATAACTTTTTGTTGCTGGGACATAATACCAGACACTCACACTTAAGGAAGGAAAGGTTTAATTTTGCTCTTAGTTTCTGGAGGTCTCAGTCCACTCACGCGTGACTAGCAAAGGCAGGAAGGGTCTGGTGGAGGACAGCTGCTCACAGTATGGCAAAGCAAGGATCAGGGTCACAGAAAGAAGCAGAGATAAAAGCATATATCCTTCTTGGCCACACTCTCAGTCACTACCACAGGCCCAGTAATAATCCACATGATCAGTAAACTGCCACACACTGCCAGGCTCCACCCACGAACAGCACTCAAAAAACATAGATAATCCACAATATAAAAACACAGGAGACTTTGAGGGAATACTTCATACCCAAAATGTAACACTGATTAAAGCACTCAGAGGATGAAATTACACAGTTGACCACAAAGTAAGAAAGCAAAGCACAACTCAGCAAATATGAGAAATCGGGATTATATAGCCCATATTTTCTAACACAGTGATTACTATAGTTTGAACATGGAGTGTCAATAAAAGGCCTCCTGTACATAGATGTAGAAGGGTAACTGTGGAACCTTGTAATATTGAGAGATGAGACTTGCCTGGAAGGAGTAGATATTTGGGTCTTGATCTGGAGGAATTAAGTCAACTTTTTCAGACTTGTGGGCAACCAGGACAGTTTCAGGTGTGTGCTGATAACTTGTGGGCCAGGAAGTGAGGGAGAGGTATCAACTGCAGGTGTGAGAGGCCTGACAGATAGCTTGAAGCAATTCAAGAAAGAAAGAAGACATAAAGCCGTAGTGCAATTCCCCAGCACTACATAAGCCGAGTACAGCAGCGCATGTCTGTAATCCCAGCACCTGGGAAGCTGTGGCAAGAGGAGCGTCATGAGTTTGAGGCCAGCCTGGGCTGCATAGTGAGTTTAGGATCAGCCTGGAAACCTTATCTCAATAAATAAAAATAAATGAATAAAGAGTAGAAATTAACATACTAAGTAAACAAGATTTTTTAAAAAAATAAACCTTAAGTATATAGAAAAAAATAATAAATATAGAATCAGAAATTAGTGAAATAGAAAACAAAATTAATAAACTCAGGAAACTGCCTCTAAACTCAGAAGAGTTTAACCGAATAAGAATTTTTCCTTTTGTGATTATGGTATTTAAGAGGCCTGTATTACCTTAAAAACTGTTCGAGAGTCTGTTGAGCTTTCTCTTCTCAAGATTAAATCAACACAATTTTTGTACAACTATATTAATCCTGCTTTATAACCCTTTATTAATTTCCAAAATTCTGATTTTTTTCCACTTTTCTTATTCTTAGTTTATGGATCATAACTATACGACAACACCTATAATGATAATAAGAATGGCACTGTGCAGAACTGGAAAATTACTTCTGGCTCTTACTTTATAAATATTTAGAATGATTGTATAGTATGAATTGCAATATATTTCAAGAAACTTATAAATGTTCAAATAATACTAACTGGGCTTCAAAAGAATACCACAAAAATAGAGAATGGCTGCTCACTGTCATTAATTACAAATGAAATCTTAAAATAGCATCCTGGAAATTACACAACAGATTTTAATAGATTGCAAAACAATTTAGGAAAACTATCCATCATAAGAAATACCTAAAACAACATTTTGTATCTAATTGGAAAGTATAACAATCTTATCCAGTTTCCCTGTTTTGCTTTTAAAACCAAACATCAAACATTTTAAAATAGTCACTAGTCAGAAGTTGTTGCAGTAGGTTTAAAATTTTCAATAAATTTACAACTTATAACAACACAATTCAAAAAAGCCAAATCCTGGAAACTACCTGCCCATTAACAGAGGAATCGTTAAAGATGTGGTATCTATACAAGATGGAATACTATGCAGCCACAAACAAAGACAGATATGAAAGTTTTGAATGAAAATGGGGCCATCTTGAGTCAATAATGCTAACTGAAATGGACCAAGCACAAAAGACTGACTATAAAATGGTGTCTCTCTTATGAAATGCACAAAAATAACAACATAAAAAGGCCCCAACATGAATGACAGTGTAGAAAGAGAGGCAATGTTCAGCTAGAAGAGAGGTGAACCTCTGAGAAATGGGTGGGCACAGACACTCACTTATTCCCTAAACTCCACGTCTCTAATGTGTCAGAGAATCTAGAATTCATGTATTTACAAAATAAAAAATGATAAATTTTAAAAATAATGTGTTGGGGGAAATAAGGTGGATTTAATACAGAGAAAACACGATGGACTGATAATTTATTGACGTTTGAGGTTCAAAAGAGTCTTACATACATTTAAAATGTTCTATAATAAAAGTTTAAGAAACACATATAATCCAAATTATAAATCTGTGCACAAGCAAATAATGCTATTACTACTACTTAATATTATGCGTGACCTACGTTCATTTGGAAGAACATACCAAGAGAACATTAAAGGTGAGCCCTTCCCTCTTCATTATTACTTTTCTCACCAGGCAGTCAAGTTTACAGGTGTAGTGGGTCTTTCAGGAGACTACCTTAAAATGTTTGTCTGCCTTATTATATATACTTGAATGGAAATTTATATAGTTAAGAAAAATATGCTATCTTCCCTCTGTTTCAATGTGTTAAATTATTTTGAACTACTAACTTCATAATTCTACATATGATGTTTATCTTTATGACGCGAGCCCTTGTGGTAATTTTCTCAGGGCCCACTGACCTCCGCGAGCACTGGGTGGGAAGCTGAGGCAGAAAGACCGCAAGCTCAAGTGCCATCTGGGCAATTTAGAGACTTAGCAAACCCTGTCTCAAAAATCAAAACTAAATATGTGCTAAAGATGTAGATCAGTCTGAAGGCTCTGGTGCAACAAAAAGAGAAAGAGGGAGAGAAGAGATGAAGGCTGCCTCCCAGGACACTGAAATGGCTCTTTGGTCATATGCAGCTGGAATGAAGATAAGAACTTCTGAGATATTATTAGATAAAGTGAAAAGGAACCTAAAACTTGACAAAGGTAACCTGAAGGAAAGGTCATCATGGAAGCTGAATGCTTTTTAGTTCCAGAAAACAAGGAAATATTTAGCTGTCCTGAACTAATAAGGAAGAATCTCCTTGGCAAAATGGTAGAAAGATGTGATTTTTAGAGAACATACAAGTCCAACAAAGTTTTTTTAAAGTAGTTTTTGTGGAATGCAAAAGATTAAAGCTTTCCTTCAAAGAATTTTCAGCAAAGTTAACACTGCTTATTGAGTTGTTTTTAAGTTTGAGTAAGTAAACTTTTTCTGGAAGATACAACGATAAAAGCCCTGAGTTGTTTAAACAGTAATTAGAAGAGTTGACATCTAGGATCCACACTAAATAAGCGACATCTATCAATCATCTGCCTTATATACCAAGTGTATTACAGCAGTTAAAAACCCCACTGTCGAAGCAGTAAGTCTTCCAAAGACTTATTTGTTCTAAAGATTACTCATTTAGTTGATGTACATAATGGCATCCTTTTAAACTTGAAGAGGGCCATATAATCATTAAAACTAACTAACTAAACATCTATGAGCTTAAATGATTAAATTAGTTGCTCAAAGCCATTTAGCTAGTCACAGCCAGATATAAAACCAAGGTTTTTGGTTCACTGCTCTTTCAACTACTCTAGGTGATTAAGTATATTGGGAGAGGAAGGCAAGGGAGGGGAAAAAAATAAAACAGAGAAAGTGGGATGAAAGTTAAAAATAAAAACAGAGAAAATTTCATTCATCGACAGTAAGATATTTATCATTACTTGATAAAAATTTCTAAACCTGCATACATTACACAACTCTGCAAAATACATTAAATGATATGTCTCACTATTAAAATGAGGCAATTTTACACATTTTTAATCATCCACCTTTCAATTTTGCCTTATTTTTGCCTTTATTTTCTATTTTTCCCCATTACTCATTTTAATTCATTAGTTTTATCCTTTTGGGAAAAAATATAAAGCCAATCAAACACTTTTCACACCAAAAATTGGTTTAACCTAAGAGTAACACTAAGCTCCCTACTAAGAAGGTTAATCACAGCAACAAACAAAGGCTTCGCTTAAAATTCCCTTTGTAACAAAAATGTTCTCTTGGGAATTCTCCTTATTCAATGAGTTACTTATCTAATCTATTAATTTAATTATATTTAATCACTCTGATTCAGTTGCAAGTGCTTTTCTTTGCCTTGTGCTGCATTATCACTAAATGTAAAATATATAAAGCAGCTTGAGTGGTTTTTATTTACAATTCCAGGTGACTACAAAAATTCATTTGATAGCAAAGCCTAACAAGAAACCAGTAAGTCAGAGAAATGTGTGTTGCTGCTTCTACAAGCAGACTAATATTTTTCCTGATGTGCGTAATGCTTGACAATTTGCAGATATCTTTAAATATTTATAATTCATCAGGGACTCCTTATTAGTAAGCTTTAGTTGGAATGAAAATTATTTTTCCAGTATACTTCAGTTTCATAGATTGTTACCATCACTTGTATAATATAGCATGAAAATATGTCTAATGGAACAAGGATTCTTACATGGTTAATGAAAAAATATTGATATGCAATCAATTTCACTACATATGTATATATATATATATGCATGTACATGTGTGTATATATATACATTATACATATAAAAATCTCTCATCGATCACATAACCAAGTTTAATCGTATTTACCAGAAGATATTTCCCATGCAATAAGAAGAATAATTTATAGAAAAAAGTCTTTGGTTGTGCTTTCATCATATCCACTCATTAATTCATTGACCCATCCAAGAAAACATTGACTACTCATTCCACACAATAGCTTATGCTAGGCCATATGATAATACATCACTGCCTATCACTGTGAGTAATAGAAAAACAAGTAAGTTTCATTTTAATCATATTACTGGTGTTTCCTATTACACAAATATGAGTTTTATATTATTATCATCTAAAGGAAACAAAGAATAGACTTCCATAGCAAGTATCATTTAAACTCATACTCTCTACTAGAAATAATGCTACCCCATTCCTTAAGCAACTTGGTCCAAAATTTATTTTAAATGAAATTTCTAACTATATACTGAATCTAACTGCATGTCAAATACTTATGCTCAGGGGGAAAAAAAAGCCTAGTTAGCTGCAGAAAGATATTAGTAAGGTACTAATATCAGGACAAATGTATCCTGCAAGTGCACCGACATGAGAACACAAATGCACAGGACACAAGGACACACGAGACGCAGCTTTCACTTCATTCAGGCCTAAACAAGAGGAGGAGGAGAGGAAGATGAGGAAGAAGAGATTAGGAAGAGGAAGGGAAGAAAAAGAACAAGAACCAGGGAAGGAGAAAAGGAGAGGCACCATTTACTACAGCCTCAGTATTGTCATTTAAACACAGATTATCTCATTGAATGTGTAGGACCCACTATAAGTTAGCGACTGTGGGCACTGACATTTAGGAGTAAGGAGTACGACTAAGAGTGGCAGAGAAGAAGCAGTGAGAAATGCGGCCTTTGGAAGAAAATAAAATAAGACAAGTAGCCCTAAGCACAAAATGTGCTGCTGACGTTTTGAGAGATAATGATCAACAAGTTTTTCTATTCCTGTTGAATATTTATATGTTTATTAATGAAAGAACTAAAGAAAGGGATAAAGAAAGCAAAAGAGAATTCTCCTAAGTACAGCCAGAGTTCACTAAGTCATATACTGCTAAATTATATCTAGCCTTCAATGTTAGGCCCAAAATGTTGAAACTTCTTTTTGTTATTAAAAAAAAAAGTCAAAGGCTTCTTATCATCAAAGTGTAGATATAAATTCATAGAGATAAACAGGTGAAAAATCATAAAAAACAAAGGCAGCAGATTATGAAAAGTAGTTATTGCAATGTCTGGGTAAGATACGTCCTCATGCAAGGTAGAGAATGGGGGAGTGGCTGGAACTCAAACATTGCTGAGGAGTACATTGTTTTGGTCTTGACATTCAGTTTATGTTAAATCTGAGCTTCTTAGGTTAGATGTCAGGGAGGAAAGTGATTCTATTAAGACTGAGAGGAAAGGAGGAATGCAGAAGTCAGGATGGCAATGGTAATGAACCAATCTATGGAAATATAAAAGCATATGGAGGATGCAAGTTGTGCAAAGTGATACTGTGAAAAATATTTCAATACATAAGCTCTAGGAATTCCTAGGAAGTAGTATGCAGTTGTATGAATTCATTTAATAATGTAAGATGTAAGCAGGAAGAAATAGAAAAATATCTCTCATGATACTCTTAAATAACACCGTTATTAGTGTAAAACTTACACACTATAAAATTCAATCCTTTAAGTGTACAAGTCAGTGGGGTTTTGGTATATTCAAAAATTTGTATAATCATTGTCACTAATATTTCAAAAAGTTAAACCACACAGTACTCATTAGCAATTATCTTATATTCACTCCTCCCCTCAGCATGTGACAACTATGAATCTATTATTCTATCATGACAGATTTGCCTATTTTGGACATTTTATATAAATGAAGTCGTAGGACACTTGGCCTTTTGTGACTGGCTTCTTCCATTATTAGCATGATATTTTAACACACACATATGCTGTAGTATATAACAATACACTATTTAATTCCCTTCTTATTGCAAAATAGTATTCTGATTTACAGAACATGCTGTATTTTACTTATTCATTCATCAGCTGGTGGATATTGGATTCTTTCCCCATTTTAACCATTACAAATCATGCCACTATGAGATTTATACCTGTCCCTTGGATTAACATGTGAAAGTTGTGTGGCTATATGTTTTAATTTATCTTATATATTTACTTGGGAACGAAATTGCTGAATCATGTGTTTCACATGTTTAGGAGTTGCCTAATTTACAAAATGGCTACATGATTTTACATCTAACCAGCAGTGTGGGAGGATTTCCATTTCTTCATATTCTTGCCAACACTAGTTTGGATTGGTTTGGTTTGGTTTGGTTTCTTGTCATCCTTCTAGGTAGAAAGGACCATGCTTTGATTTTCATTTGCATTTCTCTAATCACTAATGATGCTGAACATCTTTATGGACTCAAGAGTTATTTTACTATGAAGTTTTAAGAATTCTTTATATTATCTGGATAAAAGTCCACATATTTTCTCTTTATGGACTATCTCTTTGATGATATCATTCTGTAACACAAAGATTTTTAATTTTGATGGAGTCTAATATTTTTATTTCATTACTTATGTTTTATATCATATCTAAGAAATAAGTGCTTAATCCAAAATAATACAGGTCTATATTTCTTCTCTCACATTTTTTTTATTTTAACTCTTACACTATTTGGCAAAAATTACATCCAATAAAAGCCAATCAATATAGTTTTGTAATTACTACTTTATGTAATTGTCTCAGAAGAACTTTTTGTAAAATTTTGTGTTTCCAGTAGCTGCTACATACATCATTTCACAGCAACTATTGTTCTATGGCTGGCTTTCCAGTCTACCGTGTTACTAGGGAGAGAGGAATGAAAATAAAGCAAGTTATAATCCCACAAAAATCGCTGTTCCTAAAGCTATTCAGCTGTTTTTCTTGTTTTAAGCCTTTGGTTAATCTTCAGAGTTCTGAAAAAAGTTATTTGGACATGACTTTCAGTGTTCACGTTGCTTATAAGGAAGAGAGGTCCTCATGCTGCCGTTTTGAAATGCTTCCTTGAGGCTATGTTTTTGAATTACATTTAGTAGCAAACTGGTTTAATACAAAACAAAGAGATATCTTTAAAGGAATTGACTTTTCAATGAAGACAACAAATTTTATGCAATTAACTCAGTTCTATTTTGTTCGAAAGCACCATCTTAAAGAGACATACCACTTATTCTATGACATGTTAATATTTAAGCATACTTTGAATTTTTAAAAAATTCATTAATAACAGGTAAGTTTTAAAAAAGGAATCTAAATGTTTTAATAATGGCCAGTTAGCCTTGGGGAAAATGTTTAATCATTTTTATATGAAACAAATACGGACTATAAAGAAATACAGCAATACTTGTGTTTAGATCACAAACTAACCACTAAACATTCCAAAAAAGTAACTTCCTACAAAATTTTATAGGCAATGAAAATAACATTGGAGTAAGTGTGTAAGATTTCTAGAGAAGTAATTTAGCTTAATAAGTTCTAGAGTGAATGTTAAAAATAACAACATCATTTCTTTATTATCAAATCTAATACTTTCAGGCCTTTCTACAAACCATTTAAACCAGCCAAGCAAGCTAAAAATTAGCAAAACATCTAAAGATACTATGTTTTGGATTATCTTGTTCCAATTCATTGACGGTCCTAATATGCTAGGCTAAGACTTCATTTATTCGAACTATCAATCATACTTTACATCTTCTCGTCTACAAATACTTAAAAGAAAAGATTACATAATGTGTTAGTACAACAGGAATTTGAAGACGGCTGTTGCCAAGAAGTACTGGCTCCCCTTAGGTATGCAGACACCCACAGGGTAACCAGAAGCATTATCAATCTTGGTTTCTCTGCCTTCATTCTGTGTGTCTCCTTTTACCTTAAACTTTGGGTCAGATTCGTGCTCAGCTCTGCACACAGGCATGATGATCACCTAACGAGTGTCTGTCTGAAAACTGACAATGTAAGATTTATTAGTTCTAAGCTTATCTAACCTATCTCATCTTCCGTCAAGACTGAGGACACTCAGATGAGAGTAACAAAGATACTGTCAAGATTACAGGAATATTCAACTGCCCACAGTTAAATACTATTGCAGTCTCTCCAGGCATTGCCTTAAGCCTTCAGACACCATGGATTCCAAGAACCCAGAGCCTCACAGACCCATCACCATGTGATGAGATCACCACCCTAATCATAGCAATTACCCCATAACAAGAATGATACTGTCCCTTAAGCAGGAACAATCAATGCATGGTAACTGGACTACCTCTTCAAACCATCAGGACTCTCTACAGCCACCTCACAAATCAACCAGACTACAATTAAACCAGGATGAATAGGGCATACCTCTTGCCTTTGAATGTCAGGCTTATTTCTATCTCTATCCTTTTGATCATTAAGCAGCCTTAACTTTCCTCTACTTAAACCTAAAGCTCAAGTCAGTATCCTTAAAGATAGGGATAGAAACACCTGATTCTCTTTATCTTCCATATGTGGCTATACTGACTCAGTTCTTTTCTTATTTCACAATTATTTTTTCCATTTGCTTTTTTTGGAGCTAATAACCAGACCTGACTTGATGGGTCCCCAGAGTCAAGACTCTGGTAACAGGAGACAGAAAAAACTAATTGCGTCTCTACTCAGGTTTTACAAGCTAATCGATGAAGTAAACTGCAAGTTTACTTTCAAAAATATTGTAGAATTACCAAAAATGTGATAAATATAATCAATATAGAAGATGAAAAAGTGAGGGGTCAGAATAAACTAAAAATTTCAAGAAAGGATTTATATAGAAAGTAAGGCTTAAGATAGTTACTTTTTTGTCACTGTGACTCAATACCCAACATCCACAACTTAGGGAGGAAAGATTTATTTTAGCTTACGGTTTCATAAGGTCACAGTCCATTCACAGAAGAATGGCTAGAAAATGATGGAAGCACATGTCATGGCTGGAGTGAGGGCAGGGCTACAGCCAGAGCTCCAGTGGAAGAGATCCCCATAACATGATGAAACAGACTGAGGGGAAGGACGGAACCAGCACATGCCCTTCCAGATCAAGCCCCCCATCCACCCCCTTCCAGCCATGCTCCAGACCTATATACAGTATCCATAGGAACATGAGGCTTTTGGAGGATACCCCAGATCCAAACCATGACAAGTGTGATTAAATTTATATTACATCAGTCATTTTAATTTTGAATACAGTAAGTATTTAATGAAGATCTTGGTGAATAAATGTCAGTTGTACAATTTTACATAGGTGGTGAGGAGAATAGTGAGGATTATCATAAGCTAATATCTTTTTTTTTTTGAGACAGGGTCTCACTCTATAGCCCAGTCTTGTCCTGAACTCACAATGGAGTCCATGCTGGCCTTGGATTCATGCCAATCTTTCTGTCTCAGCCTCACAAGGTAAGCTGATAACTTCAAAAATTTCAGGCATAGAATCTGAAAAGTTATGATTTTATAAAAGACATTTACATCAGTATAGAAAAATCTCCAGTTGTAAGTGTACCTCTCTGCACCACCGAGAAGAAGGAGCAATTAAAATACTAGAGAAGACACAGACTTAAATCTGCATAACAACTCTATCTTTCGTGCTTGGTTTGTTTTCTTATGTCTTTTTGTTGTTGTTGTTGTACTGTAGTGCTGTGGAAAAACCCAGGGCCTCTCCCGCAAGACAGGAGCTCTTCCACTGTGCTTTACCCACAGCCATGCCCATTTAACCCTGACGAGGTCTTCCCCTATGCCTTTTTGTCTTTTTTTTTCCAAAAAACGTATTTACTGTAGACTCAAAGCTTCTTAAAGATCTACTCTAAAGGTGCGCAGTGAGCCCTCCTTATCATTAGGTCACCCACAGATTCAACCAACTTCTGGTTAAAAATATTAGGAGAAATTTTGTCTGTACTGAACACGAGGAGACATTTATTTTCTTGTTATTATTCCCTATAAAATGCAATATAACAACTAATTACATAACATAGATTATATGAGCTATCATAAGTTAAGTAGAGATGGTTTAAAACATTTCTTACACCTGATCTGTCACTAATGACAGTACAGAGACCGCCATTCTCATTCAGCAGCTATCAGGGTGACATCTCTGATTCTTTTTTGTTGTTGTTGTTGTTGTGTTCTCTGACTGATTGTTTTTAAACTACAGCATGCACTTATTTTCAGAAACTTAGAGAGTTGTCCTAGGACAAGATTTACCAAAAGTGAGTAGGTGGCAGACGTAGCAAAATCTCCACAAAACCTTCAGCAAAGCGTTCAGCATTTGTAGATGATAAGCAGATGGTGAATTACTTCATATAAGGAACTTGAACATCTGAAGATTTTGTTAACCATGGGGGGTCCTGGAATGAATCCCTTGCAGATGCCACGAACGTGTACTCATTTTTCTGAATTGTCTCTCAGGTATGTAGAAGGAATATACATTATTAACTTGCTATGTTTTATCTTATGCTAATCTGCCTGTTGGTACAGGGAGATCCAGCTACAAACTAATGAAAGATGGAGAAAAAAAAAATGGTTTTCCTACCTCCCAGCATTACAGAATGTTCTAACATCTCTTATAAGTCTCATACTTTTAAGATAAAGAAACCAAGGCCTAGAGAACTGTCCAAGGTCATTCAGCTATCAGACATGGAATTTTTTAAAAATCAGTCAGGCTACTAAAAAGTGACCACAAAATATCAAGCATGGGACTAGACACTCCTTTCACAAAGCATACACTCTTCCGCTCTGTACAAATTCACAGTTCATAAACTTTCAAAAAGGCAGCAGAATGGAATTTCCAAGGGAGACCGTCTAAAGAATTATAATGATTTTTTATTTTGTTTTAAGAAACACTTGGTTTTTAAAAAGAGAGAAGAGAAAGGGAGAAAATGCACTTTACACAAAATGTAAAAATCTTTGTAATATCTCAATTACTTAAAATTAATTAATGCGGACCAAGCATATGCTTTCAATGTTAACATTTGTTTTCTACAAGGGCTCCTACAGGAATACAATGCATTTAAATTTTGTTAATACTCCAAATTTCATCATAACAGCAGTTATGTAAGAGCAGTTTAAGACTCAGTGTAAAATAAGAAAAAAATACTAGAAAATCAATTTTAGTGCCTGTTATACTTACAAGGTTTATTAATAAAAGTGGAATAATTTTACTTTTTATAAATTGGGATGGCATTTTACTGTCTATTTTTAGACTAGGAGGTAGAGGTTTAGCTATTCGGGGCTGCCTTGGGCCCTAGGCACCTTAAAATCAATAAGCTGGGTCAAAAAAGGGCATATTTTCATTCTGCATCAAATGAGCATGCCAGCTCCTAAGAGACAACACATGTCTGTGCAAGTGTGGCACACATTTACTAGTCCAGCTATTAAAAAAAAAGACATATGACTTTTTATAGAGACTCAGCTTTTGTTTGACTCAATAGAAAAAAGAAGAAAAAAACACCAAATAAACCTTGATGACTCTCAAACCCACAAAGAAAGTTGATTTCCATCCAAGCTATTTCTCATGAGAGCAATATTCAACCTATGGCTAATGCTCCTCCTGGCAAAAAGCAATTCTGTAAAATGAACACAGGTACTGGAGCCTGTGTGCCATTGGTTCAAATTCCAGTCTGCCATTAAGTGGGTATGTGCCTTTCAGAAAAATCCCTGCTTTTTTGAAAATATAGTTTCCTCATCTGTAAAATATGGTCAGCAAAACATACCTAATAGGATGAGCATGAGGTTTATATTATTTAGCTCATGCAAAGCACTCAGCAAACCCATTTGGTAGAGAATAGACAATTAATGGTGCCTATCATCTGATCCTTTGAATTTAAAGTTGCCTTCTATTTAAGCATTTTTCCATTCTTCCACACTTTAAGTTCATAACGAAAGATTATCCAATTTTCTCCTATTGTAGTTAATAGCAAAAGAAAAACACTTAAGAGTAGAAGATTTTCAAGACATAATTTTTCAGATCTGTTAACTCTTATTAACACCTGGCTTGAAATACTACAACACGAAACTACAAAAAAATAAAAGAACTTAATATTAATCTACATACAGTTGTTATAAAAATGCTAGTGTCACAACCTAAGGTATTTCACAGGCCTGAGAAGTATTTTTAATTTCTCATTTCTACTGCAAGAAATACTTTCTCCAGTTTCAGATTCCTGAGCATAATTTCTTGTCACTTTCTCTGAGACCCATAAAGCAATAAGTGCATTTGCTAAGTTATTCCATGATGACTGGCACATAAAAATAAATTACACATTGTCTTTTTAACATTCAAACCTATTCTAGACCAATGGTCAATGGTTTTGTCAGAATTTCTGTTCAAATATCTTCTGCATATGTTTGCATATAACGTGAAATAAATATAGTAAAAACAATCTATTGGGATTATTTTGTGTGATTCCCATAAAAAGCATGCCTTATGCACATGTATTTCACATTGGCAGCATGGCATATCAGTTACTTTGTTGAACAGGTTTTTTTGTAGCCCTTTATACCCAGCTCACATCCCACACCAATCTGCATCAGCCAAGTGTAATCAGATGATGTGATCGACCCTGAAACAATAATCAGCATGTTTCCTAACATACACTCTTGGTCCTGTCTAAATTTGGATAGTCAGGAACAGAATGCTCATATCAACATCTGACACAGTGTTTCAAGGATTATGGCGGAAATCATGTAGTTATAATCACCATAGCATTCTCCAGGACTATATAATTCAAGGTATAGTTTTAGTCTTAAAAAAAAATTACTGAACTGGATCTGAATAAGTAAATTTCATTAAGAATGGTACAGCATCTTGGCCATCATAATATCAGCTTTCACAATAAAATCGTATTTAAGGCTACTTCAGTATTTGACTTTGTTTGATAAGGCTATCTGAAGCCATTTAATGTTTTGATATTATGTAAGTTAAGTAATAGTGAAAAAACAGTAGTTTATGAACACTGAAGCCTACCAGTCCAACTCTCAAACAAGATTATTTTTCCTTTTGAAGATGGAAGTGGAATGGTTACATATCTTTGAAATCTAAAAGGACTACATATTTCTCCTGAAAATTGCAGTTCAGCAAAAATTTCTTTAATACTAAATAAACTTAGCCTTGAAGAGAAATCTTTATGTTATGCATTTGAGTCCCAAGACAGAAGCAAAGGCAACTTCTTTGCATGAACTTCTGTGTGTTTAAAAAAAGAAAATACCTTTCAGCATATAGACATCAATGATAGCATGATTTCATTTTTAAATTATCAGTGCAATTAATATAAGCAGAAAGTATTCATTTAATAAAGTAGATCTCTTGCCCATTGCTTAATAAGGATATAAATAGACTTGTAGCACATTTTGTCTATGCATATTTCTTACAAATTTGTTTCATATAGCCTTTATCATATGCTATTGTAAACTATAATATTATAAAGAATACTTTTTATTATATATTTTGAGATATATCTCTTCTATACTTAATTTGGTCAGTCTTTATCATGAAAAAATGTTGAGTACTACCAAATGCCGGTTGTGTCTACTATGGTTTGGATCTGGAATGTCTTCCAAAGCCTCTTGTATTTAGATGTTGTGGACTATCTATGGATTTCAAGTGTTTCGAGAGGTGTGGAATGGTAGGATGTGCAGTATTTCTGGGTGTCTGGAGAGTTACTGGGTATGTAGCCTGGAAGAATATGTTCTTGCCCCAGCTTCTCCCCTGGCCTGGTAACCTCTCATGGAGATGCCATGAGCGGCTCTTCTCTTCCAGTTCCTTCCCACCATTCCTCGCTTCCCATGAATAGACTGAGACTTGCTGAAGCTATGAATTAAAGTCAATCTTTCCTCCCTTAAATTTTTTGTCTTGTTTTCTGTCCTAGCAATAAGAAATTAATGAAAACAGCATCAACTGAGATAATTAAATGAATTTTGCCCTTCATTTTGTTGATATAATGTATTAGGTTTCTCGATTTGCATATGTTAAATTACCCTTGCTTCCCTGAGTTACATTCCTCTTGATCAAGATGAATAATCTTTCTGATGTACAGTTAGATTCAATATGTTAGTACTTTGTTACTCATTTTTGCCTATATATTCACTGGGGATACCACACCAGTCTCCCTCTTTTCTCTCTCTCTCTCCCTCTCTCTCTCTCTCTCTCTCTCTCTCTCTCTCTTCTCTCTCTCTTACTCTCGTGTGTGTGTGTGTGTGTGTGTGTGTGTGTCTTTCTCTGGTTTTCACATTAGTGTAATTCTTGCCTAGAATAAATCTGGAATTCATTCACTTTCAATGTGGTATAAGTGATATGACAAATTTCAGAAAAGTATAAGATTTGAAAGGACAGACATTGAAGTTAATATACTCAAGATTTCATGCCATCCCTCCAGCCTTTTTTGGCTATGTAATAAAATAATCACTCTAAATCTGCTTTCCCTTTTGTAAACAGTAATATTACTAACTAATTCATAAAAACAGATGTGAGGACTAAATGTATAAAATTAAATTGTATGTATACAGTGCCTGTGACAGCGCTTGGGACATGGTGAGCTTGCAAAATGTGGTAGTTACAGTTATTGCAGAGCAGCTGGAATTACAGTGTGACTTATGGTACGATAATGGAGGAAAAGTAATTGACATACTGACAATGTTCTTGGCATGAAAGACACATGATATAGTACGAGCAAATAATATTTCTGTAAATCTCAACACCCTTGCTCATCCTCCCATTTATGAAACATTTCTTTTTCCCTCAAGAGAATTTTTATTAGTATGCAGTTTCAATACATGATTAGTATATAGTAGCAATTACACAAAATTTAAGGAATTGGTGCATATACATAATTTTCCTTGTTTCTTTTGACATATTTAAAACCTCCTCTCATATCTACCTTTACGAGCACCCAAATAGGTTTTTGTTTGTTTGTTTGTTTGTTTGTTTGTTTGTTTGTTTGTTTGTTTGTTTGTTTTTGGAGATAGAGCCTTGCTCTGTAGCCCAAGCTGATCCTGAACTCACAACAGAGCCCAAGCTGGCCTTGGACTCAATGCAATCCTCTTGCCTCAACCTCCCAAGTGCTGGGATGACAGGATGTGCCTCCACGCCCTGCTTATGTGGTGCTGGGAATTGAACTCAAGTACTTAGTAATTGATTTAGTGCTTACTAGGCAAGCACTTTAGCCACTGAGCCATTCCTCCAGGCCACAAACAGTTTCTTATACCCTAGCACAACAGTCTATGTACTTGATACCTAATGACTCAACTTACAATGTTAACAATCTATCATGAGTATTGAAAGATTATTTAAAAGAATAAAATAAAACAATACTTTGTACATTATCATAGCCTCTTCACAAAATTTACCTGTGTTGGTAGAGTTTTCCATGAAAAATAAAAATAACATTTTAAATCCAAATGGTTTTCAATAATTCATCTGAAGCAGCAAACACAATGACTCTAATATATTGTACTTACTTATCAACTTTAATATGAAATGACACCATATTGTCTTACTTTTTCAGCTTCCACAGCCAATCTCCTTTAAATTTTTATATCTATATGTTTCTGGTAACTTAAGCAATAGAACTACCTTAACAACATTTGCAACAAAATTTAAATATCATTTTATTTGGCAGAGTAATCACTTACGAGAGAACCAGTAAGTTGTTAATGTGTTTTAAATTCAAATGAAAACAATAATGATTTTCATACAGTAACATTCCTCATTGGTAGTATGAAATAAAAACAAATCAATACGTTTCAAGTTGAATTTAGCACAGTCAATTCTCTATGGTAACTATGTACAACAATTAATGTTTTCTAGGAGCCCTAAATGGGTTCTCAAAAGTTTGGAATTCTAATAACTACCAGTACTTATTAAAACTCTTCTTTTTTTCATTATTAAGTGAAATTAATCATTCTAGTTTAAGATACTAAGCTGTATAAACTCTTACAAAGCATTAACAGGCACAGTAAATAGAACCACCTAAAATTCTTTAAATTTAAAGAAACTTAAACCTCTATTTTCTTAAGGATATTCACTTACATGAAAGAATTATTCCTAAAAATAAAGTTCTTAAGTTTGATTAAGTTAGACTTCCTTTTTAATAAGTAGATTAGATTTTTTCAGCAAGACATCTCAAGAAAAACTTCTTCAAAAGTCCTCTTAGGTGATTGAGAAAAACCTCAGTAAAGGCAAAATCTATAAAGCTTAAAGACAAATATCAGCTTAAATTGTATCCATCAATGAATGTAAATTTTTGTTATGAGGAGAATTTCATGAATTGGTTTTATTTAATAAATATTCTCTTATAATGTTTCTTACTAGACACTCTCTTAGATTTCTATGTATTTCTGTGTCAAAGAATACTTATGACTAAAACATGCTACAATTGTAGATAATACTTTTTTCTTCTACTAAATTACACATCTTAAAAGCTCTCAGTCCATGTACTGTACCAACAAGTCCCTAAAGGCTTACCTTATACCAGTCAAGGTCATGATTCTACTGTGTTGTCACATGAGACTTTATTCATGTCCTTATATACCACCCCCTCTTCTTGTGTTGGCAGCATTGGCACTCAGTGAAATCTAATATGTGTTTATTTAAAAGTAAACCAGCAAGTGTTTAGAGACTCATATATATGATTAAATTTAATACTTAGGGTAAAAAGATCAATATAGATAAGTAATAAGTAAACATTTAGCACTTACACAACTTCAGGGTAACACACACAACACACATACACTTGCCCAAGAAATTAAAACCTAAAAGGTACCCAACTGCATCAATTTAACACCTGTAGGTGTTTTCATCTGCTCCCCCAAATTCTTTTAATTGGATTTTTTAATGACATTAGCAACGTGAAAAATATTTTGACAAAAAATATTTTGATTTTGATTTTTACCAAAAAAATTACTGGATATAATAGAGGTAGACATGTCAAACTGAATACACAAATTTATCAGGCACTTGAAATTAGCACTGAAAAAAAGAGAGAAAAGTAGGCCCCAGTTCTGCAACTGAGAAAGAAGCTAAGGAGATTTCAGACACTGCAAGTAAAATCAACCTAATGATCTCTTTAATTGGGAAGCATTCATTTGATTTATAAAACTTAATTTCAAATTTTAAAAGCTATTAATATCCCTTTTTAATCATTGTTTTTTAATACATACAGTAACATAAACACATGAAGTTATCAGCCTAGACAGACCTATGCTTTATTTATTGCTTTAATTTTTGTTCAGTAATTGGTAGGTGTAGTCCAAATGACTACAATATGTTGCTCAGACAAATTAGAGATATAATGTATTTCTTTAGCAGTATTTCTAAAAAGTGATTCAATAAAAAAAGTATAAGTTGAAGTAAGTACCTTCACTAATATCATAATTTACCCAAAGATCCTAACAATGAAAACATACCACCCATGAAATAAACTTGTGTTGAACAGAATTTCTGTATGTGCTTAGCATCAGCCTCTACTACCTTTCTTTAATGTAATGTAGAGGCACAATTTTGTCAGTGCTACATGATTACCAACAAAATGCCTATTATCTGTGGGAAAACATACTAAAACCTGTTACATTAAACTAAAATTGACAGTCCTCCGAAGATAAAGAAAAAATTCTCTCTTAAAGATCTCATGGAGAAAATAGGACTTTAAAAAAACTCACAATAAGAGGTATAACAGAAATTGTAAAATTATATTGCTTTTTTTCCCCCACAAAGAAAGGAGCATTACAAGCTAAGGAAATCTAGTCACTGGCATGGTAGATGGACATGTACATTGTAAGCTGTCTTCTTTGGAGTCACATGGGAAATCTAAATTGAATTATATATATATATATATATATATATATATATATATATATATATATGTATATATGTATATATGTGTGTGTGTGTGTGTGTGTGTGTGTGTGTGTGTGTGTGTGAAGTTACATCAGAAATTATTTTTACTACATGAATTTCTTGAGGATAATGACTGGCACTTGCTTATAAATAAACCAAGACGTGGCTATTAAGACTAAATAAATCTTCAATTCCTTCAGGGGCAGAGTCCATGTCAAACTCTAATGGATTCAGTCTCTAACAGCTAAACTGCAAGCAAATGAAATCAATACCCAGAAGTCAAACAAAACCTTGAAGCTGTTTTCCATTATCTAAATATTTCAAATGTATTTTAATTAATCTGGTAAAAATAAATTAAGAGTTAATAAAACCAACTTAAGTTAGAAGAGATACAACTGCACCTATATTCTGTACTATTAAATCCTGTTATTATACTATGTACAAATATCCATCCCAAATAAGTAAACCTGTGCAATAGGGCTTGAAAATTGCAATCCACCATGCACAAACATGACTACCATCTGTGGTGCTCTGGATGTGTAGTTCACAGCACTACCTCTAAGTGAGGGTCCAGGGAGATAAAAGTTAAATGTCTTATTCTAACAATAATCACTGACAAAGGTGAAATACAGGTAAGCAGTAACTGCGTGAGAGTTCCAAAAAAGAGATTTTTTTAATGAGAATAAAACAGTTTTAATGGGTTTCTGAGAAAGAAAAATGCAGCTAAAATTTATAGCATTAACTTTTTTCCTTTTCTCTCTAAAACATTATTGGATAATGGTTTAAGGCAAATATCCCAATACATACAGCCTCATAAGGTGCTGTCTCCAAGCCAGCTCTAGGGCTGACCATTTCCACAAAGCTGGCTGTTCTGAGAAATATCCATATGGCAAAACAAAGTGAATTCTAGGGACTGGTGAATAATAATGCCATAAAGAAGCTGTTAATTGAGGCTGATGGAATGAGTACACCAAGAAAATGAATAAAACATTTTACATCTAAAAATGGCAGAAATAGCAGATAACGCAAGTCATTATTTAGATTTATTGTTTTCCATTGTGAGAACAACGCACTGCAGTTCACCTGCAAGGGCATGATCCCATGAAAAGGATGTCACATTAGGAACTCATTATTGGTCACTAAACTTGGCAAGTTAGGTACTCGTGAAGTGGTAGAAATTAGATTTGTTACAGCAAATGAAACTCATGATGTTGAGACTTGCATAACCTCTATTCAGTCACCTCAGCCACCCTTGTACATACACTCTTTAAGCAAGCAACAGAATAGTTGAGGAAGTAGTTGACTGATATTCACAGAATGAGTTATTCATCCACCCAAAAATTGAGGGTTTCATTTATTGTGTATCTACTTGGTAGGTATTAATGTGAAAAGAATATCTTCACATCTCATACTTTCTTGCCATAATTTTTTTCTTTATAAATCCTTGGTCAGTCGATGTGTTAGGTACTTCCCATAAATTAATGCATACTAATACCTTAGCACACCTCTACTTCTACATGAAATAAAGAGAACTAGGATTTGGAGTTCAGTCCATTGGAAGGATTTTCATTACTACTTTATTTTACAGTTATCCTTATATGGGATGCATTATTCCCTACAGCTGGTTTCAGTAGAACAGGCAAAGCCATACAAACTTCAAGAGCATGCTCCTTCTCTATTAATATGTCATAGGATATTCCCCATGAAGCAGTAGTTGAGTTGAAAGAGAGGCAGAGAAGCAGTAGCACCAAGTATTGATAATGTGGACCTGGAAATCACCTCCTAGTACTGTTCACTTGGGTCTATTCGACATGCTTAGTTCTGTTCTTTATATACCACATCTGATTTATAAAGGAGTGCCACTGGGCACATTCGATGTTATGATTCACTAGATACAATAGTTTCCACTTTGTGATGAGAAATTCAGGTCAGACACCAGCCTTGTGTCCTGTGCCATGTAGGCATTTTATCTAGAAGCAAGCCAGGAAAATCTCTTTCAGATGGACAACAGTTGCTGGCAGAAAAGAGGTCTGTGTCATGATTCTCCTTTGCCTTTGCCAAAATCTCCAAACAGTATCCCTGTCTTTCACATTATTTTCAATGCATTGAGTCTGTTGGATCATAAAATTCATGAGGCACAGCAGTTTGCTTTACAGACAGTACCTTTTTCTGGCTTCCCTCAAACTGGCTCTCTGAAAGTCTGCCCAGTAAACCATCAGCAACAGCTCACGCAAGATATATGTTGCACTCAAGTTTAGTTTCACCAACACTATGCCACACTCCTGGTGGAAGATGGGGTTCAAGGTGTGCATATAATAATTTGTTTCTCTTTTAAAGTTGTCTGATAATGTCACTGTAATCCTAGAAACTTCAAAAATATGGCAGACCCTTGAATTTTTACAAGATATATATCCTATACTCTGACATGCATCAGTCCTTCTAAGGAGAGTAGGGTACCTGCTACTTTCTCTTTGGTTAAATTAGCCTAGCACTATCAATGAAATAGACACATTCTATGATCTGTTGGGTAAAAAGATGACAAAAACCTTATGTATTATGTAGTGACAGTTATCATTTCAGTATTATTTATGGTAAGTCTATAAACATACACTATTGTTCCTACCATGCAAATGGCTACTTTACAGATATGAAAAAATAAAGCATCTTCCATCTTATGCTAGTCTGTTCCAATAAAGACAGTGCAACTGGAACCATATGGGCAATTAGCAGAGCCACCTGATGAAGTCTGAAAACAACATACTGTCATGCTTTTTAAGCCATATGACATTTGCGATAGACAAACTGTCAAACTAAACATGAATAAAAATACTCAAGCCAGCATAATGCTAAATTCCAAGCGACTACACCAATATCAATGAATTTAGTACCATAACCCAAGCATCCACACCCCATACATTGCCCATATAGACTGGTGTGTTCTTGAAGACTTTCAATGTATAAACTCTCCCTCTTGGAGCAAGCCTTATATATTTTTATAAGAGCTTTTTTTTAGTCAATAAAAGTGGCAAAGGTGGATCCTAAGGTAAGTTAATATTAGCATGAGAAACAAATTTTTTTTACTTAAGTACCATGATTTTTTACTTATTTTAAAAACAAATCGTATTATGCACATATCAGGCATACAATATAATGTTATGTTTTTTTGATCAAAAGCTAAATACTTTGAAGCACCAAAGGGCTAAATCCTCTACTGGACCAGAAAGAGACTTAGTGCTAAAGATCTCTCAGGTATGTATGATCAGGAATTATAGATGTGGGAAGATTCTTCAGGTTTCAATGGATTCTTCTTTTGTGTCTGCATTTTGAATTTATTGAATATTCAAATAGTAATTACTCCTCTTCCTTTTTAATCTCCATAAAGACTTTTTCATAGGAAAAAGCCAGGAAATTCCTCAATATTTAAATTAGTTTAAAATCATAATAATATATCAGCTCACATATGTGGAATGACTATTACACTAAAATTAAGGACAGTAAGGCTTTGAAAAAATAGGAAGAAAAGGAAACTTGTGTATTATTGTTTCTTAGTATGTTTATAAATTAATACAACCACAATGGAAAATAGGATGAAGGATGAATTTTAAATATTAAAAATAAAATTAACATATGACCCAATAATCTTATTGGATATATATCCAAAGGATATGAAAACAGTATCTTGAAGAGTTATCTGTATTCCCAGCATTATTCACAATAATCAAGTTATGAAATCAAACTAAGTGACCATCAACAAGTGAATGGATTTTATGGAAAAAGGCTGGCCTATATGCACAATGAATACTATAGTGTCTTTAAGAAAAAAGAAATCTGCACCATGGCCAAGGCCTGTAATTCTAGCTACTTGGAAGGTGTAAGGAACAAGGATCGACTGTTAGAGGTCAGCCTGTTAAAACTTTGCAAGACCCTGACCAGAAAAAGAAAATTTTTAAAAAGTGGCTGGGAAGACAGCTCAGTAGAAGGGCATGTGCCTCGTATGCACAATGCTCTGGATTCAATTACAAGTATCAAAGAAGCAGAAAGAAAAAGAAGGAGGAGAAGGAGGATTATCAATGTGCACAAATCTAGAGGTTATGTTAAGTAAAATAAGCTAGGCACACAAAGAAAAACTCTCCATAATCTCGCTTATTGGTGGAATCTAAAAAAAAAAAAAGAAAGAAAATTGAACTCATAGTGTAATAGAACAGTGGTAGTGCTTGATATGTGCCAAAGAAGTCAGGAGCGAGGAGGAAAATGTAAATCAAACTAGACAAAATTCACAGAAAAAGAGGCTGGCGTCGGTACTCAGCTTAAACAGACTGCATACGCAGTATGTGAAAAGCCCTGAGTTCAGGTCCAAGGAACCCTCCCCTTAAGATAAATTTCCATTAGATACGAGGAATAAGCTCAAGAGATCTATTGTATAGAGAGTGCCCATAGGTAGTAATACGGTATTAAATTTTACAAGACACTTAAGAGTAGATTTTAAGTGCTCTCACCACAAAGTGAGGTGATATATGCACTAATTAGCTTAAATACACCATTCTGCAATATATACATATTCCAAAACATCAAGTCTCACATGATAAATAAAGCATTAGTGTCAATTAAAATGAAACAAAATATAAATATAAACAAATGTGTCATCATTGACACGATGCCATAGCCACTTGATCGCCAATCGTGTATCACACTGACATAAGATACTACACCAACACATGAGACAACAGCAATACGCATCTACTATCACATGAAGACATATTGATACACATGATGCCACGCTGACATCACATGATACCACATTAACGTCACTGACAAGACACTATAGCCACCTGACTTCCAGTAGTTGATCTGCCAACTACATACTTCACCCAAATGGGCACCAGTGACAATCTAATTATAATGTTACTATATGAATCATCAATGTTCCATTTTTCTCTACTATACTCTTTGAATATATAAACTAATTGAAGAATGTAATTTTTGGTTCTGCTTGCTAGGATAATTGTTGATACAGTGGGACAGAGTACGTGGCAGCATTTAACCAGGTGGTACATCCAAATTAGAAAAAAAAAATTTAATACGGGGTAACTTAACAAAGCTGAAGGCAAGGTACAAAAACATCATAAGGTTTTTAACATCTCTGGGTCAACAGGATCAACATCACCTATGAACTTCTTAGAAAACTAATAATTTGAGGTTTAACCTAGACTTACTAAATCAGAAACGCTGGTGATGAGGCTCAGAAGTCTGCATAAACAACTTCACCAGGTTTGTGAACCACTAACGAGGTAATTCAAAACGTAAGTGCTACTAACTTTGGAGCTGTCACCAACTCTAGTCCCAAAGGGGCAAGAGTACGAATTAGGAATCAAAACCTAGAAGAAGACATCTAAAGATAACTAGAATTCTGAGATAAACAGTGAATTTTTCTCAGAAGACCCAGCTCACTCCAGTAAACCTCTTAACAAGGGTATAAAATAATAAGTAACCCAACAGCATTATCTCCCTCCAATTGTCAATTTAGGCTTCTAAGTGGCCAAATTCAGCAAGAATCCCTGAGAGAGTAATGATTTGGTAAATCACAACTGCCTTTTTGGAAAGAAAGCAGTTAGAGAAAAAAGTAAATTGTGTCTAGAAGATATAATACAGATCTGCATGATTTTGTGAAGGCATTCAAATTTTAACAAACTTCCAAAACTTTATTTGAAGAAGTTAGATGTTTAAGACTTTTTGTAATTCCTATGGCAATGACAGTTTCTTATAAATGATTATTTACAATTTAACCCAGTAATTAGATTCCAAGTAAGAAAGTTCCTTTTATTTTTTTTCATTTATAGATAACCCCATGTCTTACACTATGTGGCCTAATACAGTACATAGTAAACTGAGGACACCTTACCAATATTGTTCATTTTCATATTACCTCATTTCCCCTAAACAAACATTTAAATCTCTACCTTGTTTCCATGTCACTTCCAGCTAAAAATATAACCTCTTACCAACCTTTCATATCAGCAACCCCTCTTCTAAATGCTATAAGTTCTATTGGACCACAAGCTGTATATTTTCCCCACTGCAAACTAGATTTCTTGATGTATTTAATGATATGCTATCACTTTGGGCTTACTCTTGCATTTAGTTAGACACATAAACTACTCTTGTTTCCTTGTAGGTATTAGAGTAAAATGAGAAAGAATAAGGACATGTCCTGGTTTTAGAGAGCTACAGCTATCCTGAGTGGGCTCAGGTTTTGCTGCCATCACCTTTATATATCATTCTGCAGGTTTCCTGTATCTTCAGGCTTTCAACACAGACTCACCCCGATGACCCTCCAGGCAATTTCCAGGCCTTCAGCCTTGAATGGATGCTGCATCCTTGACCTCTCTTATTCTGCAGGTTCCATCTTCTTGGCTAAGCAGCCACTGGAGTCTCCTCACACTGATCCTGCATGTCCCCAACATTGTGCTATAGTAGTTGTTAATGAATCAAGGACCAAGGAAAAGGACTTTGCATTCAAAGAGGAATAAAAAATAAACAACTACAGTGATGAGTATTTCAAAGAATTACATCCCAAATAATGTTCTGTAGATGGTTGGAAAAAAGAATCTGTAATCAGAGGAAGTTTCCTGGAGTGGCTATCTCAGTGCTGGGGCCTAAAGATACATAGTTAATCAAGAGAAAGGAGTGGGAAAACAAAAGAGGAGGAAGTATAAGAAAGGACACTTTTGTAGTACAAAAATATAAAGCAATTCGTAAATTATGAGTTATTCAAAGATGAAAAGTCTGGGTATGCATGTAGGAAGAAAATGATGAAGAGTTGCATACTCTATCCTAACAGCTATGCTAAAAGATGTTAAGGGTCATTAAAGAGTTGAAAAGTACAATTTTTCTTCACAAAAGATCATTCTGTTAATTTGGGGGGGGAAAAAGCAATTTTAAAGACTAGAAATAAAGAAACTAGTTATGGCATCATTACAGCTTTTATCAAAAGAATGAATCAGGGCTGAAGGAATAGGTCAGAGGTTAAAACACTTCCCTAGCAATCTCAAGGCCTTCAGTTCAATTTATTAGCACCATATAAACCGGGTGTGGTGGTACACACCTATAATTCCAGCCCTCAGAAGCCTGAGACAGGAGGGTAGGCATGAGTTCAAGGTCAGCCTGGGCTTCACAGTGAGCTCAGAACCAGCCTGGTCTATAGAGCCAGATGCTGCCTCATAAAAGACGAACCAGAGCTAAAATGGTGAATATTAAAGTAGGGGAGAAAAAAATTAATTTGAGAAACATTGGACAGATGAATTCAAGAGGAAATGGTGATCTTCTGGTTGAGGAGCCATAATAGATATTGGGGACACTGAAACATAACTGAACTCAAACAAAAGAATAAGCAAAGGAAACCAAAACAGTACCACCTGAAACTACAAAGAAAGCTGTGTCAAGGCAGCTGTGCATGCCTTAGATCTGGAATTTCTACCAAAGCTTCTTGTGTTTGGAAGATGATTCAATCATAGACGTTAATCCAGTGATTTCCTGTGCTGTTAAAAGGTGGAGGGTAATCAGGATATGCAGGTTAATGAGGAGGTGGTAAATCACTGAACATGTGGCCTGGAAGGATCTATTCTTCTCTGGCTCCTCTCCCGTGGCCCTGTTCCTTCCTCTTGTGATGACACAAGCAGCTATTCTCCAAGCAACCCTTCCGCCATGCTACTATCATTTCCAGCTTATCATGAGTAGACTAGGACCTCTGACATGTGGACTAAAATAAATCTTCCTCTCTACAGTTATGGGTAAAGAGTATTGTATCCCAGATATGAGAAAGTGACTAAGACACAGTGTGTGCCCACATGAACAAGAGGTTGTGGAGAGATTAGGCTATGGTGCAGGTTAAGTAAATGAGGTCCCAAATGCTGTCAGTGAAATTGAAAATTACTAAATATTTAGGAAAAAAAATTCTGGCAGAGTTTAAAAAGTGAGGTAGAAGTGGAAATCAAAATAGTGATGTCTGAAGAAAACAAGTGCTGAAAAAGTAGAGAAAGAAAGTGTAATGTTCTCTTTGAAGAATTTAACAGTTGGAGATTTAACATAAAAAAAAAAAATACAACTGAAACTTGTATAAATACCCTTGAGAAAAAGCTTGAGAAAAGTATGACAGCATTCTTCTCCACCAAACACTGGGGCACAAATAGTAGAGGCTCTCCTCGAACAAAATATCTTAAGTAATAAAAAAGTCAGAATAAATACTCAAAGCCTTGAAGAAATATCCCACTAAAATGACACACAATGTAAGATGGGCAGTTGAAGAAAGAGTCTTCACTAATTCAAAGAAAAAACACAAATGCTGCCTGACTTGCTTTAATGGTAAAATCAGGCTAAAGAAAAATTCAAGGCACTTTAATTAATGAAATCTGGACCATAAACATCAGGTACTAGGCTTGGTTAAAAGTAAATAAATAAATGAAATAAACAGGTCACAGAAGTTTGAAAAAAACGGCAATAGGTGACCACAAAAGGACAAAAAGTTAGCATGACAGAGCTGGTGGTACTTTATAAACTGGCAGATCCTCCAGGCTTCTTCCCCTCTATCAGTCCCTCACAGTCCCACTCTCACCCTTCCACCACATGGAACCATCGCCTTGACAGCTTGGGCACAGAACCTCCTTGGAGCACTCTGCTGTTGGAATCCTAAACAACACACAATGACTGAGCATCTACCTGGCTTCCCGGTCCCAAAGTAAAACCAAAACCATCTTGTTTCTTCCTTAAGAAGAGTATTCCAGAGGAAACACCTGCTTCCACTTTAACATCAATGTGAATGAAAAGTAAAATTAAGCATGTTACATGCAGAGAGAAAACTACCAATGACTCAAAGCTGGAGATGGAAAGAAGCGAAGATATAGAAATAAAAGCATTTGGAAGAAAGTATGCATTGTGAGCAATTGCAGGTTCTGGAGAAAACTACTCAAATTTAAATTCCAGCTTCATGCTTTGCTGGCTGCATAGCCTTAGACAAGCTGCTTATTATTTGTGTATTCCCTTCCCTTAATCAGGAACATATGGAGAAATATTCCTCTTAGAGTTATTAAATTGTCTTGTTAACTTTTTAGTACTCTCTTCAGTATCTTTCTCATGGAAAAGAAAAACAACTTACCACATAGCTGAAAATAGTATCCACTGATTAAGTTATGCTAGTACTGTACAAAAACTGGAAAGTACTAATTAGTCAGACACAAGTCATACATATATCCACATGCGGAGCTACAATAAATGTCATGAAAATATCTCCCACTTTGAATCTCTGACTTGTGAATAACACGGTATTGGTTAATCTCGATTTGACTCAGCAATCAAGCATAATATCACTTTCACATAAGCCACAACACTAGAGAACCATTTGATCACAGTATAATTCATGAAGAAAAGCACTCATTTATTTTGAACACTATTGATGAAAAGTTTAAACAGCTAAAACTCAATATTCTATAAATATCAGTACTATATAAGGGTCCCACTCTGTCTACCAACTCTTTCTGAGGCCAATACACAAGTGGTACCTCCAAACTCCTAACTACTCCCTAATCATCTCAAGAAAACAAACCTCTACTATGGCAACTGGCTTGGCAAATAAGATTTCATCGTTCTGTAACAATAAATAGAAAATAGACAAAATTACCTAATAGATTTATAAATTAGCTTAGAAAAAGTAAAAATGATAGAGTGATAGTCATAAAACTTGTATCACTAAAAAAACACTGCTTTTTGCTTAAAAGATACATGTGACGTGAGTATGAACACATGAGAATCTGCTAGCCTACCCTACCTGTGTTCTCAGAGAACTCTCATCATTATGTTCTCCATGACGAAAATTGCCAAATTAATAAGCTCTGGCATTTAAATGTCATTCTTTCAGCTTATCTGAACTATGTACTAGCTGGATCACCTTTTAAACACATGACAAAGTTGTAGAATCCCAAATTTAAAACATTTTTTTCTGTCTAAAAAGTTAAACTTTATATGTATAATGAATATTCAAAGACTTTGAAGTTTTCAGTTAGGAGGACTAAGCATAAAGTCCAGAAAAGAAAAAAATTCTAGAATTGAATCCAACTATTTAAGTACTGAAGTTAACTTAGAGACTCAATTAGTCCAACCCTTCACTTGAGAGTATGAAAACCGGGGACTAGTACATAAGCTTCTAAGGCTGGAGGGACTTGCCAAAAATGACACAGCTATTAGAGAAAGAGGCAATCCAGGAGTCACAGCTATAAAACTCTTTTTTATTATTATACTTTGGAACTCCAATACTCAAAAAAGCTGACATCTACTCCTAGCCGGAAATGACTCTAACCTCTTACCTTAATTCCAAAATCTCTGAAATGTGCTAATATAATTGTGATGAGAGGAAGAATGCTATTTCATTTAGTGAAGAAATTTGAAGATAAATAGCACCATTGCAATTATGACTCATCTCTAAAAGTTTAACGTTTCAACTTTTGCTTCTATCATCTTTTTATGCAATGTGATTAGCATTCTCTATTTCTTGAAACTGTCACAAGAACCACAAAATCTCTCACTTCCTTTGCAAGGACTTGATTTGAAAAAAATCATTATGCAATAACAACTTTTCTTTTCTGGTGTGTTGGCATATACTTATATCCTGACTATTCAAGAGTCTGAGACAGGAGGGTCATAAATTCAAGGCCAGCCTGGGCAATTTAGCAAGACAGTTGCCCCAAAAATCTTTTGATGAGGGTTGAGGATGTAGCTCAGTGGCAGAATGGCCCAGAGTTCACTCTCTCAATATGAGGAAGAACACTCTCTCTTCAGTACTTGTTTACCTAAATTCACCAAATAAATAGCTTGCACTCTTCACTTCCCATCACCAAGAGTCTGTCACCTCAGAGCTTCTGACTGAATATCTGTGGCAAATCTAGAGCTTTATAATCTACCTTGTATGTGTACTCAGTGGGGAAACAAGAGGTGGCAACATGAGAATAAGACAAAAAGAATAAAGGTGGGGGAAACAGATGTGAATACAAAGCCTGGGAGACAAGGCCACCAGCATAAGTAAAGAAATGAAAAGAGGCAACAAGAAAATGTGTGCATGAGGTATATGTTTGTGTATGGAAGGGCACTGGTGTATCTGTGTTTATGTGCATCTTATCAAAGAGATTCAACCTGAAAAAGACTACCGCTACACTGTTTTTATTAAATATTAATTGTATGAGAGAAACAGGAATAAAAACAGCAGCAAACAGGGTCAACTAAATACTAAGCAGTGTATAGTAACAGTAATAGGTACTTTTATGTCAATCCACGGCATCTGTAGATCTCAAATACACTGAAAAGAATCCCAAAAATATGGTAGCCTATTAATCACTTTGTTGCTGGCCAAAAGTAGCAATATTACACTCCTGGGAGTTGTCTGAAAATGTCAGTGAAGCATAATTCTGTACCAAGAACTGTCAGTAGCCTGCAAATGTATCTTTCATCTGAAAATTTGCTACCAAAACTTGATATGAAATAAGTGATTAAATAGATTTTTCTGTTTACTCAAACAAGCTATAGAGGAATTTATATCATCAAGCAAGATGAAGCTATAATTTGATCAAAATGATAAACAAGAGTGTGATTTCTTGACTTGCTTAGAAAATGTAAAAAACGTGAAGCAAAAAAGTAGAGAGGGGAGTGGAAAAAAATCTTAGAAGTTCACACTCTGGAAGATATTTAAGCAGGAGAACACATTGCAGAGTTCACAAGATTGTTCATATAGCATATTTTACCATTAAAAAACTCCTAATTAAATATCTAGCTTTATATATCTTTCAACATTTAAATCCAATTAAATGCCAACCAAAATAGCATTAAATTACTACTCCTAAATAATTTCCTCTCACTTCCATAAATAAAGCAAGGAAACTAAATGGCACTAAAAACAGCTGTGACATCCTTCACATCCCTCCTTTTCTTTCTCTTTCTAATATCAAAGTTTTTGGAGATACTAAATTCATAAGGGAAAGAACCAAAATAGACCCATTCTGAAAATCACCCAAATATACTCATAATTTTTAAACTGTTAAAACAGCACTTAATTCATTCTTACCCCTGGTTATCAAAAATTAGGATGTTAAATTAGGATAATTTAATTATTATTCTATTAAATTAGGATGCAAAATCAGAATAATTTTGCAAAATACAATTCAATGCTATATGTTGTTTTGTCATCAGATTGATATGTAGTACATGAGTGTTGAAGAGAAGGTACATAATATAAAAAAGTTTAACAAAGTACAATTTAAGATGCTTCTTCTTCTATACCTTCAACTGGATCTTAAAGTAAAATGAAATTGAAGTAGGTGAAATTTGAAGTTAAAAAGATTTTGAACCCTTTCTTTTTTTTTACTTATTGGACCTATGGCCTTCACTATATGTTCCCAGCTTTTTTTTTTTTTTAATTTTGAAAAAAAGAATCTCACTAAGTCACAAAGTTGTACATGCTGAGCTCAAACTTAACAGTCCTCCTACCTCCTCCCAGACAGTCCTCCAAAAATACAAGGATTATATAGGTGTGTACCACTGTACCTGGCTAAAGTTTTTTTTTTTTTTTCATTCTAGGAGAAACCTCTTAGGCAATCACTTGCCTTAGAATACTTGTATAATAGAAAATGAATTAACTGTGTTAAATAACTGTGGTATTTAAAGAGGAAGAATAAGAGAGAGAGAAATTTTAGAAAGTTAAGAAGGACGTAGGACTTTATAAAGGAAAAATGAAAGACCCTTCTAAGCTCTCACTACACAGGACCATGGAGGAAGCAGTTTGAGAAATGTAAGAAAGATGACTTTGAAGCAGAAAGATAGCACTGAAATCAAATGCCTGTGAAAACTAGGGTTTTTTTGGCCAAATGCAGACCTATGATTGCCTGTGATGAAGGGTAGGAAGAAAGTTTAACTACCAAGAGTCACAATGAGTGTTTCCAAGTGAAAAATATTTTCTAGTTTGATTGTGGTGGTGATTACATGAGCAGCAACACTTCTCAAAACTCATTCAACCATTAAAATGGGTGTGTTTAATGTATGCAAATTATACTTCAATCAAGTAGATTTTTCAAAAAAATCAAATGTCTGGAAAACTACATTCTGAGTCATATATCTGACCAACTATGTAAAAAGAAAAGAACATTAGAAAGGCTGCTAAGAAACTTGGATGAATAATTAAAGCAAGGAAGGCATAAAACTATTCCATAATCTTAAGGAACAATGTGTTCTAGAAGAGTAAATTTTATAGAGCACTGAAGCTTATATGTTTTTAAAACCTATTTTCCATCTCATTTCTCTCAGTATTCTTTCTAGGCCAGTGATTCACCAAACCCACTATCATATCAAATTTTCAATCACTTGCTCACAAACAAACTACCTCACTGCCACCACACCACACCTCAATATGTTACCCTCTCTTAACTTGGGTTTTGAGATGATCTTTTTAAAGTGCTAAGGCTAACAGCCTTAGGAATATAAGATTTAAATTACATTCAGGAGCAGGTATCAAACCCCGAACTGCACGAAAATCTCCAATCAGAAACAAAGAATAGAAAAGTAACAATTGCACTGAATATTCACCAGGTTAAAAAAATGAGAAAGAATATTCTAAACAAAGGCAGAAAAATAAGGCAACAAAATAAATATCTTAATAAATCATAGGAAGCAGAGTCATTTTATCTGGAAATTATAAGAAGACGAAAGTAGTCAAGTGTATAGTTGACAAATGGATGAACAGATGGATGAATGTATTAAAAAAAAATGGCTTGAATTTTGAAGGGCTTTCTTTATTGTAGTGAAGAGGCTGAACTTTGACCTAAAACTCAGCTTTTTCCAGTTATGGTAACAGGTGACCATTTATGAAGTATGTCACAAATAATGTGTTAGTAACTAAAATCAAAATGCCTCAATTTAAAAATGACTTGTTTTTTCTGTATTTGTAAAATATGTGGGAAAATATAAATGTGTGTGTGTGTATGTGTGTACATGTGATACACAATGGTTACCTTGAGTTTGAGTATTTTGTACACATATATAGCACATAAACATTACAATCCTTTCCCCTACCCCTTTTGGCCCTCCCACTTTCTCCCATCCCTCCAACACCCACTATCAAGCCTCCTTGGTTCTATAAAATCCCTGTATTCTGAGTTTTTCACAGTAGAGAAACCATGCAGTATTTAACATTTTGCATTTGATTCACTTCACTAAGCATTATGGTCTCAAGTTGCATCCATTTATCTACAAAAGCCTCAAATTTATCTTTCTTTATGGAAGGACAGTACTCTATTGTGTAGACATGCCACAGTTTTTGTATCCACTGGTCTGTTGATGGGTATTTTGGTGTCCTTCCCATTTCAGACAGGAGGCTAATAACTATATAAACAAGGAATTGAAGAAAAATGGTCAAAAAATATGAATAGGCAGTTCTTAGATGAAGAACATCAAATGGCCAGCAAATGTATGAAAAGATGTTCAACATCCTTAGCCACTAGAGAAATGACTTGCTTTTATACAACTCACAGGGTTTATGTTCAGAATTTCTACTAGAACAATCATTCCAATATAATTTCCTGAATGGAAAGGTAAAGAATGGAGTTCTATCTAATTCATAAAAAATGCACATAGTGCATAGATTTTCAGTTCTGAGCCATGGCTCTTAGCACATTATTACTGTCAAATTATCAATAACTAAGGAAATTTTTCATTATTGTACTTTCTCAAAATAACCTTTAGAGTTTTTCTCAAAGTCAGATGAACTTTGGTCATGTGACTCAAGTAAAGAAAAGAACCACTGGCTAACTTTAAGAATAAGATTGATATTATATAATTTGAGTTAGAGGGAAAAAAATTATTGAAAAGTAGATTAGTAAAGGACATACACCTTGGGGCAGAACACCATTATGAAAATGCAGGCCAGAGCTGAAAATAATCTGACCTAAAAGAGTACAATGCAAGATACAAAACCAACATTAAGAATCAATAGCTTTTTTTATATACCAATAATGAACTAGATGTGAAAGAAATCAGAAAATTGGAAAAATAATTTCATAAAAAATAGCTTCAAAAAATCAATTCAACCAAGAAGATGAAAGATCACTACAGTGAAAACTTTACAAAACTGACAAAAGACACTGAAGAAGATACTAAAATATGGAAAGAATTTCTATGTTCATGGATTGGCAGAATTAGTATTGCTATAATTGCTATATTATCAGAAGCAATCCGCATATTGGATGCAATTCACATCAATTCTGAAGACATTCTTCACAGACCTATCCTAAAATTCATTTCGAAACACAAAGAACCCAGAATAGCCGAAATGATCCTAAGCAAAAGAACAATACTGCTATCATATACTACCCAATTTCAAATATAAAACAAATCTATAGTAACCTAAAATAATGTGATACTGCCACAGAAAAAAAGACACATAGAATAGGGGACACAGGAATAGGTCCATAAAACTATGGGTATCTGATTCTTGGCAAAGGAGCCAAAAATACATATTTGAGAAAAGATGGCTCTCCTAACAAATGATGCTGGAAAACCTGTGTATTTAGAAAAGTGAAACTGGATTTCTATTACTTACCCTGTAAAAAGCTCAATTTGAAGTTTAAACTGGATCAAAGACATAGGTATAATACCTAAACCTTTAAAATTGTTAACAGAAAACATAAGGGAAACACTTGAAGTCATAGGCACCAGCAAAGACTTTCTGATTAAGACAACTTGACTGGCTTGAGAGCTGCTCAGGGGATTAGCAAAGCATATTTCTGGACAGGTTATTAAGATGAGAGCTTGGTTTCTATATCTGGTCCCTTGGCCTTTCTTCTTGAGCACCATTTCCTGCTGTATTTTCAAGCTGCCAAAAATTAAGTATCACTGCTTTTTGCATCACAATTTTCCTTCCTTGAAGGCAGCCAACCAAAGACTAAATACTCTGAAATCATGAGCCAATTAAATCTTTTCTGCTTTAGATTGTGTGTACTGGGTATTTTGTTCAGCAATCAGGATCTACTATAGGCTATGCAATCCTTATAATAATATAATGCTTCCTGAGCCAAGGGAGAGTTGAGGTGCCATCTCTTCCATATGTAGCAATGTGATATAGTTTTAACTTTGTTTTGTTGTAGCAATTCACTAATTAGGTCACTAATGGAAGTTTATCCTAAAGAAACTGATTGATGTAAAGAAAACCTTGTGAATGTACAAATATGCACCTTCCAGTATTCAGCTAAGGCAACTGAATTTTATTTATTTATTTTCTCTTCTTTCCCAAATTAACTAGTCTTTTGAACTACATGCTTATAATTATTTTCTAGTGTGAGCTGGTGGGTAAGGCCAGGTTTAACAATAACAACAAAGTTGTAGGAAAATATGGAAAAAAAAAACTTTTGGTGAATATCCCAATGATGGGATTGGTTGGATTCAGAAAGGATATATCAAGATTTGACTACTGCGAACCCATTAGAGGAATAGGAAGCTGGAGTAGAGGGGTGACTTGAGTGAAATGACTTAGGCGCAGAAGATTAATATGCTAAACACTGTATGGTTCTCGGACTTGGAAAACCCAGAACAAAGACTTTCTCTGGAACTATATGAAGTGATAGCTGGAGCCAGAGGAAGGAACAGGGAGGGGGTGGGAGGGTCAAAGATAGGAAGGGATTGTGAAGTTGATGTGATACACAGATGTACAAAACATCCAAATTCACTGTAAATACTATGTATTACATTTGTATATTAATAAAAATAGTGGGAAAAATAAATAAATAATTTTACTTAAGTTTTTATTACATAACTTTAACTTCAAAAATAACACCCGTTTCTTGCAGTGTCAAATAACACAGAGATAAAGAAAATCCAAATAATCTCTCCCAAACTGTTCTGAAGTCCACTTTCACTGGATAACCAACACTGAACAAATGTTTCATATTTGTTCTCTACTCTGTTCTCCAGATTTTAGCATAAACTGTTTTGTGTTTATTTCCTCATAAAATTATTCACAAAGACACTAAGTAAAGATACTATGGCACATATAAAATTGTCAATGTCCAAATTTATTGTTAGAGTTGTCCATAATGAGTTTTGATTATTTTAAAAATACATTCTATAGCTGTGTGTAATAGTGCATTTTTTTTCTTTAATCATACTCTGCAGTGGTTTGCCTGCTATCCTTAGCAGGGACACATGTAACTTCTAAGTTGGCACATTTCAATGTTCTAAATTTCAGTGTGCACCTTACTCAGCAGCATTTGACACAATTAGCCATTTTCTCCTTCTAGAGATTTCAATTATATTTACTTATCAGCTTAAAGGAAGCTTCTTCTCAGTTTCCCTTGATTTTCTTCCTCATCTTCCTGATTTCTAACTTGAGGAGTACAATGCTCAACCCTCAGACCAGCCCATTTTTCCATCTCTGCTCTCACTCAATTCAATATCATCAACTTTCATCTTTATGCCCTTTAATCCAAATGGAAGTATCTATGGTTGTTCTCTCTACTGAATTCCAAGCTCATACACCTTGCTACGCCCTAATACCTTTGTTTTATTGCCCAGTAGGCATTCAAACCTCAGACAAAAACCAAAATCCACACCCCAGGTATTACAGTTGAACTTTGTTCAACCTGGTGAGGTGGTTAGTCAGCATATTAATCAACAATTTAGCAATAAGTTGACCTCCAACTCTTCTATTTATTTATTCATTGAAGAAGTAACCCAAGGAATATCTAAAGGATTATAGTAATATGGGTATTAAAAATATTATATTTATAATGGTGACTTCAAACTATAAATTAAACAGTATCAAATATATTAAGAACTTAGTGAAAAAAGAAACACAGCTACTTCCTTTAAAAATCCTGGGCCACAAAACCCATCCACTCAAGAGAAGACACAAAACAAAGAACTAAGGGAGACATAATATTAAAAGGGCTGTATGTATAACACAAGATCTACTTTGAATTAGAATAAAGATTATGAGTTTTGATAATGACAACCCTAGAACAAAAGGAAAATGTAACAAAAAAAAAACAATGTATGAAACATAAGAAATATTATACCTCAAAACTAGAGGCTAGATGACACCTGTTAGAAAGTATATGTAGGTTTTTCTATCACTCACAGCAAATCATTGACTGTATGGTTTTCCGAATCTGTCCTCACTTCCTGCTCTGCCATCTCCTTCTTTGCCCTCAACTTGCCTTATTCTCATGATCCCCACTGAAACAGGGAATGGAAACAAACTGAAATGGACTTTAGGTGAAACAATTTTTCACTTGAAAATTTTAAAATAATGTTTATCCCAAAGTTATAGGTTGGTATATACGTTCTAAAAAGCAACAGTAGGAAGTTTTCATAGGCTGCATCACTGGTAGTAATGAAATACTTACTTTACTTAACAGTTCTTCCAATTTTATTTCAATCTCTTTCGTTAAATTCAAGTAAAATAAATTAATTCTTGGTATTTAAAATGCCACATATACTGTGATCCCATTTTCCTAAAATTATATCTAGCTATATTTTGTTCAAGGCAGACACACTGAGAGACGTCTGGAAAGATGTTCAAATGTTGAGAATGGTTATTTCTGGAAAAGGGAATTTGGAGAGATTATCTGCCTTCTTTCATGTGTAGTTTAAATTTTTATAATCACATATAATTTTTATACTTAAAGTTACTAAAATTTTTTTCTAAGATCCTATTAAAACGAAATGATTCTAATGGAGATATAATTCTCCTCAGGTTTACCCTAATATCGCCTACAAAAGCAAGGTCTTCAGCAGCTTCAAACACACTGAAGGATGAAAGGTAAGATGGAAAGACCTTGCTTTTGTGTGCGTCACATTGATCCTCTCCCTTTTAAAGTACTAATTTTTTTTTTTTTTTTTTTTTTGCATAGACTGGCCTATGACAACTGGCCTGTGACTGGGCCATTGGTTGAAATACTGCAACACAAAGAATTCAAGAACAACACTGCAAAAGATTACAATACAGAAATGCTTCTGTACAAAGATTTTTTTTATCTGTGCAATGACATACATCATATCTTACCTCCTCATATTCAGAGAAGGTAGGTAATGATTTTCCACCTTGAAAATAAAAAGCATTTTTAAAATGCCTGTGCTTCCAAATCCACACACTAATTAAATAGCTCTGAACTTAACCTTTTAAAATTTATTCTAAAGTGTTCCTTTTACTCTTTGTTTTGATTTTCAAAACAACAAAAAGGCAGTATTAAACTGCCTTCCACAGCTGTCACCAAAATCATATCTTTAGCAAACATACAGCCAACATTTATTTGCAGCCAACATTCATTTCTTCATATTTAAAAGCAGTAAATGTTTGAAAAACTGTCAATCTTCTTTTCAGTGTGATTTTCTTTGGAAAGAAAAAACTAGACAGCAATTATCTGCTGACTCTTTAAGCAGTTAATATTATCTTGGGTTCCAAGGCCAAATAGACTGTTTTCTGGATCTGCATATATTGTGATCCTTGGCCACATTTTATCACTTTTCAACTATGTGGGGTTTCTGGTGTGACTACCACAAAATTTGCCAGTGAGAGAAGCTAGCTTTTTTTTTTTTTTAATTTACATGGCCCTTGTTTAAAAAAAAACCTAAAACTGATTTTCTTTAAAAACAGAAGACTGCTGGAACTTCAGATGAAAGACAAAGTGAAAGAGGGGAGTAGGGTAGGGGGAGGTACAAAAGGAGAGTGGGAAAGTCCTTGTCACCTTGACAAGATACGAATGTGCACAAAATGCCCAACCTCATTGTAAACCTTGAATTTTGCATGTATACATATCAATAAAATGTGGCGGGGGGGGGGGAACAGAAGACTGCTTTATCAACATTTTTAAAATTAAAGCATAATCACAATAGGGACAAAAGTAAAGAGAACCTATCAGCAAAGAAAAAAAATTATCAAGAAAACATCTATGAAGATATTTCATTGAATTATCAGTCATTCTCTTGTAATGATTCTTAGCCATGAGAACAACTGATGCTGAGTCTGCCTAGCAAGCTGCTCAGCCCAGGAGCAGGCCTTAGTGACCCCAACAAGTTAACACACACTATTAAACTTATGAATTATGTTTACTGCCTGTCATCACCTACAAACTACGTAAGGCTTAAAAATTTTATCCACTGACATATTCCAACAGGATAGAGAAGTTCAATAAATATTTATTGAATAAGTGACAACACAGAGAATTTTTTCAATTACTTTAAAGAACTCCCTATGCTGGTGTGACCTCCTTGCCAAGACAGTATCTTCACAATTTGAAGATTCAAAAGTCTAAGCAAGTTCTACCTGTGAGATAGCTACCTTGCTTCAATGCCCTGAAAATGTCTAAACTTAAGAAGCAAGAGAACTTGACAAATGTTCTCAGAATTAAGTGTAATACTACATTGCAAAATTTAAAAATCTCTGCTTTGATAGAAATATGAGCTTTTCATTTTTCTTGAATGTCAAGCCTTCAAAATTAGACTTGAGACATCCTCCTTAAACCCAGACTTTTGAAGATCTGTAATTTCCTGAGCCAAGTTAATATACTAGGAGTCTCACAGCCTCCTTTACAATGAAAAACACGAAAAGTTTAAAAATTTTTGAAAAGGAAATTGAGAAAATCCAAGTATAAGAACAGAGCCAAGTATTGTTTGAATATGTGCAGATTCTATAGGGGATGCAGAGAGGAAGCGGGGGTTGTAATTAATGTCAGCTGCATCTGTAGGAATCAAAAACCATGTGCAAAACACTCTAATATCAGCAGTACTACAATAGATAACTACTGGCTTGGGTACAAGGCCACAATTTAAAATATTTAATTTTTCTAATAGAAAAAATATTTGGGCTATATATTTGTTTTGGCAAGAAATTTATCCACTTAGTCATAATGCTCACAAGACTAAAATTCATGCTGAGTCTTCAAAGGAATCATGAGGAGATTCTGTTATGGGGCATATGGTAGGCATTCAATAAACACTAATGAAATTAATAGAATACCTGGTAGATATTCAATAAATGTTAGGGCAACTAATAAATGTATGCAAGACAGCAGGCAGGAAACTTATCTCTAGGGGAAGCCATACAGGTCTCTTTAGTTTACCTGGATATACTGGAGTATTTAAAATAGTCTCTGAATCAAGAAGATTATTGTATACAAGGAAAATTCAGATTAGAAAAAGACATTTTTTGTTTTAATAAATCAAGCCCTAAAGTAATTATGTCAATTGTAAAAACAGATGCTAAGTCTTTATTGTTTCGGTAATTTTTATCATTGTTACTTAACAGTAGTTTCTTCTCTAACCCCACACAAGCGGGTACACAGGGGCGTGAGCACACGCACACACGTGCACACACACACGCAAACACGCAACTCTTCCTTTGAATACTGTTAAAATTTATAGAGATTTCCAATTTCAGTATAAGAAAGCTTTTTGTGGCCCAACATTAGTGGCATTCCAACTTCTATACATGAGATTGTCAAAAACTGTAAAGCCTCAAAGGTAGCTCATTTCAGAAAGAGAACTTTAAAGCTAATGATTAAATCACTAAATTCCATGTTATAGTTGCAAAGTGCAATTGTTCAAGAAATAATTTTAAGGTAGTCTCAAAGAATCTAAGACAGAGAAACATTAAGGATGCAGAATAAAACATCCTAAATTGCTCATGTACTGAATTCTATGCACCTGCATCCTCTTAGGGATTTCTACATCATCAGGTTTCTTTTAGGATAATTCCACTTTTCATTCCTATAGGCCAGGTCCCCAGTCGTAACTACACATGAAAATGTCTTCGTAGATCTGTGGTATGACTTGAAAGCAACAGGAGTTGGTGTAAAAATTAATCAATTTATACATTTAATGTACTTGGTGCAGTGGCTGGCATTCTGAAGATAAACTTAGTACATATTACTATCAGTGCATCAACTCCGCAAAGAGGGTGTGGGAGTAACCTACCTACAGACTTAATGTCCTCCTACCCAATATCATTGAAGGCATACAAAAGAACAGAATAACCATTTCAATTTTCACAGAAGCTTATCTGCCAATCTCCTACTATCTATAAAGAAAATAAAGAGGGTCTGATTTGTATGAAGCACCAGTTTCTCCCAAAAAACATTCCTAATTCCTAACCCTTTAACAAGGTTAGCAAATCATCTAAATACACAAATCGCTTTCAAAACTTTCTTCAGACAATGCCTGGAAAAAAATTTCACCCTGATAAGGGAAATAAAATATAGATAAGTAGGAAACAAAATTAGGACAAGTGGATTTGTTGGAGCCATCCAGCACCAAAGCTAGAATTGAAATTCAAGATCTCCTTTTATATATATATATATATATATATATATATATATATATATATATATATATATATATATAAAATTCTGCAGACATAGTGACAAAATCGATACTTGCTAAAACCACAAGTACCTAAAACTACTATGGAAATAACATAAACCACAAGTCAAGCAATAAAAATAATGTGAAGGGAGAATTCACCCTGGCTTCTTTTTCAAACATATATTCAAAATCACCTTCAACCTTTACTGACAACAGTGATTTTATTTTTAAGAGTGGGAAGTTGGTCAGATTTCTATGTTGGAATAGGGCTACTGCAATATTACCTATCTTCCATGTTTTTCAGTCTTCTAATGTTGACTTATGCTCTTGTTGGCTGTTTTTCTTATTCTATCATCTTTGTAGCTCAAATTAATTATCTTACTTTAAATGTAAGAGTCTGAGCTGCTGAAACACAGGATGAAGACAAATGAATAAAGTGCTGTGCTTCCATCTCCCAGCATCAGTGTGTGCAGCAGGATTCACAGGCATAAACGGGAAAGAAATACCACAAAGACAAGAACCTCTAAACTCTGTTTAGAAATGTTAATTTTACTTTATTTCCTAAATGCTGTTTACATGTAATATTGTGAGAGCCAACAAATAATTCTTTTCCAGTTGAGGGTGTGGGAAGAACAGAATGAGCTAGTCCAGAATTAGAACAGCATGACCCAGAAATCAGTTCTAAAACTCAGTTGCTCAGTTGCTCAAATATGACCAAGTGAACAATTTTTCCCTTCGCTGAGAGCTCAGTGATACAAACATACATGTGTTAACATCCTTGAGATGAGATATAGTATCTTTTCTAGCCAAACTTAACTTACCCAAAGCCAGCTTCTTCCACTGGCTTTAAAGTAAGAAGTACTGTATTTTTAGAGATGTTGAAAGCTCCTAGAAATTACCAGTAAAAGCGAGTTCATGCAGTGAAGAGAAATCCCAGGAAAAGTTTCAAACATAATGACATATTTCAACTCTATTCTTGAACCTGAGGCAATGAACTATTTTCTCTCTCATTAAACATAAAGCAAAATAGTTATCTAATAAGAGAACATAACCATTCCCAACAAAAGCAACCGAGATTCTAAATATGTGACAATAGTATCACTGAAAGAAGTTCCAAGATAAAGAGGAGTTTAGGAGAAAGAGAAAACGCAGTTACTAAGAGAAATCGCGTGAGTCAGTCTAGGAAAAAAAAAAGAAGGAAAATACATGTAAGTTTAAAGATATCAATAAAATATCTTAAATGAGCCCAAAATGTTCTGGTTGAATTATTTTGAATAATAAATTTCCCAGAAAAAAAGTTTATCCTAAAAGTGCAATGATTTTGGTGAATATTTTTGTATAAATTGAAACCAAAAGGGCATTTACTTGCATTAAAAAATAATATGACAAAATATTCCAGAAAATGGGAACTGAGTCTTACTAAAGCTGTTTGGAAATCAAAATGGCAACCTCAATGATTTTCTCTAAACTTTAGACATATATTTCTCTAAGACGTCCAAATCCTACATAAATAAATGCTGATTGACATTTTAAATAAAGGCTTGAGGTATCTCTGATGCAAATGGTCCAGGAAAATGGAATCCCTTCTTTGAAAAATACTAACCAAAAATTACTTTGCTCCTGTATTGATGTAAAAAAAAAAAATCAGATTGTCCCATAGTAAGCTTCCTCAATGTATCCTAGTATCTTAGATCTTTTTAATTTTCTTTGAAATGTTTTGTTGAAAAGCAATCTTGCCTCATTTCATGTTCTCAGAATTGGAACAGATTGCCCACTTTCAATGAGATTTTTCTCCTATAGTTTTAATTCTCGATCTCTATTTTGAAAGCTTCAAGCACTATGCTCACCTCTGAAACTGCTTTCTTTAATTATATTTGCTCATAAACTCCAGTTCATGAATGTCTCTATACTCTATATGGCTCTATGAGGTCCACACACACTGGAGTATGTAAAAGTCTACTGTAATACACATAGTTAATATGTAAATTTTTAAAAATACAGAAGCAGAATGTGGATTAGGTATCAGATGGTGAAAATCGAGAAGACTAGTTTGGGGATATTTAATTTTAACAAAATGGCACTGCAACAAAAGTTTACAGATAACTATTTTCAAAAGCAAAGATACCAAGTACTTCTTTCTTTTGTTCTTTAAGAATTCTAGAAAGAAAGAGCTCTTGAGGTACATTAGAGCTTCACAAGTTACCAGTCATGAGCCTCTGATCAAATAGAATTAAGGCCACGAGGAATGATGCTCCTAAAAACTTCCCAATGGGCTCACATAAATGAGGATCAAAAGTAACACCTAGGACATACAGCTTTTTCTACTAAGAAATTCTACTGTTGCTTGTGTAGGATTTACAGTGACATTGGAATGTAAAGATCTCTTGCTGCATTTTTATGATAATTGCCACTTGATATACATGAATTTTATCACTGATAGCTTACCCAGTCTGTGGGCTGTTTTTATGCTAGATGAGGTATAAATGCTCTTCAGGGAACTGTACTTTTTTCTACCCATTTTGAGAGACTATAGAGGGGCCATATAATAATAGCGATAACTCAGAAACCTGAAGTTCAGAAAATTAATTAAAGCTGACTTGAAAAGGACATGGAAATTTCATGCCCATGCTGTTTTCTTTGCCTACTAATTAGGAGAATGGAACAAAAGGAACACTGGGACTTAAACTGTGAACATGAGCTCCAATTCCAGCTAAACCAGTGTTCATTAAGGTCTTCAGCCTCTTTGGTTCTCCGTCGCCTCATGTGAAAAATCAAGGTCAAACTAGATACTCTCAGCCCTAGTTTCATCCCTCATATCTGTTCTAAGCAGTGTTTAATAGTTAGCTGAATAGTGTGTTTAAAAAAGGATTATGAAGCTAATTCTGGACAAAAGTAGAATGTCATGGATAATTTGCTAAGTCTCCCAAAGCACAATTTGAGTAACTAGCTATGAAATATATTTTCTTTATTTGACCTAAAGGATCACTAGGATTTCTTTTAGATTTGGACTATAACATATTTCTTACAACAAAGTATCCTAAGATCTCCTGTACAAAGTTATTGATAATGTAGATTACCTATAATGCAACTGCTATACTTAAAATTATCTCCCCACATGGCACTTTCAGTGACAGCATGTGGGTATGTATGCAGAGAGATAGAAATTTATTAGTTCATTTGTTTCATCTTCCGGAGTGAGAACAATTCTATTTAAAATACAAATGCTTATAAAGTCAAGGGAGAAAAAATGCACTAAATAAAAACGTGATAGCTAATGACAATCAACGATCAGGAATCATAAACGATACTCAAAACATCTTTTAGAAATCATGCAAAGACAGGAAAGGCAAAACAATCTTTTTCCAATAAATACCTTAAGAAGTAATTGAGTCCAGGCAAAATGTAGTAGCTTGCCTACTATAGCTAACAACATCACTCTGAAGATGGCTGGGAAGAAAAACAGATTTTCTGATCGTTCTATGGCCACAAAAAACAATAATCTTTTTAATGTTATTTTTAATGTATCTGGAAATGTTTAATTTCATGTAACAAGCAACCTATCTCTCAACTAATGAATTGAGTACTAAAAGAAGAGTCATAAGATTTGAAGGTAAAGGCGGTTCTTATACTTCACCCAAGCCTCTGTTGCCTCATTATAAATCTTAAGAGGAGTTGAGCCATATTTCTCTTCCAGCTAATAAAATAAAATCTTATGAAGTAGAGATGTATAGTCAGGCACAGTGATACATGCCTATAATCCCAGCACTGTGGGACACTGAGGTAGGAGGTACACAAATTCAAGCCCACCTTGGACAGTTCAGCAAGACCCTATCTCAAAATTAAACTTAAGAAGAGCTGAAGATATATCTTAGTGTAAAAACCCTTGTTTTAGTCATTAATATGGAACATGCAGACATATACACAATGGAGAAGTAGTCAATTATATTGCAAAATCCTTGGAAAAGCTCTAGAACAATTATTGGAAATCACCAATAAATAATAATAAATAGCCATGTTTGGTTTCTTCCAATCACTCATTTCTCAGCATAACTTGTGGGTCTTGATAGAGAAAGCAAACTACTGTCCTTACTAAATCTACACTTGATTCCCTTAGTTTCTGTCCAACATGGATATAGATACTAGTTTAACTGAATATTGGTAGAGCATATATAATCAACAAGTTTATTAATGGAAAAACTTGAGCAAAGTAATGACTTTTGAAAATACATGGTGATTAGTTAAAGAAGTTAAATGTCCCAACCCTGAGGTTTTGGTCCAAGCAAATAATGATTATGACAACACACAATTAGGATATAGAATGTATACTTTAAGTGTTACAGACAAACTCGAATAAACTATGCAATACTTTCTCGTTGGAATTTGCATGATAACCAGAAATGATGCTTACCCAACTCCAATACTCCATAAAATAACAGTTTCATGTCAAATGAGTTGTACCTACAATACCTTTTATGATCCTGCACTAAGACAACCTAAGATGAAATAAAACATTTTTCTGTTATCTTATGTTTCAGGCAATGATAGCATTCCTAATTTACAAAGTCTGCAGAAAATACCCTTAAATTCAAAGTGTGTTATTTAGTGAGCTCTCATAATGAAAATAGATCAGCTGTGACAAATTTCTAAGCAATTACTGTTCAAGCCATCACATTGAGATAAAGATGTATTTCATTTTGATTTCAAGAATTGTAATAAATATAAGCTGTTCAGATTGAATATGTTTATTCTCTATGCCAACTTATGACCAAGAAATTCTTACTTCTGCCTAAGAAACTTATTATTTATCTCCAACTAGACATGTGAAGATGTGTGATTTCAGCTTCTCTTCTTTACCTCCAAATATCTAAACAAAACACCTAATAAAATGGAATATTAATTATCTGGCTTAAATCAGATTTCCAATATTAAATATAATAATGGTATTTTTAAGAACTGCCACAGATCACTTGGAATTTTTTTAAGGTACACTCCATCTAAACTAAATATTTGCCCATACTGCCCAGCGCAAATGGAATGCAAAATATAACAAATAGGATAAGAGAGTCGATAGGTTTGATTATTGCACTTAAGAGTCAAATATTACTTGACTGTGTTTTTAAAATATTGTATTTCAAGATGAAAATTTTTAAAAGAAAAAGAAAGTTAAATCTTGTCAAATTTATCTTGCCTCCCTTGACATGCTTTGGTATTCAGACCTGACCTAAATAAAACAAAACAAAACAAAACAAAAAAACTGCCTGGGCAGTTGTTCATGCTGAGAACAACTTCAGAAATGATCAGCATGCCAACATGCTGGGTTCAAAAGTAGTTAAATAACTGTTTTCTTAAGACATTCAGGTGAGGACTCTCCCTGGATTTACTGCTCTGCTGTTCTCACTGGACCAGCTCCCAGTTGAAAACTGACCTTTAGAGGCATCATCTACCCCACACTGGCCTATGAAGAGGCCTGTCTTTTTTTTTTTCTCATATATATGCAATATATAACATTTACATTCAGGTTGAGTATTTTGTGCACATATTTATCTTGGAAAAATACAGATCCTTCCCCTCTCCCTTTCCAACACTCCCATACCCTCCCCTTCCAACTAGATCCTGTTATTCCCCCCTTTTGTTCTATGAACTAGCTATGATCTCGGTTTCTCATCTTAGAGAAACCACTCGATATCTGACTTTCTGTGTCTGACTCACCTGGCTGTACATTACAGTCCTGAGTTGCAACCATTGAGATCTTTGTAGGTAAATGGAAGCCTGTCTTAGCTCAATAGCAATGGGTTAGATTCCCTGGAAATCTCGTGTAAGTTGTATTTACTACCATTAAATACAATCAAATAAAAATTATTTAAAAAGACAAAGCTGCATGGTGTAACAGCCATTCCAGACTGTCATTACTATTAATTCTCTTCTGCCTCAGTCTAGACCTAACAGGCACAGCGTTTCCATATGTTCCACCCACCTGGGGATCCTCTATGTTCCGACATGAATTAAACACACCCACATGGGAACCCTCACTCAACGAATTAAGTGAAATTATCAAGGTATACAAGATATCATCTTAACTATGTCAGAAAATTTGCAGTGATGAATTGTGGCCAACAATACTGCCAAGGAAGAAAAGTACCATTGAAGATGGTATTTAATTACCAATTTCCGACATAATGAGCTATGGCCACTGTGCAAAATGCCATATGAAAGGCCATTATCTGTGGTTTAAATACACTAACCTATCAGGGTCATTCTGCTGGTGTGTAGTATGGCTGGTAATATGGCCACAGAGATCTTTGTGTTATGTTGCCAAAAAGAAAGTAAGAAAATAAACATTTATTGATGTAATATAAATCCCACCACCAACAACAAAGAAAGTCATCTGAGAAGACTGACAAATATATTTGCACTCCATTACATTGAAGAGAAGGGATAAAAAGACAAACAATGCCAGGTGCTGGCGAGGACACAGGACAACTGAAAGACACAGGTGGCTGACTAGGACATAAAATACTACAGTGACTAAGAAAATATTTTTCCAGTTTCTTATAAAACTAAACATGTCTTCAGCATATCAGCCACCAAACTTACTCCAATCTTATGTATTTAGTCAAATGAAATATAAACCACTGCACGCACGCGTGCACGCACACACACACACACACACACACACACACACACACACTCACATACACACACCCACAATCTGGCCATTTTATCAGCTTAATTTATAATCACCAAAAGTGATAAATAATTTATACATTCCTCAAAAGAAGACTAAATTTTTTTAAAGTGATATACATCCATAAGGAGCAAACTACTACTGATACATGCAAGAAAGCAGTGAATTTCAAATGTTTTATGTTAAGAGAAAACAGACAAAGTTAGAAGGCTAGTCTGATTCCACTCATTTATATGACATTCTGGACAAAGCATAACAGATTTTAGGTTTCAGGTATTTAAAGGTATGAGGGAAAATTTGACTTCAAAGGGAGTATAAAAAGTATCTCATTGGAGACATGTTAAAATTCCTGATATCATAATGGTAGTGACAGTTTTACAACTGTTCCATATTTTATTTGTCACGATGGTTACATAACCCATTTGTCAAAATCCATACAACTGTACACAAAAAGAGTTAATTTTACTGTTCATGTATTTAAATTTCTAAGCAAAAAAGAACATCTTTCCTACAACTAAAGCAAAAGCTTCAAGTTTTCTGAATGTCATAAACCACTGAAATATCATTTCACAGAGTAACATCTACAAACAACATAATGTATCTGAGAATTTAAACCACAAAGTAGGCTATAATTTTTCAAAAATTATATGCAAGGCATAATAACATGCTTATAAAAGCATAAGTGGTTGGCCAGAATGTTGTTTACCACCTCTGAATCGCTATGAAATGTTTATAGATTTTTTTTATACCTTTCATGAATAAAGTGGAGCAAATTAATGCAAAGTTACCTTTCTGGAAGAAGCTGTCAAACTCCACACTTTTTAGCCAAAAGCAAATTTGCAACTTCCTGTTATGTTGAATGTGATACTAAAGCTTGGATGAACCACCACAAATGGGCTATTTACTATGATAAATACTGTCTCCTAACAAGAGAAAAGAGGTAGCCTGGGAAGATAACTGCTGGGATTTTAATGCACTCTCTGAAACACTCTGACACACTCTGCTAGAGAGAATAATTTAATATCAATGAGAAGCCAGCTCAAAAATTCCATTTCCTGGAAAAGAGCATCAAAAACAAGTGCAATTTAATTCACCAAATATCTATTAAGCACTTACTACATGCCAAGCACTACTCTAGGCACGAACTGAACAAGTTGAAAACAGCACACTATTTGCCTTTAAAAAGTGTACTAACCAGCAGAGGATGGAGACATAAATAAATATGCTTCCATATAATTATTTAAGTATACTAATAGAAGTTATCATGAGTGTATCGGGATAATTATGGACAAAAGCATTTGAGAAAAAAAAAGAAAAAAAGGACATCAAGCAGATCCTAGGTCCTACTGAAATCTGCCTTCAGTAATAATTAAAATAGAAGGCTGCATAGGTTGAAGAACCATTCCTTTGGTATTTATCAGTACTTTCTACAGTTACAGTTCTGAGAACACCAAAAGCAACATATTACTTTTTATAGGACTCCTTGGTGCAAAAGAAAGAAAGAGAAATAAAGAAAGAGAGAGAGAGAGAGAGAACAGAGACAGAGAGACACAGAGAGAGAGAGGTCTTTAGCTCATGGCAAGTCACTGTGGGCTCCCAACCATACTACTTGGAATTAAGATTGTCAGACACAAACACCCCAAACACTCCATTTCATTTGTGTGCCATGGCTAACGCATAATTCCAAGCTACTGTATTTCTTCTCACTGCCTATGTCTCTAATATTCTAACCACAGGTTAAACAAGTAAAACTAAGCAGTCTTAAATATCAGAACTCAACTCTTACCACCTTCTCTGTCTTCATGCCCTCTCCTGAAACTAGTACTCCTAATAGGGAAGCATGCAGTGGACATTCTTTTCTACATTTTTGTACACGTATCATTTCAAGTACACAAACCTAGGACAATCAACAATAAAGAAATATGTTTGTTGAAGTCAGTAAGACTCAGAAAGTTAAATATTGCATGATTTCTCTAATAAAAGAAACCCAGAATACAAAGAAATAGTAAGTCAAATGGGTGAGACACTGGGAATCAGGGTGGATGACAGAAGGGGTGGGAGGGCAAAAAACAGAAAGGATAACAGAATATAAAGTTGATGCAATATACATGTGCATGAAAATCTCAAGTTCATTGTAGCCATTGTGAATCACATATGTGTGTGTGTGTGTGTGTGTGTGTGTGTGTGTATTATATATATATATATATATGAATATATGTATGTATATGAGATAAGCAATGGCTGCATTGAACCTAAGAGTTTAGTGTGCAATATAAAAATGGGAAATAAAAATGAGTAAAGAAATCATCAGAAAACATTAAAAATAACTTTTTATATCCATTGGTTGGATACTTCATTATCTTTCATATTTTAAATACTGTTAGTTGTGCTGCGATAAAATGGGTATGCATGTATTTGTTATACATTGCCTTTAATTCTTTTGGGAAGATACCCAGAAGACGTATTGAATGGACTAAATGGAATATTTATATTCAGCCTTTTGAGGAATGGCCATACTGACCTCCATAATAGTTGTACCAGTTTATAGTCCCATCAGCAACGTAAGAGGGTTCCTTTTTCCCCACAACCTTGCCAACATTGTTCACTGTTCTATGTATACAATGGAGTACTATGCTTCCATAAAGACAGATAGATTTGAAATTGTGTAGGTAAACAGACACTTGACCGCATCATGCTTCTTGAAATGAGCCAAACACAAAAGGTCAGATATCTCACGGTTTCTCTAACATGAGAAACTAGAATACAGGCATTTTATAGAACCAAATGGGTGTGATAGTGGGAGTTGGGGGAGAGTTAGAGATAGTGGGAATTAGGGTGTGGGAGGGCCAAAAATGTTAAGGGGGAGGGATTGTAATGTTGATACAATATATATGCACACAAATTACTCAACCTCAATGTAACCATTGTGTACTACATATATGTTTATAAAAAAGGGGAATTTTTTTAAATGAAGAAAAAGCCTAATTGCCAATTATTTAAGGAGCAGTACTATATTCTGCAAGTAGGAAAGGTTCACAGCTAGAAGATACATGTTCAGATCCTGCCTCAGAAACTTAATAACCATGGCTTTAGATAACTGAATTCATCTTCTCTATGTCGTTGTCCTCATCCAAAAATTGCAGGTAACAGGAAGGGACGTGCTACTATGTACAGTTATTCTCAGAACCAAGAGCAACACAAGGGTGACTTTCAAGCCCACCACATGTCAAAAATTGGGTCCCACTCCAAGATCCAATTTTTACCAGTCTATTAATGCATGAACTACAAAAGGAAGGAGGTAAGTAGGGTGGCAGGAGAGAGAGAAGAAGAACAGCAGCTCCTCCAGGCACTTGATCATGCTACCAACTGATGACCATGGAGTTTCAGAAGCTCCCTGAACTTCAAGGACACCATTTAGCAGTTTATTATTTTTTCTAAAATATACCATTGAACTCATCCTGTTGTATAAATTCAAGCAACATGTTCTGAAAGAGTTACAGCAATACAATAGCTAAGACCAGTATTTACCTATTATACTTCCCTTGACAATCAAACCATCATTGAGAATTGTCTAAGAAGTTGAGAAAATAGGATATAAACATTAAATAATTAAGATCAATTAATATGTACCTAAAATACAACATCTTACATGAATGGATAAACTTTATACTGTTTGAGACTGAGTTTCCTTTTTTGTTTCTGGTTGTTTTCGTTATTATTATTCTTGCAAGAAACTGAGGCAATCAATAAAAACGGTTCACTGTTCATTTGATCCAGAGCCACCACTCCTCCACCCCCCTGCCATATCATCCATTTTAAGAATTTAAAACTTTGTGTTCACTTCAAGGACACTTGTGAAATTTCCACGGACTTCAGGGACAGGTATGCATTTCTGAAAATACAACCTAAAGGCATCACTTAACTGAAGCAATATGTGCCATTCTGGTGTTATAGTGGTAGAGTTGGGTTGGTATGCCTATGCCAAATAGAGGGATTGGATGGGGGATGGGTTACCTAAAAGAATGCTGAACTTTTTGCTACATGTTTAAAAATACCGATCAAAGCTAAATGTAAGGATTTAAAATTCAGGAATAGGGACTATCCATCTGCCGGCTCTGCATGGCTCACAAAATAGTTGGTCAAACCCAGAGAAGGCAGCAACAGATGAGACTGAATTTTAATAAATATTGGAACTTTTATCATAGTAACATAAAGCCTGTAAATGATATCATAAATATCCAAGTGACCTTTGGCAGAAAAAAATGTTCCCACTCCTAGTTACATGTACTATAGATTTAACTGGTCATTGAACACATTGCCAGGTGGACAAATCACCCAAGATGAACCACTGCACTGACAGAGCTGGCATAAGCCATACATAAATTCTCAGTGTCACATGGAGACAGCCCTTGCTGAAAAGGAACAAATTATTTTGAAGTCAGAGAGAATTCTGCACAGAAGAAAAAAAAAGTCCCAAAAGAAGCTAACGAAATAAAAACTCACAGCAGGAAGGTAAATTAAGCATGAAATAAATGAAAATAAAAACTTTTAAAAATAAATAATTTCCAAAAAAAAAAAAGCTTTCCAAGAGGGCTATTGTCAAAGAATGGAGTGTGGGAGAAGGTATTTTTATTAGAAAAATAAGTTTCAGTCAGCTGCCCACAAATGAGGTTACCATAATGAGCTTATAATGAAGAAAACTCAACTTCACTTTTGAAGTGTAAATTAAGAAGCCTTCCATTTTCAGTTAAATCTCTCAGCTAGTAATCCACTCTGCCTCCATTTTTGGCCTCAATACTAACTGTTCTTCACACTTGTTACATTGTTAACAGTTTAGCTTTTCCAAAATAAAACTCTTATGATTAGGAACATTACAAAAAGCGTTTGCATAAACATTATTAACAGATAATAAATCAAAGTCTAAAAGAAAGAAGAAAAAGGACATGGACCTACCAACCCAACTTGGTCAGCCAATAGGCCTGAGAGTAAATGAACTGTCTACTGATAGTTTCCAAAATAACCATACAGAGTCGTTGTGGAACTTAGACTAAAAATTAGGGGCTGGAGGAATGACTCAGCGGTTAAAGCACTTGAGCAAGTGCTAAACCAAGCACTAAGTACCCAAGTTCGACTCCCCAGCACCACATAAACTGGGTGTGGTGGTGCACGCCTGTAATCCCAGCACTCGGGGGGCTGAGACAGGAGGATTGCCCTGAGTCCCAGGCCAGCTTGGGCTCTGAAGTGAATTCAGGACCAGCCTGGACCACAAAGCAAGACCCTGTCTCAAAAGAAAAGGAAAAGAAAAATTTGGTGCTGATTTAATTATTTTTAGAATGCTTTTTTTTTGAACACTTAATAACTAAAGTGGTAAGTAAACTCAAACTTGCAAAGATAAATGCTGCAGATTCAGAGACTGAATTACTCATTTGTATATTTGGAACTAGCATTATCATTTACATATGTTATTTTTAAAAAAGAGAATAAACAAAACTACAAAGAGGGAAGATATTAAAAAGTTCATGGGTATATTTAAAGATTTTCAGGGTGGTAAGAAGCCAAAGCCCCTCCAGAAAAAAAACATAGATTTTTCTACAAGGTAATTAATATTCACCAGTTAGGTTACTTATCAAACAAAACAACACATCTAGGGAATAAAAGTGAAGAAAAGTAGAATTTGTATATTAATGAGTGAAAGAGCTTATAAAATTAAGCTAAAAAATATGTACAGTAAAAAAAAACATGGTGTTCTTGAAAATGGTACTCAAATACTGAGAACAATGGGTGAGTTGCAATAATTGCTGGCTACATAAGAAAACAAATGTTTAAATTAAAATGACATTATGAACTTTCCATGAGACCTCTGCTAATAACAATCTAGCATATCACTTGTTCATTTCAAAAGGGTTAAACACTACCTATACAAGATCATGAAAATACAAAACTAACACATTTCAGATGAAAAATCCTTAAACATTTTAACTTCTTCCAAATTAATAATCAATTATTCTCCAAATAATATTTTAAGACTAACATGGACCATTCTTGCTTTATTTGCATGTATAGATACCTGCTTGTCAGTAGTCACCGATATGAGACTTGCCACCGAGATATTGGAGAGAAAATTTCAGAACTTTTTCTTTGTATTTATTTTTATCAAATAGAGAAAGAAATTAGGTTTACTGATATTAAATAAAATTATTACACCAGTCTCTCTCCTGTGCCTATGTCAACTATAAACAGAATGGGCAGATTTCATAATACATGCAGAAAGTGGTGGAAAAGAGTTTGTGGTGAAATACTCATCCATTTCTCCATGTTGCAAACTATGGTACTGTATATAACCAGAGAAAGTGTATTTTCTGATGTATTAGCTGGTGTTATCTAAATTAATTCTACAGAATAGAAAAATGGGGAAAAAGCTACGTAAATACATAATTCTTTAATGACAATAATAGCTGATAATTAAACAAATATTACAAATGCAAAAAGAGCTGTCATCTCTATTGCTATGATGAATTTTTCATCAACAATGAGTTAATGAGACCTGACAAGAAGGTAAGCAAAAAAAAATTAATAGTGCTTAAATATTAAATATTTTCATCCACCCTCACTAATGGTAATGGTTACTGTAAGCAAACAAAATGCCTGGAGATATTGTGTAATCATTCAATATTACCGTGATTAACCAGACATTTTTAATTTTTCCCCATTTTATTGTAATGTATAAATGAAAAATTTAAGGTTTACAATGAAGTTGAGCATTGTGTGCACCTACGTATCTTGTCAAGGTGACAAGGACTTCCCCAAAATTTTAATTTAGTTCTTTTCATTTTAATTCTTTTTTATGTACATGGTACCATGTGTGATTTCTATGTAATATTAAATCCATATGATTCATAGTGAACAGAGAATTCAGGACCTTCTTATTCTTCAAGTCACACTCCTCCCAGCCACTACATCACAATCAGCAGAGGTAAAGTGGCCCCAAACTCTGTAAGCTATCTTCCCTGTAGTTTGTACTCACAGCCTTACAAAATTAGAAACCATCAAGTTTAATTCCTCCAAATTCTTTGTCATCACAGGAAACCCAAAGTTCCTGGATTGTGTCCTACTAGTAGCTCCCCCTGGTTTACATGTCTCTCTCTAACCCTGTCTTCCCAAGTTCAGAACTCATTACACTATGTCCACAGGAGAAAAGAAAATCTCTCATGTTCCATCTTCCCGTTAATACCGTTTCCCCTTTTTGCTCTAAATAAAACCCATTTATTCCCTACAAACTCTCCTTCCACATAGTCCCTCCCAAACTAGGGCTAGTTTCCCTCACATCTTCTAACTATCACACAGTCCTTCACTGTCATTCTACAACACTGCTCATTTCCTTCCAAACACCCAGAATTGCAACTCCTACCAACAGTTAGGCAATCATTACCATTCCTATTTGCAGTCTCCCTAATTCCTATAACATTTTAATTATTATTTCACTGTCAACTAACCCTTATAACTAAAGTCTTGATATTCTCAAACCTCAGTCTCTTCAAAATTATCCCTCAATCAACTTATACTCCTGGCATTACAAGGCCACCTAGATTTTATTACTACCAATAACAACCCTTCTTTGCCCTTAATCCTAAATACCTAGATCTAAAACCTATGTCCCATTTTAACAGCTCATTCACTCTTTTTTAATTCCAAGAATATTTAACCAAATTTAGACTAATAATCTTTAATTACATTTTACCTCTGTAGGCTCTAGTCTCCTTACCTAGATGAGATTCTATGGTCCATCATTGTGCCCCGTATTCCTATGGCCTGTTCTCCCATTGTTTTGTTAACCTAGTAAACCCTACAAGCTGAATCATTACAGCTTTTCCTTTACCTCAACCTACATAGCAAACTCTCACTGAGACTGCATTAAGCTAACAGATTTTACTTCACATTTGTTATGATTAATCTCCAGTTAAGCTTCAGTACTCCCCAGTGATGTTACAGATCCCAGAAGATATGACATATCTGAAAAACCCCAAGAGAAAATACTAAAAAAGTAGTGAAAAAAATGAGAATTCAGTAAGGTAACAGGACACACATTAACTTAGCATAAATAAGCTCTATACATAAAATATAATTAAATTAAAAATTACACTAGAAAATAGGAAAAATATTAAGAAAAACTTAATGCAATTTGTGCAAGACATATACGAATAAAACATGTAAAACAATTGAAAACATAAGGCTTCAAAAATGGAACCACATTGACTAGAAAAATTCAACATAGTAAATACATCAATTCTCTTTAAGACAATTAACAAATATGACACAACCACAAAAAAAAAAGATCAGCTGATTTAGAGAGATTTGTGGTTGATGCAATTATTTCTTCTTCAACTAATATAGCTGTCTCAGCTACTTTCTCAATGCTGGGACACAATATCCAACCCCCAAAACTTCAGAGAGAAAAGGTTTATTTCAGCTCACAGTATCCAAAGGTCTCATAGATGGTTGGCAATGGCAGATGCCTCTGGCACAGGGCTAGCTGGAGTAAAGCTGTTCCGTCATCTCAACAGGAAACCAAGTGAGCAAAAGGTGCAGATAATGAAACATTTATTTCCTTCCAGATCATGCTCCAGTGATCTGCCCCTTCCAAGTTGCACCCCAGTAATCTGTCCCTTCTGACCATGCCCCACCTCTCAGCAGCACAGAAAAATAAAGGGATTAACCCCTGTATTTAATCACCTTTTAAACACATGAGAGGCTTTTGGTAGACATTTCAGAACCAAACCATAAGAGTAGCTGACCAAAGGTTCTTATGGATAATAAACATACAAGAATAAAATAGTTCAAACTTGACCTCAGACCTATCAAACATAAGATCTAATATTTTTAAATTCCCTGAAGGAAATAAGACAGAAAATCTTACTGATAGCTTTTACAAATATTTAAATAGAACACAAAATTATGAAAAGAAAATAACAATGAAGAGAAATGAACTGTTTCAATAATATTTTAAAGTATTGTTTTTCAAAAGCATTGTTACAAAGATAAAAATGAATATCACAAATTGAGAGAAAAATATTTGAATGAAACCCATATCTAAAATATTAAAAGAGAAGTTGCTATTCAATACAAACAAACCAATTTTTAATGAGCTATATTGAACAGTGGTTTCATCAGAGAATATATAAAGGTGGGAAATAAATACATGAGAAGATGTTCAACATCATTAATTAGTCATTAGGAAACTAGAGATTGAAATCAAATTGGAATTACTCCTATGTACTCATTAGAATGATTGACCTGCACTACAAAGTATTAGTAAGAATATGGACCAACTGAAACTTTTACACAAGGCACAATGACATGCTTTGAAAAGCAATGTGTCAGTTCTTAAGTAACTAATCATACTGCCATGTGACTCTGCTATTGCCCTCCAGGCTAGTGAAAGAAATGCCAGAGATTTGAAAAAGGGGGTGTTAAATAATTGTCTAAGACAGTGGACCAACTGTAAAAGTATAGAAAAGATCAGCAGAAACCACTGAAGTTCAACTCACACTTATTCCCTCATAAATCTTTTTATCAACTCAAAGACCTATATAAAAATATTCAACATTATTTTTAATAGCCAAAAACTGTAAAAAAGAATCCATTTATCACTATATGAATGGAAAACCTACTGTGGTATCTATACAAAGGAATACTAGTTAGTAAATAAAAAGAAACTATTGATACTCAAAACATCAATGATCTGAAAATAAGTATGCTAAAATAATTCAGACCAAAGAAAAGAGTACAAAGCACATGATTTCATGTGTGTAATATTTTAGAAAGTGATAGGTACATTCATTACCTTTAATATAATGATTATTATACCATGAACATATACTCAACAAATTTTACACATAAAACATATTCATTTTAATTTATGTAAATTATAATGAAATAAGTATATTTTTAAAGAATTGAATAAATAAAATACTGGTACTGTGCAATGAATAATAAAAACTGGAATATCCAAATATAACTCCAAATACATTAGAAGATAGATTTTACAAAAAATTAACAACTCAGAAAAGTTGGAAAAGACTTGCAAATTAAGACATTGGAAAAACTGAATAACCATCTAGAATAAAAGTAGATCCATAGCACAATATATCATTACATTATGTATGCATATATTACCAATAGATCTAATTCCTTATGTAGCATAAAACTATATGAGAATTTCTTGTAATTTTTGGCTGAAAGACAGAAGTCTTATGACCAAGTCAATGAGAGAAAAAATTTATGTATCTGATTAAAATAAAAATTTTCACAGGACAAAAAAGACACTAAATACAAATTCTACAAACAACCAACCAAATAGAAAATGAATAACTTCAAGCCATATTTCAAATATAATTCTACTCAATATTCAAAAAGTTTGTAAAAATCAGCATGAAGTTCAACATCCCAAAAGAAAAATGGGTAAATACACGTATGTACATGAATGTGCACATGTGTTTATAACATATATTTTATATGTAAAAATTTTAACCTCCATGATATAAATGCAAATTAAAGAAACTCTAGATAACATCGTTTATCTATCAACTTAGAAAAACAAGTAACTTTAATAACATGCTATACTTTAGATTTTTCTTGCTGATTGTGAAAACAAAAATTAATACCACAGTACCAAATTTTTGGAGAGCATTTTGGCAGTATCCATGGAAACTCATGACCACTTTAATTTCAAAGTTTCATTTCTGAGAAGTGATCCTGCAGATAACACTTGTACACTTTGAAACACTACATGTGTACATACATATGTCTGTATAATGTCATTAATTACATTATTGCATGCAATGACAAAATATCAAAAACAACTAAGATGACTATTAATAAATAACTGGTAAAATAAAATGTGGTAACACACAGAATTGAACAACTTAAAGTCAATACAAGAAAAGTAGGTCTCTATGCTCTGATGTAGAAAGAATTCCAACTTGAAATGTCAAGTAAAAAAATAAACTATAGAAGAGTTGTACAGTTGATACTTTTCTATAAAATAATGAAGTAATGATTTATTTACATATTTTTTCTCATATCAAAAATAATGAGTCTTTGGAAAATATATAAGAAACAACTCCATCTTGTTAGATGAGTGGGGTTTAAAGATAATGGTATGAGAGTCAAAGGAAAACTCACTGTATATATTGGATATAATATTTTAAATCTATGAACATACAAGTTTTATTAATCTGTCTACATGTCCCTTTCTCTCTGAAGAAAATCATATGTTCCATGAGTCATCTACTTATTATTTCTGATATAACATTTCCAATACCTCAAATAGTTCCCAGTAAAGGTTATAACCTACACAAAACTCATTTTTATTGACAAGCATGAATATTTATGAAAGTTTGAGATTATTGTACTAAATGGTCTCTAAAATTTCCTTATAACTCTAAAATAGGTTATGGCAAATTTTCTCTCTACAAAGATAGCATTGTCAGATCTATAATCTCTAAAAAATTATTCAAAGTATTTTGGTTTATAGCTCAAAATTACAGGCAGTATGCAAGTGAATGGGAATAATTCTAGTCTAATAAAGCTTTATAAAAACAGGAATGCAGCCAGTTTTGGTCCCAGGGCAGCAGGTTGCCAATTCTATGTTCCTATTATTCATCAGCTGAACCTTAAAGAGTATATAAAGTTTTTGTCTTAAAAGTAAAAACTAGGGGCTGGAGGAATACCACAGCAGTTAAAGCACTTGTCTAGCAAGCACAAGGCCCTGGGTTCAATTCCCCCAGTACCTCATAAACTGGACATAGTGGTGCATGCCTATAATCCCAGCACTCATGAGTCTAAGGCAGGAGGATTGCCATGAATTCAAGGCCAGCTTGGTCTATATAGTGAGCTCAGGACCAGCCTATACTACAGAATAAGACCCTGCCTCCATAAATAAATAAATAAATAATACTAAGTGATATATAAATAATAGCCATTTTCCCATGAAATGTATAATTCAATTATTATTACAGTCCACTAATTTTATTATTATTATTTGACTGAATGAGACTAGAATTTATTGCTAGTGAGATAACTTTGAGCAAACACTCAGAGAAAGTGAAAGAGCAATACATGTGGGAATCCAAAGGAAGAGACCTCAGTGAGAAGAAATAGTTAAGAAGCTGACTTAGAAAAATTACTTGGTTTGTCATAAAGTCAAGTCATTTTACTAGAATAAAAATGCCTCCATCATAAAATATCAAATATACAAGTTATTTCACTTATTTCATTATAAAAAATTCATATTTTAAGACTACAAGCCTTAAATATATATATTTTTGAGACTGAATATTTAATGACACAACTCCAAGAAACACATATTCTTTAGCCTTGTTTTACTTAGAGTAACTAAAATTTCAAGTTGTTATTCTTTCTTCTGCTCAATTTAATAAAATTATTCTAGTGTATACTTGGTCCTGCCATAATATGAGAAGACCACAAGAGACATCAAAAGTTTCAGTTTTTAATACTAACTCTAACACCATTTAGCTGGGTGCTGAAGTTTTTGTTTTTGTTGCTGTTTTTCAGGAGTCCAGCTTGATGATGCCTACTCATTCCACACTAACATTTGAAAATAACTGGAGATGCTTTGCTACAGAGACAAAGACAAACTAAAAATCTACCAATCAAAAACTGACATAGTGAAAAATCCCAGAAACTCTCTTTAGGGAAAGTTTGGGAAAGCATTTTAATTACAGAGAACAATCTCAATTGCTGGCAGAAAAGCCATTTCTGACTAACCTGGAGGGGTTCTCCAAAAATATTATGGCTTTGGTAAGGGAAATTCAATATATGTGAAGACTCAGAAATACATGTTAGAGCTCATAGGTATGATGCCTTTTGCATTTGTACGGAGTCGCCCAAGACAGTGGTATAAATTCAGAACTCTTTGGCTTATGATTAAAATGAAAGAGGTATGCTTGTTCTCTAGTACACAGATAAAAAGAGCCCTCTTCCTCTGGGGAAGCACATATTCTAACCACTTTAAAACACTTTAATTTGGATTTCTGTTTGTTACATAAACAATGCAGACCCTGTTGAACTTTATGTAAGCCTCAGTAGAAATAATACATTCATATTTTTTCAAATAGATCTAAAAAGATTCAGCCTCTGAGACTGTCGCTGAAAAGAAAAACTTACAAAATAGAATATTAATTATGTATTGCAGGAGCAACTAGGAAGAGGAAAGAATTTATCTTTTATTGAGAAGGAGATAATGAAAAGTCAGCAAGAGGGAAATTTGTCAGAACAGGTTAAGATTGGAACTAGTTGAAGTCTCCTAGTTCTTTTGAGTTTACTACGTCTTTAAGGAACTTCTATAGTTAAAGTAATGTCATACTATAAACTTGAATTTCTCATCTCAATTTTTTCTTTTCTTTCCTTTTTCTTTCTTCCTTCCTTTCTTTCTTTCTTTTTTTCTTTTTATGAAACATATTTTGGCTCTGTGATTCAGGTGGTCCTGAACTCACTATGTAGCCTAGGCGGGCCTTGAACTTTGGGCAATCAACCTGCCTCAGCCTCCCAAATACCTTTCACATAATATTTCTTTTAGGCTAGCATTCAAAAAATGATTAAAATACAAGTTCTGGAAATCTAAAATAAATTATTCTTAATTTCTTTAAATTTTTCCTTTCAGCAAAAATGACTTTTAGCAGCTTATGTTCTTTAAGGTTTATTTAATTGCTACCATATTAGGGAAGACATAAAGACAATTTATTTAGGGGATTGTAGGGGATTGAACAAATAACTGAACAACTGTGAAATGCGTGTCAGGAAAGCACTTGATACATTCCTTCTGCCATTTTTTATACTCAACTGCATTTGCCTGCAATGACAAATGCAGGGCTTCTTCACTATGCTCATGCAGCCAGAAGTGCCTCGACCACTTAAAAGGACCAAAAAATCTAGTCCAGGAGCTTCTAAATATAAGACTTGACATTTGTGGAAAACAGTCACTACTAGATATTTTTGAAATATTTTTAAATTTTTAGTTTTATTCTATATTATTTTAATCATTACTAGCATCATTTTGTTTTATTTGTTTCTTGTAATTATTAAAGGGCTAGTCTAAAGCTTAAGAAAGCAACTTAAGACTCCTAGGTCTCATTTTCAACCTCTGCAGAATGGACATGATGTAACTGCCTGACGAGTTCACAGGGTAACTATGATAATCATGTGCTGCATTCCTCATCAAAGTACCCACAAACCGGAAGGCATCAAAGAACATATGAGTATATACAAACAGAATGTGGCATGTGACCTTTGGTAGAATAAAACTGAAGATATATTTATAAAGGATCACATGAACAAGATGAACAACATCATGCCTCTTCTGAAAGGAAAAAGCAGTCTCCATGTTCAGATTTCAGGGCCTCTTTTTTACTCTTTTAATTGGAATAATAGGTAACAGGTGCAAACTTAATACAAGTCATCTGGTTAAAATAAGAAACCCAAGACTTTACACAGAAGTGAAAATCTTAAATCATCAGTGCAACATAGAATTAATTAATCTGCATGGGGCTAGAGGAATAACACAGTGGGTACAGTGCTCGTCTGGAAAGCACAAGGTCCTGAGCTCGATTCCCCAGCATAATGTGATGGCACACGCCTGTAACCCCAGCACTCAGGAAGCCACGGCAGGATGGTTGCTGTGAGTCTAAGGCTAGCCTGGGTTCCATAGTGAGTTGAGGACTGTGAGACTCTGACACTGTCTCAAAAAAAAAAAAGAAAGAAATATTCTGTAAACAGAACATTACAATAAAAGCAATCCACTAAAGGTGAAATTATAGAAATTTGAGCAGCTTGAGAAACCAATTTCTGAGATGAGTCCTTTCCCTCACACACTGTCATTTTTTAAAAATCCAAGTTAGCAGCTACTTTATGTAACTCTCAAAACTTAAAGAGGTTAATTAGAAGATTTGGCACAAGCCTTAGTTAGACATCCATTTCCTTCATGTAGCATCATTCTACCACTTTCTGTCTTTTATATAAAAGTAGTATATTTTAACAATCCAGAGTTTGTCAGCCATGTACTCTCTACTTGTGCAACTACATATGCAACATACATAGAAAGTCTACAGATTCACCACTTCCATAGATATACTTTCAAGAGAAATCCGGACATACGAATCCTGTGCATCCTTGTCCCATGACCTTATTTTCTTTTTTCTTTCTTTTAACCTGGACAGTCTTTTTAATGTCCATTTCTTTAACGACAGCATAATAGTCACTTTGAATTATCATAAACTATGGTGTACAGCAAGTCTCTAACTACAAAAAGATTTGTGGGAAGAAAGAAATAAACTAAACATTTTTGAGAAATGGAGAGGTTTGTCAGCTATCCAAATCTCTCAAATTTCCAGATTGTTATATTTAGGTGACTTTTGAAATATCAACAGTGCAACTATAAACAGTGCAACAACTTTCAAAATAAAAGGATACATCTGGATGCAGAATCCAAAGCACTACAGTACTCACATGGCATACTAATCAAAAAATATAAATTTCACTCATGTTAATAATTTATAACTGACTCAATCATTTTTCAAAAATTTTAAAGTAATACAGGATAAACACATATAAGGAAAACTAAAATGACAAACTAAAAATCAACTAAAGTGAAATCTTTAGCTTATAAGAAATACTATAAGCTCAAGGCTTCATTAACAGCTGTGGGTTTGAACTGCTAAAACTGGATCTATTTTTTTTTACTGCATACATATTTGCATATATATATATATATATATACCTCCTAGAAGGAGATACTGTAAAAGCACAAATGTATAATGTAAGTCCCAATATTTTATACCTCATTTAGTCATATGACATTAAATGATACATACTGGTATGGCTTGGATCTACAGTGTCCCCCAAAATCCTCCTGTGTTTGGATGTAGTGATAACTACAGAACGTTGTGCTGTTGGGAGGTAGGAATTGGCTGGAAGGGGAGAATGCCTGAGGTTTGACCTGAAATAATTGTGTCAACTTGCTGAGATGTGGTGGGGGCAGAAAGGGGATCGCTGCCCAGAGTAGAGCTTTCAGGTGTGTGTAATTGACTTGTGGCCCAGGAAGTGAAGGAGGGACACCCACCCTGGGTGTGAGTGGACCAGGTGGCAATTAAAACAAAGTAAAAGATGGGAAAAGAAACATTGTTGCAGCTTCTTCCTGGAAAAGTTCTAGACTTACAGTCAGGTGCCTGCCTCATTTGGCTTCTGTCTGCAAAGGGGTGAGCAGCTCCCCAGCCTCTGCCATGTGCTTCCACCCTTGCCGGCTGCCATGAATGGACTGCGTGAGACCTTCTGAACTTGGGAGCTAACTAACTCTTTTCCCCCTTAAGTTATGAACATCAGGTATGTTGTCCTAGCAACGAATAAGTAACTAAAATATATATCACATTATATTGATTTGTAAATACAATCTCTTTATTAAAATTTAATTGTCCTTAGTATTTAATATGGCAGGGAATTTGCTTAAAGTCAAATTTATAAACAGGAAGTATAGTGTTATTCACTTATTCATTTACTCAACAGAAAGATAAGAAATCTAATTTGCTCAGGACTTATCTTCAGTTTGGCAATATGAATAACGCTTTACATGCATTATGCAAGTCAGTCTTCACAACAGTCCTGGGGAAAAAGTGTTGTCATACCCATTTTATGCTTGAGAAAAGGAGAGTTCAGACAGGTTAGATCACACTGACTAGGAGTAGAGATGGGACTTGAACCTAATTGCACATTAATATCATCAGAGAGACAGTCTTACAACAATTAATAATGGATCATTTATTTGATACTAAAGACAAACTGAACAAAGACTCGAACATGGTCCTTGTATTTTAAAGAGATATACACCGCTTTACTAACCTAGCTACATATGTGCCAATTATATCTTGGAATTTAATCCCTAGGGGTAACAATAAATTTGTTATGTAACCCGTATACATGTACTGTGTTCCTACTCTCTGGTAACTGCATGCAAACTATTTTATGTAATATATAAAGCAAAATAAAACCACCTTTAAAATTTAACAGTGATATTCAATAAAATACAAGATAGAGCTAGCACAGAGCTTAAAATCATCTATATTTTTTAACTTTTTCCTCCAGACACCTAAAGAACTTGTCTGACAGCTTTCTAAGACTTAATGTTTCAATGCTAAAGACAGTTAAGTTGTTCCATACTATTTACACCATTAATTCTATAGAATTAAGATAAATCTATACTTGTAGAAGAAACACTACTATTCTGTGCCTCATTGTTTATATATGTATACACCATCTTGTACCAAAAAAGTATATATTTATAAGAATACATAAAATTAAAATCAGCTAATTTAAAAGTTGATTGAAAAGAAAAAATTAATTTGAACACAAAGACACATAGCTGTGCATCACTGTGGTGTCCTCGGATATGGCTCTTTTGTTTCTAGCAACAAATCTAAAATGAGAAAATTTATCATTCACAGAATTTGCAATTCCAAAGAGATTGTTCTCATTGCTTAAGTGACATAAAATTATCCTGTATATTAAGATGTTTTAATTTCTCAAAAACATCTTTTAAAAACATGAGTGAAGATGCAAACATTATTTGTCCATACAAAATACATATTAATACCTTCATGTCTCTGCATTTTATCATTACAAGAATTTTAAAAGGGTATTATGCTTGAAAACTTCCGAATCCTCACTATTCACCACACTTCCCCCAGCACAACACACACTAAGAGAGCAGACTCTGTCTCCTTCATTGCACAGAATCAAAGTACTGCAGGAGCAGTATTCTGAAAGAAAAAAAAAAAAGGTCGCTAAAGCCATGTTCATCTATTACATAAAAGACAGAGCCAGAGAGAACGGGCAAGAGATTTAAAAAGCCTGTATGACCTCGCTTATAGAAAGAGTTTGTCATGAGCTTATAGTGGAAAGGGAGAGGAAAAAAAACCACAGCTGCTACTTATGGGAGATTGGGGAAATGAAAAAAATGAGGAAAAAAATACTTAAAGTTTTACTGCATTATGCAATTATTTCTCTTTAGCTGTTTGATAAGGAAACATACTAAAGATTTAAATTTCTTTTCAATTATTTTGGATAACACTTTGTTTACTTATTTTTTTATCTCTACTGTGAAATGCTAACCAAACACGGCCATGAGATGGCTAGCTTTATGCCACTTATATTCTAATGACCTCAGTATAAAATAATGGCATCCCAGGGCCGCCTGTGGTCCCAGCCATCTGTACACTGTCTTTCAGTGGACCAGAAGGGACTTCTCCATCTGTCCGGAATTCAGTTATGCAAAAATGAGATCTTTTAAAAAAAATCCAGGAGTTTTCCTTCAGAAACCACAAAAAAAAATAAAACTAGGAAATTTGAAGCTAAAAAAATTACTTTCACCAAATATAATTGTAGGTGCCCAAATCTCTGTGGAAATTCAAAATTTATCAGAGATCACACATTCATTACATAATGGTTCAGAGTTATCTTCACAAATTCTCATAAAGTTTGCATTATTTATATTTTGATTGTAAACTTGTAGATAAGTGCACAGTTAGCCACACTGATTTAAAGGTAAAAGGAATGACAAGTTAGACAACTGACCAACTCCTCACCATTCCTCCCTCTCCTTCCTACCCCACTCTCCTTAACCAAAGCTGCAAGAAAAGTTGAACGTTCTTATCTCCACGTATTAAGAATACCAGGGCCAGATATTTCTGTCCAGATATCCCACTCTCACAGAGGGTTCCTCTGGGAGGAAGCAAGTATGGTAGGTGTATTAGTTCGGGTTCCTTTCAAAAGACAGAATTTACAGATCTTAACACAAAAGGGTCTATTAGGAAGTTGACATAATTCCATCAACAGACACAATACGTACCAGGTCCCTGTGGAAAACACACCCTAGATAACCCCCTCAAACAAAACATGAAGAGTACTGGAAGACAGCAGAAGTCTCACAGTCATAAAAGCAGCAGCTATGAACCTACACCATAGAACTTTAATAGAATGCGACCCCTGGCTGGGTACACTCAGGGCAGTAAGGGAATTTAAATCATACACACACACAAAAAAACAGTATTTCTCAAATAGCAAAGCACTTAGAAACTATAATACACAATCTAATCCATGGTGTTATTGTCACTAAATTCCAAGTTTAAAAATTGCTTATGTATTGTGAGTATTGTTACCTATAATTGGGAATATCTAAATCACCATGCATTATAGAGAAAATGCTTCTAAACATACACACAATTGGGAGAGTCTGAACTGAAATACAAACTTCTTATTTTTATAACGAGACATAAAATTTCAGTTTATATATTTACAATCAATTCTATCCTCAAGTTTTGGAATTCTGAACAAGGCTTTCATTACACAGCCCCACCCTGGTCTCAGTTTCAAGCTCACATCCATGATCGTCTCTTACCACAGTTCTCACACCTTCCTTCCCACACTCTTTTCGTATGGTAAAAGAGGCCATGCTCGTGATCTTTTACATTAAAATCTGACTTCACTAAACATCAGCAAAAATAGACTGTGGCAAAAGACCCCAAAGGAAAATGAACAAAAGCGAGAGGAAAGTAGAGCATCTGTGAACATTTTCTTGAAATAAAAAGAACAAAAATAATTGTAATCTAAATGGCCTTAGTATATGCTGCAAGAACTGTGACTATAATCGAAATAGGAGAGGTTTGCTTCATACCTCTGCCCAAAATAGTGAGAATGATCAAGGTAGGAAAGAAGCCGTATCATTCAATAGTTACATGATTGGTCCAAATTACCCTGAGGAACCTGGCCATAGGAGTTAATTAACATGAAATTCAAGTAATGCTAATTTCAAAGCAAATCATAAATTATTCAGTCAGATCTGATCAAAAGCATAAAAAATCTAAATATTCAAAAGTTAAATATTTTCTCAGATTTCATTTCATAATCTTTATCCTACCTACACATCCTCCTGTAAACTGTCTAACATCCTAATCTGCGAGATGAGACACATTGGCTAAATTATCATAAGAAGTGGGCAGTATTATCAAACAGAAACTTACCTCAGTGCTATAAAATACAGAAAATCTTCTATGAAATAGAATAGAGCATGAATATCTATAGGAGTTATTATTGATTTGAAATATGCCCTAGGTCTCTTAGTCCACATAGCACTGGTCAGAATTACCTTTTTGTAAAAATCTTAAATTTACCTTACAACATTGGATGAGATTATTTGATCTGGTATAACTGAGACAGATGTTGCATTTTAATACCTTTATTAGATTGACAATTCTTATCTCCATGATGTTAAATAGAAATATCATTAGTAAAAAAATAAGCAGCAAGGGAAAATAGAGTATCCATAAAAGTTGTTTATAACTACTCTAGCTATTGAATTGTTTTCTAGAAAAAGTCTATCCCCTGGGCCAAAGTTTTTCAGGGTTTTTAATTATCACATAGGTCAAAAGTGCCTTTCAGAAGGTGTATAACAGCAAAGCTTGGTGAACTAAAAAGCGATCATAAAAATATAAATCAAAAAATTCACAAAACTTGGTTTACAAATGCTAACACGTAAAAAACAAGATGAACTTATCAGTTATTCACCATCAAAAACATTAAATACATATTTTAATTTTTATTTTTAATGCAAAGATTTTCCCCATCAAATTGATCTACTTACATGCACTTTTTCTCAAAATACACACTGCTTTTTAATAGAAAAAATTCATAGCAATTTTCAATAGACCCAATCAACTTGTTCCATTAAAAATTATCAATGTGGGGGAAAAAAAGAAAAGATTATCAATTAAAATTTCATTTCTAAAATCAAGACTAGCTCTTAACCACAGGCTTGTGGTGGTTAAATGAATTGCTCTGCAACTTGACCACCGGATGGGATAACTTTCCTACGCTGCATCACAAGGAGAAAATGATGAGAAAAATCTAACAAACTTTTTGTTAGAAGTATAAGGACCACCACAGGACAGAATCATTTATAATCATATTCTCCTTCACATAATTTAAAGCCGTGGATTGGGAGTGAAATAATGGCAGGGAATACACCTCCTACCAGGCAAGGATTGAAATAACCAGCTTTAATATAAGCAACACAGAACTAATTATTCTCATAAATATCCCTCACAGTGTTAATACAAAACAACAACACTGTGGTACTGGCAGAAGCAGACAGGGAAGTGGTAGAAATTTTAGATCCAGTACTTTTCTTTAAACTTAGATTAGTATATTATAATGACATCCATACTGAAAAAATACAAACAGCTCAAGACAGAGCCAAGATGAAAAAAGTTTCAGAACGTCAGTATCAGAAGGCATTTTCACACTGTAACAAAATGAATTCTAAATGATGAATTTATATAACAGCAATGACTGTTTTTTAACATTTATAGTAACGTCATTATCAAATTTAATCCCCTAGAAATCTATCAATATGTAGATTATGGAATTATTTTCATACTTTACAAACAAGAAAATAGAGTGATTTTGATAAGAGTTTAGTAGCAAGGCCACAAATTTTGTTTTCCTCCTCAGAGCTCCTTCCATTCATCAAGCTGCCTAAGTATCTTAATGTTATGAAATAACAGTGAGAATAACTTAGGTTTTTAAAATAAATATCTCAAATGTATCTTTTAAAATAAAATCAGAATATATAGCTAAAGAATGAGAGCTGAAAGCTTAAAATTACACAGAAAAATTTTCAGACCATTATTATGATCAAAGAGCAAATAATCTAAATATCTAGAAACATATAAAATGTCAACTAAAAAAATATTTAGAAGAGAAATAGGATATATCCTAGGAACATACAAAGTTCAAACTTGGATTGAATCTAGAGACAGAGAATTATATATTCACAGTTATAATATATGTGATGATGAGACTTCTCTAGAGAATTTCTCTACTAGTGAATATTAAAAGAGGTCCTTTCAACATTTGGTCTTAAATTTTACAGATGCTGTTGTTAGTATTATCATCTTCATCTTGAAAAATTATAATTAAGCTATAAAAGTTTGTGTTTTATTGTGAATATGAAAGTCAATGTAGTTGATTTTATTAGAGTGTCAGAGAAGTACAACTATGCTTAATTTTTCATTAAATGCAGTAACACAAAATTGCACATTAAATTCTCTAAACTCTGATCAAAATCTTGAATCATTTTATAGATAATCATATAAAATATACAGCTCATAGTAAAGTGTTGAAGATTTCCTTGGTTCTGGCTCATCCTAACTTTTTCAACTTTTTCTAGACTATGACATAAATATATTAAACTAAACAAGTTATGTTTTTCCACTTTTTCTTCTACCAAGCTTTTTTCTGACTAGAACATCTTCCATTAATCCTTACTAAAATATCTGAACTTCAGAGCTGGAAATGAAACTCATGGGTTTAACATGTTTAAAAGATTCTGGGTTTAATAACTAGAAGGAAAAAAACACTAATCTTGCTCAACTCAGACTCAATATATTAAGCGGTAGCTTCCCTGGTCCTGTCCACACTAACAGATATTTTCCTGTTACGGTATCTACCAGTTTCTCTTATATTTCTAATAATCATCATAACTCCCAAATAACTCCAAGCATCATAGTAACAGATGCTTTCTTAAACTTCAACATCTCAAACAGATTTATTTTATTGCTTTGTATTAAGTATGCAGTCACATATTCTGCCTGTACCACGGAATCCATACAGGAAGAAAAAATACTATATTTATAACCCATTTAACAGTTTTCTAAATAAAATTCAAATATACCAAAACGTTCAAGATATCAGTAACAATTTTAATTCTGTTGTGTTGTCATTTATAGCCTTTTGCTCTCATATCTAACAATCTATTTTTATTATCCACAAGTATTCTTTATATACCTTAGAAGGTATGAAAAGTAATTCTCTCATAATTTGAACAGATTTACTTTAATTTTTTTACAAATGACTGATTAAAAAATAGCAATCACCTTATAAACACATTTATTTGGATGATGATAAAAATAAAAATGAGAAATTCATCAGAAAATAGTTCTACATATTAAATCCTGACCCCTTACAAATAAACATAACCATAACAATATGAACACTAAAGCAGAAAGATGATATTGAGATCAGATTGATCTCCTCAGTTACCATTGCATTATGTTTTAGATAGAAAATTTTTTAGGTTCTAATAAACAACATGTACAAATGGCACAATCTTTTAACTTGAAAATTATGTAAACAATAAATTTAGTACATGCATGCAATTGTTCCAGGTAGCTATAACACTCAAAACACTAGATATCAAAGTGGTGCTAATAATATGTAACATACCATCCTATAAATCATTATGAAGGTTCAAGTCTTTTACTTATTCTTCTAATAAACCGAGTAATACACAGTAATTTTAAAGTCAGTTAAAAAAGAGCTTCAGAAAAAAATTATGGGAAAATGTACAACTAAATGCTATCAATTACAAGTCTTTGTTATACCATCCTACATGTTGAGCACTCATCTAATAACATGGCTCTGGATACTAAGTATTATATTTATTTTCGATATAAAATAATCACATAGGTAATTATAGGCCAAAACAACAACAAAAATACTATGAGTGATCAGACGCTAAAATAGTGATACCATAAAAATAAAAGTGCCTGAGAAAAATAAAGTATTAAATAACAGTCTAAGTTTCTGGAGTTGATCCATACTGCAAAATCCCTTTTCTAAAGCACACTACTTTATTCAATAAAGCAAATGAAAAGAAATAACTCTTATGAGAAGATAGTGTTGTTGCACAGTACAAAGATGATGCCTCGTCTGTGTACAAGAATAAACACACCCTAAGAAAGGTCACTAAATCCAGTTCACACACAGCCACACCTACGGCATAAGCAAGCCACATTAAATTTCTCAAACTAATTTCTCCATTTGAATCCTGACATATGGTACAGTAAGATTAAATTTTTATCTAAATACTGAAATGGTCCATGCAAAAATACTATACAAAATATTCATAGCCACATTTTTCATAATAGCCAAAAAAGTGAACAGAGGCCACATTTCCAAATGTAAATAAAATACACGTGGCATGTCCATACAATATAGTATAACTTGGCAATAAAAAAGAATTGTTACATGTGATATAACATCAATGAACCTTAAAGGCATTACACCATGAAATTTTCTATGATAGTATAAATTTCAGTGAATCATAGAAAAATGAAGTCATATATTTATTATTTGAAAAAGAATGAGAAAGTTATTAGTAGCAATCTGATACCTAATAACATAAGGGAAAATTCAGAACTGACCTATTCACCTAATACACCACTGATTAAACTGAAATTTAGTATAGTCACCAAAGAAAAAAGCTCCAAAAAGAATTGAAAATACGAATGCCATATGATGCAGCAATCTCACTCACTACAGGGTGATAGCTAAAGGATGTGTAATCAGCATGTAGAAGAGATTGGCAATTTGATATTCATCACACCATTTCCATAACAGCCACTGTATGAAATTAACCTAAATGTCCATCAACACATGAATGGATAAAGACAATGAGTTATACATACATTATGACACTATTCAACTTTACAAAAGAAAGAAAATCCTATCTTTGCAACATCAAAGATGAATTTGGACTAAATTATGTTATAGAAATAAGCAAGATACTGAAAGGGAAATAGTCATGACCTTGTATACACGGAATCAAAAAACAAGCTTATAGAAGTTGAGAGTATGATGGTTCTTCTTGGGGGCTGGAGAGCTATTTCTCAAAGCAAGTAACATTTCAGTGAGGTAGGAAGTATAAGTTCAAGATATCTGACACACAACATGGTGTCTATAATTAATGATAATGTAATCTTGAAATTGTTGAGAGATCATGTTTTCACTACACATATAAAAAATAATCAGCATATGTGATAAGGTATATGTTAATTATCTTAGATATAACAATGCACACATATTTCCAAACATCATGTTGTACAACACAAATAAGCAAGGCGTATGTTATACTTACTAAAGCAAAAGCATGTAAATCTATTTTTGGCAGTTTGTATTTTTAATCCCCTAAAATAAACCCAATAAACAGTAATTAATGGTTGTTATACAAATTATTCATAGTAGTATAACATAGTACACAAACTTTGCAGAAATAAATTAATCTAATCAATAACTGAATACAAACAATGTATTGGGATCCCAGACTTGCACGATAGACTTCCTGGGTTCAAGTTCCAACTCTGCCTTTTTTTGTTAAGCTGTGTGACTATGAAGAATAATTTAACTTCTCTGTGTAGATTTGAGAGCAGGAAGAATATTGGTACCCAACTCAGGGATTTTAGAAAGATTAAGGGAGCTAATATAGGTAACACACTTAGGATGTTTTCTGGTACATTACAATTACTATATGAATTAGTTCATATTATTATTTTTATTTATTACCTATTTACTTTTTCAGATATCAAGTATAATTTTTATTTTCTTCATTATTACCTTTATTTCATTATTATCTTTATTTTCTCAGAACGCACAGAATTGTTATATGATTCTAAACCAAATGATCTTTAAAACTTCTTTCTTATTACTAATGGAGTTAATATGCTTATTCTTTGGAAGCTAATGAGTCTTTACTCCATTAAAGTAAAAACTGGCATTTACCAAATGTAACTGTTTTCATGCTGCTTCTAAGTGCTTCCAGCTCATTTACTATAATGTAATGGACAATGTCATAGACAGCATACATTTAAATGCCTTTATTTCACAAATGAGATAAAATAATCTCACTCTTGAAGAGGCAATTCACTCGCGAAGAAGTGCAAGTGGCCAACAGAAACATGAAAAGATGTTCAACATCTCTAGCCATAAGAGAGATGCAAATCAAAACAACCCTAAGATACCATCTCAAATCAGAGAGAATGGCCTATATCAACAAGTCAAATAGCAATCAGTGCTGGCAAGGATGTGGGGAGAAAGGAATCTTCCTGCACTGCTGGTGGAAATGTTAAATCCGTATAACCACTTTAGAAAGCAGTATGGAGATCTCTCAAAATACTAGAAATAAATATCCCCTTCGATCCAGCGACACCTCTCCTGGGAATATATCCAAAAGAGTCCAAAACAACACATAACGGAGATATATGTATACCCATGTTCATAGCAGCACAACTAACAATAGCTATAATATGGAAGTCACCAAAATACCCATCAAAAGACCAATGGATACACAACAGAATACTATGCATCAATAAAGTCCAACAGCGTGGAGGCTTTTGTAGACAAATGGAAGAAACTTGAGAACATTATGCTTAGTGAAGTGAGTCAGAAGCAGAAAGTGAAACATCAAATGGTCTCTCTGATATGAGAAACCCAGATCACAACTCTTATGGAACTTAAAATGAAAAACAAAGTGAACCAGGGGGGTAGGGTGGGGAGGGAGGATGGGGTGGGTTAGGGGAGGGACAAAAGGAGAGTGGAAAGCCCTTGTCACCTTGACAAGATACGAATGTGCACAAAATGCCCAACCTCATTGTAAACCTTGAATTTTGCACGTATACATATCAATAAAATGTGAGGGAAGAAAATGGGCAAGAGAGATGAATAGGCAGTTCTCAGATGAAGAAGTTCAAATGGCCACAAAATGAGAAGATGTCCAATATCCTTAGCTATTAGAGAAATGCATATTAAAACATTGCTAAGATATCATCTTACACCAGTGAGAATGCATATATCAAGACCTCTAACAACAACTGATGTTGGTGAGGTTATAGGAGAAAAGGAACCCAATTATACTGGTAGTGGGACTGTAAACTGATGCAACCACTTATAGAAAGCTCAAAAGACTGAAAATAAATAGTCCATTCGATCCATAAATATCTCTTGTGGATATCTTTCCAAAAGAGCTAAAAGCAATGTATAATATTAATAAATATCGGGGGACAGAAGTGCCTAAAAATAATAACTGGTAGACAATGTACATATAATCTTCCTTTCAAAAATATTCTAAATTTTAAACAGATGTCTCTGGATATTTTTATTACCAAAGTATAAATGCTGTTCTAGTTAGGATAAAAATCAATAAATATTCAAAAAATTATTAGGCCTATGATATGTGGATCAAATTGTCATTAATAGACTCAGCCTGAACAGTATTTCTTTACTTTCTCTTACTGATAACCATTTTTTCTCAGTGTATTACCAAGGAGGATGTTTAGATAAATAGACAAATGAAGGTCTACTTTTAGATTCTTCATATTATTGTTACTATTTATTTAAAAAAAAAAACAGGTAGCTCCAATTCTCTCCAAAGAATACATTTTAAAAGATAATAAAATTTTTCAATAGATTTCCAATTAAATCCAATTTCCTTCCAAGAAAATGCCATTAAAGATGAAAGAAAAGCTAAATGGAACATGCAAAAGGCTAATAAACAGCTATTCTCTCCTTGATGTGAATATTTACATGCATGAGTTCTTGCTTTCCATGCAAATACTGTAAATAAAAATTTCGACAGAAATTAAGAACTCTTTCATCCTATTAAGTGGTTCCTATATTATAACACTTCATTTGTTAATATATTTAAAGTTCATTAAAAGATTATGACTATATAGTATTTGCCAAGATATCAAGGACTAAATGTCCAACTACCTTTCTTTTCTGTGTTCTGAGTCAACCTCAATTTCTAAATACTATTCATAAATATAATTTCTTTCCAAAACAGAAAAAAAAGAACCATTATTCTCAGGAATTTTCTTTCTACCACTTAACACAATACTCTAAATAATTGTTTCTGTAGTTATTCTCACCCCACTAAGTGGTAATTTTTGTGAACAGAGAGTATTTGATGGTGTTGCTAATCTTTATAACCCAAGCAACAAGGCTGGCCCACAGTTGTTGTCAATAAATGTTTGTTAAATGAATAAATAGGTCTGCCAACATGTTCAATTCTTTTGACAATTAATTGCCAAAACATTTAATTCAATGTCAAGAAACCTTTAATTCAATTCAGATTCACTTACTTCTAACTACTGCTTTTTAAAAGAATATATTAGGAGTGTCTCCACAATTAAGTGGAGACATGGATTCTCTGTTCCACTTAAAACACTTAGCATGGTGCTGTTAGGGCTCTCACTAGGTGCTAATTTGAAATAAATTACAAGTATTAAAATTTTCTTTGTTTCTACCTGTAAAATGCACTAGGGAAAGTTTAACAAAACAGCACAACTAAACGATGTCTCAATGTTTTTGTTCACCTGTGCTGTCTCCTTTGTTCATTAAACATTTATTGAAGGTTTCCTCTAGGTCATCCATCATAGTAAGTTCTGGAAATATCACAGTGAATGGCACAAAGGCTAGTGAAGGAAACAAGTGAACAAGTAGCAATGACATAATAGCAAACCTTTGAAAAAGAAGACTGTACACACATGTTTATGCACACACACAGTGCTAAAACACAATGCTGTAGAACTGCTATCTACCCTGAGAAAGAAGGATCAAGGAAAGGAACGAGCAATTAGAAAAGAAGACATTATTACTCATAAACAAAGGGACTAGAGTTATTCTTAGTTTTGCAAAGCTGGAATGTTTCTTCTCTTGGTCAGTGTTGTTCTGTGATTCTTTCTGATGAGAAAAATAATGAAAATCAGATATTACATTCTAGATTTTTCCTTCTCTTTTCCCTGGTATCAAAGATGGCAACCCTCTGCCCAAAGGTAGGATTCTTATAATGCCAAAACACTACAAGGCCCTGAAGCTAGTTTTTTCCCCACTATTTTTATTAATATGTAAGTGTAATACATAGCATTTACAATGAATTTGGGTGTTTCATACACATATGTATCATATCGACTTTACAATCCCTTCCCATTTTCTACCCTCCCACCCCTTCCCTATCCCTTCCCCCGACTCCGGATATCACTTCATGTGGTTCCAAAAAATGTCTGTCTTCTGGGTTTTCCAAGTCAGAGAAACCATACAGTGTTTAACATACTAATCTTCCGCACCTAAGTCATTTCACTTCAGTCACCACTCTAACTCAGCTTCCTATTCCTCTAATGGGTTCACAGTAGTTAAATCTTGATGCCTCTTCTCTGAATCCAACCAATCCCTTTATTGGGATATTTACCAAAAGTTATTTTTTCTAAATTTTTGCTATATCTTTGTTGTTATTGTTAAACCTGGCCTTACCCACCAGTTCACATTAGAAAATAACTACAAGCATGTAGTTCAAAAGACCAGCAAATTTGGGAAAGAAGAAGAAAAAAATTAAATTTCAAATGCCTTAGCTGAATATTGGAAGGTGCATACTTGTACCTTCACAGGACAAAACAAAATGCCTAAAGGACATGTTTAACAAAATAATGGAAGAAAATTTCCCAAATCTAAGAAAAGTAATAAATATGGAACTATTGCAGGCAAATAGAACACCAAACAACTTTGATCAGACGAGATCCTTATCACGACACATCATAATTAAAATTCTAGAAACCCAACACAAAGAGAAAATACTAAAAGCGGTAAGAGAAAAACAGAAGGTGACCTACAAAGATAAGCACATCAGGATAATGGCAGATTTCTCAATCCAAACTTGAAAAGAAAGGAGATCATGGAGCAATGTCATCCAAGCACTAAAAGAACATAAATTCCAACCAAGACTGCTATATCCAGCAAAATTATCTTTTAATTTAAAGGGAGAACTTAAAACTTTCCATGACAGAGAAAGCTTACAGGAATTTGCAGCCACTGAGCCAGTATTGCAGAGAATACTTAAATGAAACTTAGAAAGTGAAAGGGAGACCAGCGACACCAATGACCCCAGAGGAAAAGCGACAACAGCTAGAGGAGAATGAGTTGAGAAAAAAGTATGTTAGTAATCAGTGAAATATGAGTAAATAAGTCATGAAAATTTAAAAAAATCTGAAATAACTAAATTTGCCTTCATATCTGTCACTTTATTTATGTGGTATAGATTTAAGTTCATTTAATGTAGCAATGTGATATAGTTTTAACTTTGTTTTATTGGAGCAATTCACTTATTAGGGCACTGATGAAAATTTATCCTAAGGAAACTGATTGATGTAATGATAACCCTGAAGCTAGTTTTATTCTTTACATAACAAGGTAGATGGCCAAGGGTCATTTGCTACTCACAGCCAGACTGCTGGGCCACAAGTCACTCTCTGGTGGAGAGAGGGAGAAAAAGGCAAGAAAGAAGCATTAACAACGATTCTTACTGCTTCACTTTAGAGTAAAAATTCACAGCCCGAGGGGCTTCCCTCATATACTATTCTAAAAATAAGTTATTACCTCTAACATTAAAGAAAGTACAGCAAATATGATTTCTAAATAAAAGGGTTTTAGGCAGGGGATCTGTAGGCATTATATATGTTGCTTTTTTACAGAGATCCTGTTTCTGAAAGAGACTTCAAAACTAGAAACTTCTGTTTTCTTGACAAATCAGATTGCTCTCTATTCCTTAATTGGAGTGCCATAGGTCATACCCAAGGGAAAGACAATAAAGCATGAAACACACAAGTGATCCACTATATAGAGTGTTCAGAGATCATCAAGAAATCCCACATGGCTAGAATATAGAAGAAAAAGGCGGAAGCAGCAAAAAAATTCACAGAAATTTATCAATAAACCAGTTGGAAAAAACCATCATATAACATTACTTAAGATCTCTGGTTCTGTATACTTACTAAAGACAATGTCACAGTGAGTCTATTGCTATTGAAGTACCATATAGATTTTTTTCTAAAAACCACCTTCCATATCTTGAAAATTGAAAAAGTAATCTATGAGGAATATAGTGAGCAAGTAGGGAAATTAAATAGCACTGTGCTCTAAGAGTGGCTGGGGGGAAAAAAAGGAAAATTAATGTTGGTCTAGAGAACAGAGATATCAGATATTACTTTGAAGAAGAGCCAAGGGATTCTTAACTGGCACATGGACAGTCACTGAAGATAACAGGAAGGGAATTTAATTTACTGTTTAATCTGTAGGATATATTGGTTTTATTGTTTTCCAATATTAGTAATGTCTGTCAAACCTCTGCTATTTCATTTGAGCTATCAAGACCACAGGAAAAAATATTCAGAAACTTTTGTATTAGAGATGAGGAAGAGGATCCATGGGAGAGGACAGAGAAGGCAGGAAGATATAATGGGGAAGGAGTGTTAAATAATTAATGTGACATTCACATACAAATCGGCCAAAATGAAACTCCACGGTTCTGTACAACTAATACACACTAATAAAACTTAACTTTAAAGTTAATTTTAATTGAAGAGGAAAACGTTCTGCTGTAGCAATAGCAACTTACAACAACCCTAACTTAACTGAACTATTTGAAATTTTTGTCTCTTCTTATTAAGAATGTATCAGGTGACAACTCAGAAGAATAGTAAACCCACTGAACCCATTTAGAAATTTATTTAACTACTTGTTTGTTTAATAACTATTACCTAAAATTTCTTGCTTTTTTCTAGAAGGTTTGGAACTATCCCTGAAGGAACAGAAACATTTTAGGAAATTTAGTTTCGTTAGATTCACTTAGGTAATTTTAGGCTTACACTTTAATTTGTTTGAAGCAGAAAAATTGGTATGTGATATTTTAAATCTTATTTGAGAAACTATTAAACAAATAGCAAGTAAATAGTTTTGTGAGGTGGGGTACCAAAGGAGAAAACAAGCATCTATTCTAGCAAGTTCTTTAGTTCATTGGCTAGAACCTAAAGTGTAAAAAAAAAAAAAAAAAAAAATTCATACTCAGGAGGCTGAGACAGGAGGATTGCTGCAAGTCCAAGACTAATCTGGGCTACTTATTGCATTTAGGACCAGCCTATGCTACAGAGCAAGACCATTTCTCAAAAAAAAAATTTTCTAAACAAAATTTTTTCAGAAAATCTTTGCCTACCCCTACATCTTTTAGAAATTTCCCTACTTTGTCTTCCAGAAGGTTTAGTGTTTCATTTTTAATGTTTAGGTCTTTAATCCATTTTGATCTGATCTTGGTGCATGGTGATAAGTGTGTGACTAGATTCATTCTTCTGCATGTGGATGTCCAGTTTTCCCAGCATCATTTGTTGAACAGGCTGTCCTTTTTCCATTGTATGGATTTGGCCCCTTTGTCAAAAATTAGGTAGTTGAGGGTATTTGGGTGTGTTTCTGCATCCTCGATTCTGTTCCACTGGTCTATCTACCTATTTTTATGCCAGTACCAAATTGTTTTTACCACTATGGCTTTATAGTATAGCCTGATGTCTGGGATTGTAATGCCTCCAGCTTTGGTCTTGTTCCTCAGGATTGCTTTGGCTATTCGTGGTCTCTTTTGGTTCCATATGAATTCAAGAATTGTTGTTTCAAGTTCTTTGAAGAAACTTGTAGGTATTTTGATAGGAATTGCATTGAATCTATACATCAGTTTTGGTAGTATAGCCATTTTGACTATATTTATTTTGCCTATCCAAGAGCAGCAGATGCCTTTCCATTTTCTAATGTCTCCTACAACTTCTTTCTTCAATGTAAGGTAGTTTTCTTTATATAGGTCATTCACTTCCTTGGTTAGGTATACTCCTAGGTATTTAATTTTTTACTGAGCTATTGAGAATGGAATTGTTTTTCTGAGTTGTTGCTCAATAAGTTCATCGTTAGTGTATAGAAATGCTATTGATTTTTTAGTGTTAGTTTTGTATCCTGAGACTTGGATCAATTTTTTTATTATTTCTAGGAGTTTCATAGTGGAGTTTTTTGGGTCTTTCATATAGAAAATCATATCATCTGCAAATAAGGAAAGTTTGACCTCCTCCTTTCCAATGCAGATTCCCTTTATTTCATTTTCTTGTCTGATTGCTATGGCAAGTGTTTCAAGGACTACGTTGAATAAAAGTGGTGAGAGTGGGAAGCCTTGGCTTGTTCCTGATTTGAGAGGGAATGATTTCAATTTTTTTCCATTTACTATAATATTTGCAGTAGGCTTGGCATATATGGCTTCTATGAGTTTTAGGTAGGGCCCTTCTATACCTATTTTTCTCAGAGTTTTTATCATGTAGGGGTTCTGGATTTTGTTAAAGGCTTTTTCTGCATCGATAGAGATGATCAAGAGCAAAAGAAATTATCCCCATTATCAACAAATGGGATCTTGTCAAATTAAAAAGTTTCTGCACAACAAAGGAAACTGTCTACATTGTAAATAAAGAACCAACAGACTGGGAAAAAATATTCACCACCAACACCTCACATAAGATACTCATAACTAGAATACATAGGGAGCTAAAGAAAATTAAGCCCACTGAAATAAAGGATCCTATTGAAAAGTGGGCAAAAGAAATGAAGAGGCAGTTCACTCATGGAGAAGTACAAAGGGCCAATAGATACATGAAAAGATGCTCAACATCTCTAGCCATAAGAGAAATGCAAATCAAAACAACCCTATGATACCATCTCACTCCAGAGAGAATGGCTTATATCAACAAATCAAATAGCAATCAGTGCTGGCAAGGCTGTGGGGAGAAAGGAACCCTCCTGCACTGCTGGTGGGAGTGTAAATTCATTTGACCACTCTGGAAAGCAGTATGGAGAGATCTCAAAAGACTAGAAATAAATATCCCCTTTGATTTGGCGACACCCCTTCTGGGAATATATCCAAAAGAGGCCAAAACAACATACAACAGAGATATATGTATACCCATGTTCATAGCAGCACAACTAACAATAGCTAGAATATGGAAGTCACCAAAATACCCATCAACAGACCAGGGGATACGCAAACTGTGGTACTTATACATGATGTAATACTACGCATCTGTAAGGTCCAACAGCATGGAGGTTTTCACAGGTAAATGGAAGAAACTTGAGAATATCATGCTCAGTGAAGTGAGTCAGAAGCAGAAGGAGAAACATCGGATGATCTCTCTGATATGAGAGACCCAGACCACAACTATGTCACGGAACTTTAAAGGAAAGACAAAGCAAAAGAGGGGGATGGGGGGGTTCAGGAGGGAAGGAGGGTAGGGGGAGGGACAAAAGGAGAGCGGGAAAGCCCTTGTCACTTTGACAAGAAACGTATGTGCACAAAATGCTCAACTCCATTGTAAATCTTAAATTCTGCACTTGTACATATCAATAAAATGGGGGAAAAAAAGAAATGTTTTTAAAAGGTAAACTTCAATAATTGAAGACTCCTGTTGTTTACTGTGACAATAAATTTCTTTGTAATGTAATCAATAGATAAGGAATTGCTACTGTACAGGAAATGAAAAAAAGAAAACAACTGGAATGCCTAATAGAGTGTTTTTGCTTTGTGGTTTGGGTATTAAAAAATCTCAGAGTGCGTGAACTGACATTTTTGCCATAAAAAAGTATGTTCCCCACAGTGCTTTTTGTGGTTCACCAAGGTACTTTATTTTTTTAAAAAATCTCCTTTTCTTACCTTTCTTCCACAAAGGACAAATCTATCTACTTCTCCAAAAGAAAGTTTTTGTTTTCATTCTAATAATTATTCTAAGCTTCTTTTTTTCAGGATCTAAAAGCACAACACAGCATAATCAGCTCAAGAAATCATGACCAAAATCAAACTCCTTTACTAGACACAGAATAAAATGTGATTCACAAAGAAGAAGATGGAGAAGGAGGAAAATAAAGAGGGGAAAGGAAGGAGGATGAAGATGGTGATGATGATGATGATGATGGTGATGGTGACCATAACGGCAGATCCATCACCACCACCATTCATCTATCAGATGATAAATTACAGTTCCCAACCTAATGCAAGTTTTTGCGTTTTAATAATTCTGATAGTCTCTTCAAAATTGGAGAAATTTTATGGACATACATAGAAGTATGGGAAAAAACAACTGCACAAACTTCCCAAGTTTGTAGGTCTCATATCAACATTCCTGTGAAGAATGTCAGTGGTGTCAAAAGGAAACAAGAAAAGATGGTAATCCCTTAAAGTAGAAATGCTTAGACTTTACCATGAATTGGAATCACCTGAGGATCTTGTAAAGCACAGATTTCTGGACCATATTGCCAGTGTTTTTAATTCAGTAGGAACGGGATGAGTTCTGAGACTGCATTTCCAGGAGCTCTACCATTTTTCTGGACTAAAGAGGATCCTTGCTTTTAGCAATAAGGAGAATTACAACTCAAGCACAAATTTACCAGAAGAAAGACTTAATTAGAAAGTAAGAAAAAATAGCTCATAGGAGCTGACAAAGAGAAGGCCAGTCTTTAACAAGTAGAGTAAGAAAAATAAGAACCCCCGCCTGAACAATGGGAGAAGGTACACCCAGAAAGAAGAAATCAAATTTAAAAAAGGCAAGAAGGCCAGCTTTTAAGATTTAGCTAGAGGTCTGGGGTCTTGATGATAATCATCTCATTTCTAGTTTCTTAGCTGTGTAATCTTCATGGTTTCATGGTTTAGGATGGTTTAGATCCATTGAAATGATTGTCTCTCTTCATGGTAGCTTTGGTCCTGTGGGACTCTGTATTTCCTGGAATCCAAGTAATAACAGGATTAGAATAGATGGAGAATTCTAAGTATAGCTCAGTGTCCCTGTAAATCCCTTATCTGGATGTTCTCTGCCCTGAAGAGGGACGAGATTATATAAATTCAGGGTTAATTAACCTTCTGCTAACTTTTATACAGAAACTCATTAAGTGATTATCAAACCTGTATGCAAAGCTGCAAAAATAAGTGACCCATTCTCTTTTAGGTAAAAAAAGGACAAAAACAAACTGCCAGCTTCATTCTGCTTTTAGTTATTTATTGGGCATCTCTAGGCCCAAGTAAGGACACATGGTATTTAGCAAAAAACTACTTTTAAATTCCTGTCTTAGAAGAAAACACAAATTGGGAGAGGTCTGGATAACAATATCCAGGTCATGGCTACCCTGTCATCCATTCATGTCAAATCTAGAGGTAGCAGGTATTGTTTTAAGACTGACATTACACCTTTGTTTGACAGAGTCCAGTACCCTTGGCATTATTAGAAACAATCCTTTCAAGTTAAAATGGTTAACAAAAATGTAAAGGCTAAGTAGAAATAGTCGCAAAATGGATCAGAAAACAGTACATATTTGAAAGCCAGGCATGGTGGGACACACTGTAATCCCAGTAATATGGAAGACTGACACAGGAGGATTATTATGAGTTCCAGGGCAGCCTGGGCTACATAGTGAGTTCAGAAATCAGTCTGGACTACAGAGTGAAATTCTGTCTCAAAAAGAAAGAAGAAAAAAATTCATGAAGAATATATATATATCTTATACATTTGAGAAGGAGTTTTGAAGTTCTATTATGAAAGGGAAAGAAAAGGTATCCTTCAAGGTATGTTAAGAAGAAAAGGTAATGCTTCTACGAAGTGGAAAGTTAATTGTTATACTATGGACTTATCCTCAGTACAAGCAATACAGCCTTATAGGTTTCAAAGAAACAGTGATAAATTAAGCATGTTCCCCTCACATAGTTTCCATTTCTCCACACCATCTGCTGACAGCTGCCTTTGGAAGACTTCAGTATGAATGGGAAGGATTCTGGGCCCTGAGGATGACTGTTTTGCAGAAAATAGCCGTGATAATATTCTAGAAAATCTCTCAATTCTGCCAGCCAATGGAGGAAAGCTGGACTCTATAAGTAGTGAGGTTTCATAATCCACCTTTTACCTTACTATTTATAGAGAAAAAAATTTCTCCATCAGATATTCCTCCTCCTCCTTCAGTCTCCCTGGAAATTAGTGTACCTTCTGAGAACAAGGGCTAAGAGTAAACCAGAGACAACCCTCAAACAAATTATATCCAAGTCAGAATCTAAAATTAAGTAGCGTAAACATTCACAAAATGGATAAAGGTAATAAATATTCCTTGACTGACAACTATAGCACATAAATGTAGTAATTCAAAAGCTACTAACTAGTATCCTAAGTAAATATGTCGAGTGAAAGGCTCTTACCTAACTTTACAAGTTCTTCTTTATAACTATATGGTGATTTTACTATTTAAAATATTTTTCTAGTACAAAGCAATAAAAAGATAATTACTAAATGAGTTGGAAATATATAAATAAGCCATTTCTAAAATGTCCTTTAGTAATAGGATAATAAGCATGTAAACTGATTTTTAAAATATTTAAAATTTTCCAAGAGCACAACTATAATAATGACAGTTGCAAAGAGAAATATTAACATTGCAACATAACACAATATAAAAGGACGAGTATCTGAGTGAAATGAGTAGTTCAGTCAAAACAGAGTAAGTGACACCTTGATTACAGTAAAATATCCCTTCCACAACTTGTTTATGATGGTTGTTTTTATCTTTACTGGTATATAGTGATTATCTATTAACTCTATGAATTAATTCTTAAGTTTTTAAACAATTACTAAGGCACTAATTAGAACTTTAGCTCTGTTTTAAAAATAAAAATAAAATTATCAAAATTAACTCTTTAAATCTTTCATTTACTTATATTAAGATAAACTAAGAATGAAATAATCCACTTGCATTCATATTCTGATATATTTATATCAATGATAAAAAGCAAATAGCCTAGATAAAAATAACTGAAATTATAATTTCACTAGAATATTGGTGGAACAATGCTATTAACTGATAAATTCCCTATACAAAGACTTTTTTGCTAAGAATTCCTTTTTTAATAAGTTTAAAGTGTAGAAAGAGAAGAGATTAAAAAGTTCCCAACGTAAGGACCATCTATCATTCATGTGTATTATATATCTGCCTAAAAAGAATAGATTATTAGCTAATAGAACTAATCAAACCTATAAAATGGTCTGATAATTATTTATTTCTACTTGTAATTACTACAAAAAGACAACTCAAAGGCAACCTCAAGAAAAAGTAAAAAAACATTCAGGTCCTTATATTTTGCCTGATCAAGAGTGAAGGTCTTTCTATACGTTAAATCATTTTTTAAAGTATATAGTCTACAAACACTTGCCAGAATCTCCCAACTCCAAGTTAGCAAGAGAATAGCTTAGGCTATTCTCATGAGAAAAATAATTGTGTCTTTCCAGAGGAAATTAAACAAAGAAATTTGAAAGCACCTAATTTTTTTCTTAGCACTTACAAGGGGAAAAAAAATTGTGCTAACAAAAAAAATTCTCTTTTCCCTTACTCCCCATCTCCCATTCTTCTTCCTCCTTCCCATCTTTCTGTCTCTTCTTCCTCCTCCTCCTTTTCTTCCTCTCTTTCTCTCTTTCCTCCTCAGTCTGTTGCTTAATCAAAGCCAAAGAATCACCAAGTAAGAGAATTACTAAGACTTAAGTGACAAAGGAAAAAGTATTCCATTTTAGGCAAAAAAAAAGTATTCTCATTTTAGGTGAGAAAAGCATAGTATTATCTCTAATTTTATACTATGAAATTCCTTTTCCAAATCCTTCATGTTTCATTTTCAAACAATGCTATCCAGTTCCCAATTCTACTCTTGTATCCTGAACCAGAAAATGTCACTTATCTGGTGGTTTAGGCACTTAATTACAAAGTTCACAATGATCCAAGGAGTACCAAATGTTTCCTAAAGGAAAACTAGGTCAGAAATCTGAAGTAAATCTATGACTTTAAGCAAGTCACCAATCCTCTCCAACAGTTTCCAGATATGTAAGAAAGCAATACCTATCTGGTAGAGCCACTGTTAAGATGAAATAAAGTAATGTATACAGTGCTGAGTTAATTGGACCTGTTCAGTAACAGACCAAAATTGCTATTACTGCTATGACTGTTGTGTTGTGGCTGCAATTATCACATTTGATAATTACTAGTTATTTTTCTGCCTTTCCCACTGAACTAGGTAGGATTAGGGAAGGAATTAAACTTTATATTTCTTTGTGTTATCTGTATTGGACATATTATGTGCACAGTAAGCACTTAATATATTTAATATGTGTTCACATAAATAATGTTGGTGAATACATAGTGATAATTTATTGAATGAATAAAATTAATAAACAAATAAATGAATAAACTGAAAATTCCTTTTCTCTTAAATGTCACTTTCCATAACAACTTGGAATATTCAGATCTGAATCATTCCTAGCCATACTATCTTTCTGAAAAATGGAATTTCCAAAAAAAATAGCTTTCATAAAGTTAAAATTTCTATATCTAAATGAAGTCAAGATTGCCGTGATTTCTTGTACTTCCAACATACCCTTTTTTGCCTCTGAATTTTTGCCTAGCCTGAAAACAATCTTCTCAACATGCTTTTATAATTTTGACATTTCACTGACATTTTCCTATTGAACCATATATTAGTCTTTCTTGTCTCCCCTATTAATCTGAAACTCCTTCCAGACAAGCATTTGACTATTTTTTAAATACATTCCTAGAGCCTAAAAAAATAAAAGAGCCACATCTTTGGAATGAGTCAAACCTAAATTTGAACCCTAAGTTTTTCTATTCCTTCTAAACTGAGGAGTGTTGGTTAAGTCATCTACAATTCTCCATCTCAATTTCTTCATTTGGAAGTTGGTAATAGTGGTATCTACCTTGTAAATCTGTTATTAGTAGTATATAATTTGGGGCCCATAAGCATCTATTACATTTTAGCTCTGTTAAGAATAGCATACATTGTATTTGTAACTTGGATATTTAATATATAGTTATTTTTTTCTTCAAAAAAAGACAGTTTTCACAGGACACACATTGTAACCATGTTCAAATGAAGTTATGTCTTAAATCCAGAAAACATTTCTTTTCTCAATCAGATATATTTATCCTAAAAAATCAGGGTTGCTGTAATATGTCTATACAAGTGTATATTACTATTTGGGTATAAGTCCATTATAACACAAAAAATGGTTTCATCAGGCTTCAAATAAACACATACGCCAGAACTCAAATATAGTCACACCAAAACCCAAATGAATTCATGGAAATTTAAAACTGAAACCCACAAGGAATCCTAAAGTGCAACTGACTTATTTCTGTATTTTTTTTTTTTTTGATAAGGAAACTGAGGTGGATAAATGCTCTCACTTACCAAGTTTAACAGTGAGAAACCAACAAACAGTCAGAGGACAAACTCCTGAGCCCAACTCTTAGCATGTTACTCACTAAAAGTATGATTTCCATTTTCTTCTGAGTTCGTCAAGAACTGAAAAGCAATTTCTGCTTTATAAAAAGAGACTCTTCATTTGGGCTTACAAATGACCAAGAATAAACTAAAAGCAGAAAAGGCTTACACCTCATTTTGGATCCTTCGTGTTATGGTTTGGAGATAGAATGTCCTCCTGTTTCGAAGGTGATTCAGTCACGGGGGAATCCATTGATTTCAGGGGCTATTAAGAGGTAAGGCTGGCTTCGAAAGGGCAGATGCTGGGGCTTCACTTGGAAGGGGCGGATCACTGCTTCACCTAGAAAGGACAACTGCATCACTAGCTCCACCTTTCACTCATCTGGCTTCCTGTCTGCCACAAAACAACAGAATTTTTTCCAGCTAGGCACTCTGCCAGATCAATCCACAATTTCCAACAGACCACAAACCGACTGAGGCCTCCTGTCACTGCAAGCTAAAATAAACATTTCCTCTTTTATGTTGTGGTTATTGGGAAATGTGTTCCACCACTGAAAAGTAATTAATACATTGTAACCTTAAAACTTCGGGTAGAATCTCTTTTCATCTTTGCATACAATCATGTTAATCATTGGACACCCCAGCACCACATAAGCCAGGCGTGGTGGCATATGCCTATAATCCTAGTACTTGGGAGACTGAGGCAAGAGGATTATGTTAAGTCCAAGGCCAGCCTGGGCTCAGTAGTGAGTTCAGGAACAGCCTGAGCTATACAGCGAGATGCTATTACAGAAGATAAATAAATAAATAAACAAAGTATAAAACTAGATAAGCGTCTTTCCAGCTTTATGGCCAATATCTTTTTCAAAATATTTAAGAGCTAGCTTTCTGAATGCAGACATCAAACAAGACAACGAACAACATCCATCTCCCTATGTCTGTGGAAGGGGATAACCCAAACTTAAGTGAGTACTGTAAAAAATAAAAATAAAAATAAAAAAATACTGCCTCCTGGAGTAAATATATGAGACCATTTTTTTCCTCTAATAAAATCAATTAGCTGATTTTGATGATCACGCCAATTACCGGACGAATATGAGATAAACCATTTGTCACAAATGGTGTTGCTAAATTCTCTTCCTTAAAATCTAGTTATTTTTATTTTGAAAACATATATAGATTGTATCTGTGTGACTACAAGAAAGGATGAGGCTTTTTTTCCTGTCTCAGCCATTCTCTAGCAAACTCCCTTTGACTTACATTATCATTTAAGTGTTTTTATTCATTGATAAAAGTGCTTTCTAGCCAGGTGTGGTAGTGTATGCCTGCAACCTCACATTTTGAAGTCTGAAGCAAGAAGACTGCAAAACTGAGCCAGCCTGAACAATTTAGCAACTTAGTAAACTCTATTTCAAAATAAAAATTAAATTAAATTAAATTTTAAAGGGGCTGAGAATGTAGCTCAGTGCTAAACCCCTAGGTTCAATCCTAGTACTACAATAAGAAAGGGGCAGGGAGAAAGAGAGACAGAGACAGACAGATGGAGTGAATGGTTTTCTTTTCCTCATACCTTTGTAGAAAGAATTTCCAGGTTGGGAGAGAATATTATTTTTGGTTGTATTTCTTCACCGTTCCCCTTTGTTCTCTTCTTTCCTGAAAGACTAGTCTCCGTCTTCACAACCTCCTTCTTCTGTGACCAGAACACTCCTCCCTCATATCTGCTGGCCCATTCTATCTCCTGTATGCAAGTCTTTGCCTAATGTCAAAATATCAGAACAGTCTTTGTTGATCTCCCTGTACTAAATGACACCAATCAGTCACATCATTCCTCCTCTTATCTCTCTTTATTCATCCTCACAGCTCTGATAACTTCTTAATAGGTATAGTTTATTTGTTCATTGTTCTGTCTCCCTGGACTAGCATAAATTCTCCATAAAAGAAGAGACCTTTCTTATTTTACTCATTTCTTGCAGGCTTAAAGCGTAGAAGAGAGCCTGGCACAAAGAAAGTGCTCATTCACCATTAGCTCAGTGAGTAAATTGCCATTAATTATAGAAAGTAAAAGAAGTTCAGATACAGTGTTATCAGAATAATCCATGTAACCTTGCAGAAAACAAAGCTTTGTATATTTAGAACTACAAAGAAGCTGAACTCTTGGGCGCAGAAATACCTGAGCAAGAGTTTATTATAGGTCAGTGATTCTTGTTTTCAAAATAGCTACAAGCATATAATTGGGCAGCTCAGAGTTTTAATCCTCATGCACAAATATTAGTACATATGGAATTACCCCACTAACCAAATAATCAAGGTGGCTGGGAAGAAATCATCTTTAATTCAGAAGCAAAAAGTAGAATTTTAGAATATGCGAGTATTTGCCTTTCTGGGTATGAAAAAAATAAAGGTGAGTGTGTTAGTTACTCTTCTGTCACTATGACTCAGTCCATTCACAGGAGGGCAGCTGGAAAATGGTAGAAACACATGGTGGGGCTGCATCTAGAGCCAGAGCTGGATGCTTCAGAGACAGAGATCCTCATAACATGGTAGGGCAAAGCCAAGGTTGGGAGGAAGGGTGGAACAAGCACATGTTCCTCCAGGTAAAGCCCCCAGTATCTGCCCCTTTCAGCCAGGCCCCACCTCCCAATAGAATACAGCATCTATAGGTATATGAAGCTTTTGGGTGCACTCCAGAACCAAACCACACCAGTGAGAAATTTTATACAATTTATTTATAGATTTATGCAATTCCAGTCAAACCAAATATAATTTATTCAGAACACAATAGTTCTAAAATAGCAAGCAGGTAAAATAATTTTTAAAAGACATTAAGCATCCTAAAGCTATCACAGTAAAGATATAAAAGAAACCTAAAGCTATAATAATAAAGGCATAAAAGTAGATTAGTAAAGCAAGACTAATAGTACTAAGCCTAAAGTAGAGAGAATTTAATTCTTTTTTGACTTTACCAAGATTCTAACTCAAGGGAACTCTACCACTTTGCTACAATTCCGAACCCACTTTATTTTCATTTTGATACAGGATCTCACTGAGTTGCACAAGCAGTACTTAAATGTGCCAGCCTTCAAAATTTCCTCATCCTTCTTGAGTGCTGGGTATTACAGAAGTGTACCACTAAGCCCAGCTTAATTCACAATTAAAAAGACATCTCTGAGTAATAAAGAACGAATGATAAAAAGTGGCTCTTTTATAAATGGTTTTCAAATAACTGTATATTTAAAGAAAAAATAATTTAAGAATTTGTTTTGTATTACACTAAAAATCTACGTGAGTTTAAGGAGTTAAAGACTAATTCATAGAAACTTTTAAAAAATAACTATTATAGATATGATAAAATGGCCTTTCTATGCTTTGAAACTGTTAAAAAAAATTTAAATAGAAAATTGTGACCATCAAAGTAAAAAGCAATCTGGAGGAAAAGGTTCTGAAGTAAACCTGACAAATGTAGTTGAATATTCTGACTATATAGGGAGATCAAACAGTAGATAAGGAAAACACTAAATTCTAAAAGATAAATGAGTAAAGGTCAAAAACAGGCAATTCATAAACAAGAAATCCATTTAGCAAAGAGACACGTGGAGCGGATGCTGGCTCTTAGCCTAGATCCTGCGTGTGGTATCCAATCTACTGAGGCCTTGGTTTCACATTCCCTGACAGCCAATAATAAGCCTCCATTCTGCTCTTCAGCTCTTCCTGCTTTTCAAATGGGATTTGACGCTTTATTGCTGTTTTCTATTTTGACTTCCCTGTACTCTCAGTTGCTGGTTCTGCTTTGCCTTCTGATGGAGAAAGCAAGGAAAACTACAGGAAATCTATTTTTCTTTATGTTTCACCCTTTTACCCTATCAGCATTACTACAAAAAAGAAACCCACATTTACTCTTCATCAGTTTTTTTTTTTTTACCATATCTCAATAGATAAAGGAATCACATTCACAGTGCATAATAATTCTTACTGTGATGGGTGCAGACACAGATAGTTAAGACTCAAAAGGGAGGAAGGAAAGGAAGAGCCTTAAAGCAATATTTTAAAGTATGCAAAACAACTATAAATACTGAATTTCACTGCTCTCTTAGGCATTAAAGACACAGTTTGGGGGATGTACAATCCTTCCTAAATCTGTGAAAAGCTATTTTTGACACCAAAACAGAAAAGAAAAAAAATTTTTTAAATCATCTGCAAATGTATCATGAGGTACTCAATTAACTTTACCTTACAGATTACAAGCAACTCATCACATTTCAAAGCTTAAATACTAGATATAAACAAAAAAGTCCCAAAGTTTAGTAATAATGGACCCATGAACTCACAGCCATATATGAATTAAATGTTATTCATAGTAATTCAATTTCACAGCACATTTATAAAAGCATTTCAATTTTGTTCTATACAAAAGACTATATTTAATGTTGGATTGTGAGTGTATTATATTTGCTATGAGGTGACTGAGGCCTCCAAAAACATCAGTACTTAAGGCAACAGAGGTGCTCACATTAAGACACATCCATCAGAAGGGAAGAGCTCTACGAACAGCACCAACTGCAGAAAGGCCGACCTAGGTATGGAAGTTTGATCTATGGAGAACAAGTTGCAATTGAAGAGTGATTTTTGAAATAGCAACAGTAATGGGCTGTTGATATTACCCTCGGTATCAGCTGAAGCCTGGACAAAATGCAATAAATGGCACATAGAAAAAATATGTATCAATGAAATATGTGGAATTCATAAATGGTGCTTAATACAGACAGTAGTGAACATGTTGGCCACATATCAAAATGTGGCCATTAGTGGATATCTGAAGACACTTGGGTAGTAGAGAACAGGTCTATATAAGAACACAGTCTATATAAGTATTTCTATTTTTTGGACACAAAAGAACTCCAAAAATATGCATTAAACAAATAACAATGAGAATCAAACGGCCAACTTAGTCAGGTTATTTTTGAAATAATCAAGTACTCAGTTTGTAAGAAACTTCCAAGGTTTCACTTATTTTTGTCTAAGGGAAGACTACTGCTGCTAAGCCGTAGTAAAATGTTAGTCAGATGCAGATCACCAGGAACATTTCAAAACACTTCCAGCATGAAAACAAACTACACTTTCTCAAATTTCAATTTTTCCAAAACAAGTGATGCACCTATTTTGGAAAAGAAAAGAAGACAAGGCATCCACTTTAGAGACAGACTTCACTGATGAATGCAGAACAGTCTGGTGTAAGCCAATAGGAAAAGAAAAAAAATCTGCAGTATTTCATGGCCTTGTTGTAATGAATGCACCATATCTGCCAAAACACACGTGTAAAGAGTATTATAAAAATTTGCTTTTAGCTAATTTGGATGTTGAATATTTAAGCCCAACTTCCTGATTGCAAAAGTGATCAATCATAGAACAAAATGATGTTGCTTCTTGACAATGTATATAGAAACTATCAAAACAATAAATATACTCTAAAACAACTGGCCCTTTCATTTTCATTCATATTATTTTATTACTCTGAAATCACATGCATACAGAACAAAAATTTTTCTGTATGTGAACAACATAAATAAAATATGCACTGGATATGAGTTAACATCATGTGAAATGTACAAGAAGAAAATGTCTATGTCTTTATCATGCAGAATCCACTTTGCTAAAGATGAATGGATTCTCTCAAGAATCTTTCAAACATTTTCAGTTTGTCTCTTTAATTTTAAGGTGCATTAATAATAAAATATTTTTAGACTAGCTCCAAGAGACTTTTCAAAAATATACCGCTGCCTGCAGGAAACAGAAGATGGGTCAGTTCTCTCATAATTATTTTTAAAATACATATATAAATGAATTCAATTCACAAGTGAGGCTGTTTTCTCAATAATGGTAAAACAGTATAAATTTCTCTAGATCTATTAGAGCTTGGGTCAGAGTAAAAGAGGAAAGAAGACCTAAAGTAATCTAAGTTTTCTGATATGAAAAAGGTCTTTTTGAAGACAAGAAATTTTGAAATCAAATAAAAATGAATCCTTTGTTGTTTAGAGTCAAGAAGGGACTCCACATCAAATGTCCTGCATTCCAATCTTGTTCTGTTCTTGTTAGCTAATAATCTGTTCGAAGTCTCTTCCATGCCTTATTAAATAAAGGATGAATTACATAAATTCTAAATATGTTCAGTCCTAATATTCTATGATTCCCTACGAATCAATACACAAGAAAAGGGCCAAACAAAAAGTAAGAAGGAATGAAAGAAGTGGAATAAATAACAAAAACTATGCAGAATTTATATTAAAAAGACAAAACTTTTGTAATACTTTAATCTCTATTAAAATACAACTTAATCAACCTTGTGCAAAATTTAAAGAATTAAAAAGAAAGGACAAACCCTAAATTAAATTTATGATACATAATAATGACACTCAATTTGAAGCATCAGTGCATGGCTTCTTGATCATTATTGTAACCTTCCTCTTCCCATTCTCTTGAGCACACTTCCTAGATCCCTATTCCTTCTCCACAAAGTCTGTCTACCTGTTTCCTACTATTACTCTTTTATTTTTCTCTTTTGCTTATTTATACTTCAGTTTTCTCATATTAGAGAAACCAGGATGAGAAATTAGCCATCTTTGTCTGATTCATTCCACTATGCCTAATAGTCCAGAGGTACACCCATTTTCCTACAAGTATCTCAAACTTACCTTTCTTTATGGCAGAGTAGTACTCCATTATGTATATACAACACTTTTTCTTGATCCATTCATTTGTTGATGGATATATTAGTTGCTCCCAAGATTTAGCTATTATAAGTTATGTTGCTGTAAACATGAGCATGAATATATCATTGTGTAATATGGTTTGGATCTGCAATGTCCTCCAAAGGCCTAATCATGTATTTGGATAGCTGGGAAGATCTGAAGTATTTTATTATAGTGATGGAAAGTTAAATTAACACAAAGGCCATTCTACAAAATATATAACCAGTTCTCTTGCAAACAGTCAAGGTCATGAAAAAAATGAAGTGTCTGAAAGACTAACTGAGCATATTATAAAGACACAACTAAATGTAATATGGTATCCTGAACTGGATCCTAGAATAGAAGAAAAAAAATATCAAAGGAAAAAATTAAAGTAAAGCGAATAAAGTATGGAGTTAAGTCAATAATGCATCAACATTGTTTTCTTAGTATGACAAATGCATAGCAAAATATTGTAAAAGGAGAAACTGGAAGAAATGTAGACCTCTTCTATCTTTTTGTGGCTTTTCTATAAAGATAAAAACTCTTAAAATAAAGCATTATTTTTTAAAAATCAGTCATTCATATTTAAATACATATTATAAGGAATTGATTCTATAGATCAAAAACAAAGAAAAAAAAGGAAGCCAGGTCTGGTGGTACACACCTGTAATCCCAGACACTCAGTAGCTTTGAGTGAAACACAAGTTTGAGTGTAGACTGAGAAACTTCGTGGGACCCTGTTCCAAAATAAAGAGGCTGGGCATGCAGCCCAGTGCTGCCGCAAGGGCCTGAGCTAAATCACTAATATCACAAAAAAGAAACCCAAAAATATTTCTCAAAAAAAACTAAGACAATAAGTATGACAATACGGAAAGATAAAATACACCCAGGAGAATTAAGAAGCTTTAATTTCAATTCTTCCGGGAGAAAACTTTTTCATTTGTAACAAGGTCTGAAGCATATGTAAACTCACTTAATACAAAGTCACTGTATAAATATTTAAATTTTTAACTGTTTTGCGCTCCTATGGATAGCAATATTTTTGGAATAATGAACCTTGTCCTCCCTTTTTCTGATAACCCATCATAACTATGGATGTCTTGGGCTTCCAGGAAAGAGTTATGAGGAAATCTGTGAAATACACCATTAAACTTGGGCTTCAACTTTTACACAGCTCATAAAACAAATAGAACTAAACTGATTTATTTGAGCCATCCCATCTTCTGCTCAAGAGAGAGAACTAAAACCTCTGTTTAGGGTACAAATGGAAATATGCTTCTCTGTATGAAAGTCAGCATTGTAGTAAACAATTAATATGTATTCTAATTCGCTAATAAGCTATAAATACTGTTAGACTGCAACTTACGATCAAATCATGTTTTAAATGCTGTCACATCTGTAATGGGTAATTTGTAATACATGTTCTCAATGGCAGCATTCTAGAAAAGATAGTTTTATGTAGCCTAGCTCAAAAAAAAAAAAAAAAAAAAACTGTTTTAACCCATGATGTTAAGTGAAAGAAGTTAAGAGGAATGTAACTAGGGAGATGTCTGGATGGGGATTATTTCTTACACACTTAAAAACAGTTAGAGAGCCAATTCTGGAAGACTACAACAAAAAAAAAAATGTATGTATCCTGGACTCCTCCTACTCAGGTGCATCTGATTTTCTAAGGAAACAACCATGCAAGACAGTTTCAACCTTCTATATCATGGGGAGAGATGGAAAGCACAGTTTTTAATTGATAGAAAGAGAAGGTAGCTAATATTATATTAGAAATGGCTGTAGACAGCCTGTTTTCCTCTGGACATTAAGCAATACTGGAGGTCTCACAACTATACCTATGGATATTTTCAAGGCTCTGGATACAGAAGGCTGGAGAGTTGTTTTCTTGCTAGAAAAATATGTATAGCCAGAAAGAGGAAAAGATGTTCTAGATAACCAAGAAAAAAATTCGAATGAAGACTTAAGAAATAAAAATGTGAATTTAATCATTCTGCCTCTCAATCCATGATGATGAGAATCTTCTTTAAGTGCTTCAAGACTGAGCTCTCACATTTACAAAAGCAGTATAAAAAATCCATCTTTATTCATGTTCTATTAACACTGTAACAAATGCACAAATTTTTATGACTGAAAACACCATAAATGTATTACCCCATAGTTCTTAAAGTAAGAAATACAAAATAGACCTAATGCAAGGTGTTTACCTGGGCTGTGTTCCTTCTGGAGGCCTTAGAGGAAAATCTCTTTTCTTGCTTTTTCCAGATTCTGGAAGTCACCAATACCATCAGATCTTCAAAACTAGCCATATCAGGTCCCCAACATGCAGCCAATATTTGCCTCTGCCTCTCTTGTTTACTTTTAAATTCTTTGCGATTACTCTGGGTCCACTCAAAGAAGTCTGCATAATCTCCATAGCTCCCTCGCGCTCGCTCGCTCTCTCTCTCTCTCTCTCTCTCTCTCTCTCTCTCTCTCTCTCTGTGTGTGTGTGTGTGTGTGTGTGTGTGTGTGTGTTAGTTAAGATCAAACTCAACGCTAGGCAAGATCTCTGTCACTGAGCGATATCCCCAGCACTAATCTCTACTTTTAAAGTGAACTGATTATGAGCCCTAATTCTATTTGTGGCCTTAGTTCTCTTTTCTCGTATAACTTAGTATATAGGTTGCATGATTAGTACTTAGACATTTGGGAGACATTATTCTGCTGCCATACCATCAATATAGTAACAAGAATTATATGCAATAATGTACACAAATTATTGCTTCATAATATAAGTCAAAAAATAGTGACTTTCCCAGCCTCCCCAAGTTCTCTTTGCATTGCCCCACAAATATTTTCATTAAATAAACCCCTGGCATACTAGATACTATCGTGGCATTTCCTTACTGTGTATCCTAATTAACCATATGTATCAACTTCAACACTGCTTCCACATTGTCAAGAATTATAGTGTTATAGCAGAAAGGGCCCTAAGAAACCCTCTGTTCCAGCCAGTACATAAGGAAGACAAGACCAAAGCAAAATGTAACTTGGCCAAGGCCCACAATTAAAAGCAACATAGCTAGTATAATAATAATATTATAATATTTGTGTTGCCCTTATGATTAATTGACTGCCTTTGAGATTCTGGAACAGGAGCAAACTTTGTAACTACAGATACTGAGGTTGCAAAATGCAATTTACAAAAGAAACAATAAAGGAGGAGGAGAAGGAAGAGGCCCCAACAAAGATAAATCTTCATGAAATTTAAGAAAAGAGTCCTCTGACAGGAAAGTCAGTTCAGAGTTCTGACTACCACACCTTTGGTAGTAAAACTCCTTGGAAAGCTTGACTTGGAATTTCAGAAAAGATATCATACTCTCTAGCTTAATCTGGTCATACAGATTCTCATGAGAAAAATATATCCAGAGCTCCACCTGGGAAATTCAGTCTTCTGTAAATACTATATCACTATTCATATTTCAAAACAAAGTCCTTCTTCATCCCCAAGAACATGAATTCTTCCCAATTTTACTTACTTAAACAGGATTTCTCCAATTCTCTAGCAGTAATGGAGAAAAGGGGGGAAGTATACAATATGGCAATAGCATCAAACAATAGTTTTATGGAGATGTAGCCCAGAGCAGAACAAATCTGTGGGGAAATTTTATTTAAGTGTGCATATTAATCACTATGTATATTTTAACCATATATTTAATGTTTAGTATATACTTACTCCAGTGTTATCACTAAAAGCTCCCAACACTGTTCTATTGCACTAAACATTTCATCCAAACTGAAACTTTTCCAGCAGAGAGTGTGAATCTGAAGGAAATGATAAAAGTCCATGGTAGAACCTCCCATTGTAATTAGAATCTACCAGAGCTTGCAGATTCAAGACTGATGTATTCACAGAGTGGTTGGAATCTCGGGCTTTACACTGGCAGAAGGGAGGGGTAGAGTAATGTCAACATCTTATTTTTGTCCCCTGTGTCAGCCATTATTAGTATCATTAGTAGAAGAGTGAATACACACAAATCAATGTAAGCTTGTTTTTCAAAAGTAGTCTTCATCTTTTCAAGCCAACATATTGCATTTTTCTTAGACAGTTGTTTTAGTAATATAATTCTAAATTTTCTCTCCAACATAGAAATGTTTCTTTGAAAATGACTAAAATTTAGAATTCATGATTGCTCTGAAGTGGCCTGAAAACCAATTTCACTATCTCAGATCATAAATTGTGCAAACCGTATTTGTGGAAGAAAAGAAAAATGTCTTCATTGCTTTTTAAAATTACAAGGCAGTAAATTATCTCATTGACATATGCCTTTAGGTTATTTTTACCCATTAGCAAAGGTTACATGCCTTTCCTTTTCCTTTCCTCTATAATTATTTAACCCTACTTCCTATACCTTCCCTATTTCAGAAACTGAAGAATCTACATTCCAACTAACAATGTTCCAAAGTCAAAGGACCTCATACATTTCTTCTCTCTGGAAACACTGTAGTCCAGCTTTCCTTTTTGTAAGTCTCTTCACTTATTCTGATATTATTACTTGTCTCATACATTCTTTCTCCTTTACAAATATTTTCAGAATCCTGTTTCTGCCCAATACTAAGACATCTGAATAGTGAGGCTAAGGATGTGGTGTTCCTTCACACCAATACTGTTTAAACATGAAATTAACATTTATTTATTTATATACTTAACACTGCCTTTTAAAAGGGCAAATACTGAAAATAGCACTTTGGTATAGTTTTATTTTTTAATTATAACTGATAGAAGTAAGTTTGAGCTTTGGCTTCTGGGCAAAAGGTCACTGGCTGGACCTAAACTTAAATGAATTATGCTATTTCCAAAACACCATAGTCCATGCAAGAGAAGAAGCAATGCTGTAATTGAATAATAGTGGTATATCAAGTAACACTGTTTACATTTGCCCAAGAGTTTCCTGGTGGTTATACTATGCCTCTTCAATAGATCTATTTATTTATCTACAGATCCATCTCAAAAATAAAAAGCCCATTACAATTAATGGAAATTATCTGAAAGGTTTTTGAGATAGAAGAGTACTGCAAATAGAAATTTTCATTTCATTACCTTTCTTTCTAAGATACCAATAATACAGTGAGGTTTTTTTAATTTATTTATTTTTGCTGCCCAGACTTTCTGGCATCCTTTTTATCACAAGGAATAAAAACAGGCTTAAAAATAACAGATCATTTATTTTTTCAATACAAACTTCATTATGTAGGAAACATTACTCAAAACAGAAGGTGTTAACTTTGGAGAACAAAGAGAAATGAATATATATTGTGTCCTAGTTGGAAAATCTCTAAGAAAAGACAACTCAAAATCTTCCCATACCGTACAGTAAATTGCTAAGGTAATAATGTTCTGTCATGTGAATATCCATTCCTGTTGTATTTCATATGATTTGTGAGTTGGTGGTGTGTGAAACTAGCATTGAAAGCAAGATCAGTGAGTAATTTAGATTAAACGTGCTGAATTTACAAAATTTACACCACTTGAATACTAAAAATTGTCAGACATTCTGTCTCACTGAAGTTACTGGGAAAAGAGACAAATTCTTCCTAGAGCAGCAATTCTCAAGCTATGGTCTAGGAATAAGCATTTTTTTTTTAATATTTGGGTTGGCAGATTAGAATGAACATCTATAGAGAGAAATATTCCAAGAGGTCATTGAGAGAACACTGACATATTAGGTTATTTCTCTTTTTCAAAGAGTCTTCAGAGTAGGACATTTGGAGAACTGACCATAAAAATTTTACTCCAAGCTCTTAGGAGGAAATCTTAAGTACCTGCCCAATGTCCCTATCATTAATGTCCCAGGCCTACCATTCCCGACCTGATTAACATGTACTTTAAGAAAAAGAACCAGAGTAAAGACAAATGAAAAATTGTCAATATGATACACAAACTACATTTTTCGATTTGGCATTTACTTATATGATCACACTTAGAACATCCTCACTCTCTCCAACTTCTAAATCACAAAAAAGATGTAAGCAAAAATATTTCACAGACCCAACACTGAAGATTAATTCAAAATTTTAACAATAACATTATAAAATAGTTTGCTTTCTATTTTTCTCTTTGGACTCTATTTAATGCAACTCTTGTTTGATCAATAAACCTCCAGGCAACTTAATTAATCTAATATTCATATCATTGGGGATTCTGTATTAAAACATTGTAGACATTCAATTAAACATACAGCAATACAGACAACAAGATAAGGTGAAATATGGGCAGTCCCAGAAACAGAAGAATTGGCTATTTGTTATTTTCTCAAATAAGAAAAACGAATTCACGGAAGGAGTCTGGATGGCCAAGTTCTTTACCACATTTACCTGAATTATTAAACATATGCATATTTACTATTTTTGGATATTTAAGGTCATAATATTAAGCAGGAATGGAAAGAAAATGGTACTGCAAATGTGTACACTTTCTTCAAAGGAGAGAAAATAAAGCAGAAATACTATATCCAAGTAAACTTGGATATGACTATGATATGTGCTCCTAGAATAACCTATTATGTTTGAAATGAAGTTTGTACAGTAAAGGGAGAATGCTAAAGGAAAAAAAAAATAATAAAGAGGTATATGCCAGTGGGTAGAAGATAGGAGTAATGCCCTGAAAAGATGAGCACCACAAACATACTAGGAAATTTCTATTACTATATTTGTATTCAAATCCTAACTCTTGTTATATAATATCATTAACACACTAAAGACAATAATTCAAATTTTTATACCATAGGATTTCAATGAACATTACATTATAAAATACAAGCAAAACAACTGAAACAAAATCCAATTTATTGTAAGCAGTCAATCCACCTTAGTGTTTGTATATTTGTTGTTGTCATTATAATTGTGCTTTACTGAATTAAGCAGAAATATTATGGAGGATTTTCTTGCCAAAAGAAACCAAAGCTTACCCTTGAGTGAGTTGGCTTTACTCTTAGACCTTAATTTTCAAGGCCATTGAAGAAAATTGACCACACAAACTCATGTCAGGTTATCAGCTCAAAAACGACATCACTTTCAAGCTGACCTTGAACAAAACAAAGGCACAGGAAAGGCACCTATGACTAGTCATATTCCTTGGGGAGGAGAGCAACGCACATTCATTTCAGGAGATATGTTTAATTTAATCTAATACACAAAAGACCTTTTCTTTCTATAAACTAGCACCTACAATGAAAAAAGTGTTTATCTTGCTACCTTATCTTGAACTACCCTAATAATTCCAAAAGTCTGAAAACTTTTGTTTAAAACATCAAAGTCTGAATATTTTAGACCCTGAGGGCAATATACTTATTTCAGCATTGAATCACAAGCAGTTATAGACAGTACATTAAAAAAAAAGCATGGCTGTGTTCCAAAACAACTTTATTTACAAAAACAAAAACAATTTAGATTTGGCCCACAAGCTGAAGACTCCCAATTTCTGGCCTAGATAAAAAAGCAGCTTATAAATGTTGTTAATGGCTCAACTATTTATTCCCCATTTTATTGATATGTATACGTGCAAAATTTAAGGTTTACAATGGAGTTGAGCCTTTTATGCACCTATGTATCTTGTCAAGGTTACAAGGGCTTTCCCACTCTCCTTTTGTCCCTCCCCTTACCCTCCCCTCCTTCCCTCCTCCTTACCCCACCCTCCTGTTTCACTTAGTTTTTCCTTTTAAGTTCCATAGGAGTTGTACTCTGGGACTGTCATATCAGAGAGACCATTCGATGTTTCACCTTCTGCTTCTGACTCAAGTTTCTTCCATTGGCTCAACTATTTTCCCATACTTTAAGTTCCTGTTTGGTAACATACCCAGCAAGAAATCTTCCTTAGTTCTCCACAGCCTTCTGACATTTTCTATCTCTTCTCATGATCCACACTTAACGCTTCATAAATACATCACTGAAGCAACCTCCAAAAATCCCTCTGCCTCCATTCACCATTCATCTCAACATCAGATGAATCTTCATGAAAGACTGCTCTATGTGCTAATTTCCTGCTCAAAATCCTTCAAACATTTCCTATAACCTAGAACAAAGCATAAAACTCTATCCTGTCATTGAAAATATTCTATAATCTGATTTCACATTTTATATTCCTCTTGTCTTCTATGGAAATCATCCCTTAATTCATTTTTAGTCTCGACATATCTTTTTTCTTTCACTAATCTTTCCCATAAAAGCAACATTTCCCCTTACTACTTTCATTAATTTAATTCTTCATATTCTTCAAGGTTTGGAAAGTAAAACTCTTAAACCCCCCCCCCAAATTATTTGCTCCCTCTGGTCTGCAGCATTCTCTCCTGTGTAAATAGGTATCATTACACTCCTCCTTCAATACATGTCACCTATTCTCTACTCCTACCATGTGTGTAACTGTGGTTACTGTTTTTGTCATTTTACTGGAGAAGTGATCAAACTGTTTCTTGAAAGTAGGAGTTGAGTCTCAGACTACTTTAAAGAACTGAACTTATCCCTCAGAGTACTTTATAGACATATGGAAATACCATTCATTAAAGCCAACAGACAAAACACCTGTGTACTCTCTGCAATAAGTATCTGTCACTGATGATCTATGGTCTTTTAATCAAAACAGATTTAAAATGACCTTTGAAGAAAAAGAACACTTTTTCCCCAAGGAGAAAAAAATAATTCCCCAAGGAACTCTGGATGCAAAAACCTCTGGACTTCTGCCTCTCCTCTACCTAAACCCCTCCACAGAGAACATTTTCAATATCCCCAACAGAAGGGGAAGTTAAGCATAGAAAGACAAATCACTCACTATTGCTCTTTCTTAGAAGTTTCAGGAAGAAAAAGTTTGAAAGAGAAGAAACTATAATAAATGCCACAAAGATTTTTTAATGTTTTGTGAAGGCAATTGCCTGTGTTTTTGCTGTCTCTCATAACCATAGGCGGGTAATTGAGAGTTAGCATTTGCTTCTGTCAGGCGCCTTGGAAGCATTTAGCTCTAAGTTAGAAAGATTCAGTGACATTTTATATCATTCTAAACAATAATGCTTTATGCATGTGCTATCATTATAAACAGCAACTTTTGATATTTAAAAAGAGTTGTATTCTAGTTAGAAAAGAATCTTTTTTACATAGAATTTTATTCTTTTAAAGTAGCTGTATTACTTTAATTCTCCATCCTAACTATATAATCACTTGCAGTTTAAATTGCCTAACTCCAAAGTGTCAGCTTGGTTACTCTCTTGCAACAGAATGATGTTTTAATCTATCCTTCCCAAGCATTTCAGAGTAGGAAAGTTTGTGCTCTAGATTATAGATAGGAAAGGAAAAGAAAGGAAAACAATGAAATAAGAATCAATTACTGTAACACAGTTTCTTCAATTTATGATATGCATTGTTAAAATGAAAAAATCCAAAAATAAATAATAAATGTTTTAAATAAGTAACACATTTCAGAAAGGCTCCATAATTTTCAGGGAAAGATGTACCATAAAACAGTTATCCTTGATAATACCATATGCCCTTGTCCTCAGCTTTGTTTATAACTCACATGGAGGTGAACTTAGGACCCTTGAGAGAGAACTACTGCCTATCAGGAAAATAAACAAAAAAGAAAATAAAGCACAGAGGAGATGATGGAATGTTCTTCCTGTTGGGAGAAGGTGAAAAGAGCTTTTCTACTGCACATACACAAATATTAATAATAAGAACATGAAAAATCATGCATTTCTTTTTTTAACCCTCCATCAAAAGACATTGCCACTTAACCTGTCAATTGAGAACAATTCTTCCATTTTCAAAGTCATATTTTTGTTGCAATTTGTATATTACTTTCACTTGTATGGTTTTATCTCAGTAGAATTTCAGCAGGTTTGTTACCTACCTGTCAGGTTATTCTTTACATGAGCATTTTAGTTTGCACCCAAGATCCTGTAAATACTTCCAAAGAAGAACCAAGATTTACTTTGGAGCTAATTTCACATAATTACCAAACATGCCTTGGATATAAAGACATACTAATATACAGCACAATTTATTTCTGCCAAAATACATTTTCTCTCCTCATTTGTGTAATGCCATTTTTACTAATTATATGAGATGCCTTATTAATGGTTTCTCATGGGGATATATGCCCAGATTCCTTTTAAAAATGTAAGCAATCTAAATGTACTCAAAGTAGTGCCACAAAGTAATGAAATAGTTAGAAAATAATACAAGAATTTTTGTGAAATTAACCCAGAAATAACTTTATATACTCAGTCAAAAAATTAAATATAATGATGGAGTATGAGTATCATGGTATAATCAATTGTTTTTTCTCACACTACATAATTATAGTTATTCCAGTATGGAAAAGTTTTAGTGCTCACATTGCTGTTAGGATAATAAGATATACCGAGCCAAAAAGCAGAATATGTTTTTCTCACTAGGAGGATTTTCACATTTGGCAGTGCATTCATACAGAAATGAAGCCAAAGAAGATGGCAAGAGGGAAATATGTTCATCTGTCTCCAAAGGGGAAAAAATGAGCTTAGGGGAAAGAAGGTAGAGAAATATCACAAACTCTGAAATGTAAACCAGTGTTTGCAAAACCTAAATATTATTTATTGGTAGCCAACTTATGTAAACAATTTTTTCTTACACACAATAAATAATCTCTTCCCATATTTATATTACTTTTCTACTTGTTCCTTATCAGAAGTAAAATAATTTAATCTGTAGGCACTTTAAATTATTGAAGTCATATTATTACAAACACCCACAATTAAGACAATCGTCAGTGGGCACTCTAAATTTCAATGCAGAATAGAAAGGGAATAGATAGGAAAATTTTAAAAAGAACTGGCACTAAATCACATACTAAGAACAGTTCACATTTAAAAATGTCAGAGAGAAAAGCTACCTCAGCCACTAAAGGAATGTAATCTGATCACATCTAGTTAAGTTTCTGTCTACAAATACCATTGACAAACCAAACATTATTAATTTTTCAATTTGTTCCCCTGCTAGTTTTAAAACTGCACTGAGTAGAAAACATTATGGCATCAGCACAGCTCAAGTTTGCATCACTGTAGTCCCTCACAATTTTCTCTACTTTTAACTTTGCCATCTATTGTTCTCTTTCTACTATTCATATGTTTATCTGCTTCCTACTGGTCATGCCACATGTCCCCTAGACCTAAAATAACCATCTGATTCACATTTATTGAAAACTGACCTATTTTCATCCTCAACTTTAACCTAACGTCTTATAAAATTGGAGTCCCCCAAACCTGGTGCATTGCACCAGTGCTAGTTCATGGTCTGCTAGGAGCAGGGCCACGCAGCAGAAACTGAGAAACGAGCCAAACTGCACCTGTATTCACAACTATTCTCCATGGCTCTGCATCCTTTCAGATCAACAGTGGCTTAGGAGTCTCACAGGACAGTGAAATCTACTGTGAACTGCACATGCAAGGACTGTGAGCTCCTCATGAAAAATGCCTAATGAGGTGAGGTAGATCTGAGGTGGTGATACCAGCACTGGTCAGTGGCTGAAAACTCAGATAATATTACCAGAAATGCTGGATTGCACAGAGACCATAAAAAGAAAGAATTAGTGTTTGCAGACTCATATCAAAATCCTACCATTGAGTGACAAGTGACAATTCAGATGCACGTGGTGGCAGGTTTCATAGTGGCAAGTGAATTGATCCACTTCAATTGTACAGTTTCCTCTGGTGGTGACCTTAAGTCAGAATGCAATACTTATTTTTAGTCTGTGCATGGCCCCACCTATTATTTTATTTATCACTTCCATCTGCACCTGTTTTCTACACTATGCACTTGTCTCAGTCACAGTTCTAGTAAAGCCACAAGCAAATCTTAGCCAAAGTGAGTCAAAAACAAATGTGACTACAAAGATTCTTTGAAAAGGGGAAAAGACCCAATGATGAGAACAAAAGACTCAGTCTTCCAATAAAAAGAAAATTACATTTTAAAGAAAATACCAGGAGCCCTACTGCAATAAATGATTCATATTCGCCAAGCCCACTTTGAATAATACATGGTGATGGATTGCTCAAAAAAGACATGAAGGCTTAAAACTGCTTTGCTACATACAGACCAAGCTCACAGCATTAAAAGAGAAGGCTCTGGAGTTTTTCAAAAGAAAAAGAGGTGAACATGAAAAGGACAAGCAAATATTAAATTCCACCACTCCATCAGTGGTATCTGCACTTGCATCATTCTCAAGGGATAGATAAATGCATTACTAAGGAAAAAAAAATCTTTACTATTGGTGAAGAATTGATCCTTCCTACTGCTAGGGAAATTTGTCCTGAATTCAAAAGGTGGCATGGGTTCCTCTTGGCTAGCACCATTAACTAGGCAAATGGACAAAATAGCACAGGATATTGAGGCACAACGGTTAGAAAGAATTAATGAGCCACTGTGATAGACAATGGAAGTTGACATATCTACCAATGTTGACAACAAGACAACAATACTTGTTTTTGTGTAACACACTTCTCAGGGGCATGAGTGTGAGGATATGTCACATACTCTTTTGTTGTCAACCAACACCACAGTTAAAGAGCTATTCAAGTCTTTGAATGATTACATTTCAAGAAAACTGAACTGGGTATTTTGTGTCAGTATATGCATGGATGGAATGGTGACATGACTGGCCAGTTTTTGGTTCACTACTCAGGTCAAAGAGGTCACTTCTGAATATTAGCCTATATACTGCTACAAACTCCCACAGAGAAATTCTGGCTAACTGAATGCCACCTGAACTTAACAATGTTTTGTAGGATGTGACTAAAATTATCAACCAAATTCTGCCCTTAACCCACATCTGTTCACACAGCACCATGGGGAGATGGACACAAAGCACACGTGTCTTCTCTTATTATAGAAGTGAGATGACTTTCTAAAGGTAAATCACTGGCCAAAGTTTTTGAGTTATGTAAGCCACTTCAGAGGGTTTTTTTATAGTAAGACAAGCACCATTGGCAGTTCATTTCAGTGACACAGAAAGGTTTTTAAAACTTACTTGTGTGACATATTCAACCTGCTCAGAGAACCTAATCTGTGTTCAAATTGGTAGATAAGGTGGCTGCATCCAAAGGTAAACTAAAATTATAGGAGCAGCAAGGGAACATCAGGACTTTTGTCATGCTTCAAACATTAACAGAGATTCTTAAGAGACTGGGCTAACTCCTTCCTCACAGCTGATACATGATCACTTATCTCAGCATTCCAAAAGGTCTGAGCATTACTTCTCAACCATGGAAGACTCACAGACTGAAAAGAAATGGACCCATGGCCTATTTGTAAATAAGCCCAATGAATTGATTTTTCCATGTTAGAAGAGCATCAGCTTCTTGAGGTCACAAATTATAGTGGCCTTAAAGGTATATTTGAGATATTCTGCAAGAAAATCCATGCCTTCTAGATTAAAGTCAAGGTGGAAGTCCTGAGATTGCCTGAGATTGCCATACACTGGAAAAATCTGCTTCTATTTCCAACCTCCAATCTTTGTCAAGCAGGGTTTTCTGTGATGATAGCAATCAAGATAATTTTATGAAGTAGACTGAGACACTTTGGGTATCACCCATACCTTCCATGAGATACATGCTATGTCTCACAGAGGTCTTAAGAACATCTAGTTTTAGTAAGACAAGCTCAGGGATCCCACTGAGTAAGCATTATCATGGGTTGTATAATTATTTCATTATATATTAAAGTATAATAATAACAGAAATAAAGTGTGCAATAAATGTGGTGCACTCGAATCATCACAAGATAATCACACTCCCCTCATCCACGAAAAATATTGTCTTCCATGAAATTGGCCCCAGTGTCAAAAACGCTAAGGACTGTAGCAATAAAACATGTGTTTAAAAACATGGGCTCTATGGTTGACTCTGTGGATTGCATTACTCCTGTTTATTTGATTTTCTTAACCTTCTCTGGGTCAAAAGTTTTATAAAACTAAGTAATAACTGTACCTACCTCACTAAAATATTTGGGTAACATAATGTAGAACTGATGTGAATACATGTCAAGAGAATACAGATTGTGTGCTAAGTAGCTATTATGACCATAAAATCCCAACTGTATTGATAAAGTAGGAAATACAATTTTAATTAAAAAGATATATAGATATTAATACAGATAAGAATATATCATCATTGTAAGCATGTGATTATGTATATTTAACCAAAGAAAGCCAGAGTATAAGTCTAACAGGAAGTGAATAAATGTCATGTGGAATGCCGTATCCTTTCACAGTACAGAGTTGTGGCCTAAAAAGCAACAACTCAGGTCTCCTTGCACATGACTGTGGGACTTGTAGCTAGCTTTCAACAAAGAATGTAAATAGAATTGATATATTCCAGGTCCCACAGAGTCTTACAAAAAATAAGACTTTTTCCCTTTCTTCTTCTACAGTTATAGGCAAGTGATAGAATAGACTAATTTATCCCTTGATCCTGGAATAACCAGGTAAAACTTCTCACCAACCAGAAATACACACACTACATAGTTATATAAGTAAAAAACAAACTTCTACTATAAATTTTTCACTGAAATGAGGAATACAAAGTGGTACCTAAACCAAACCACCTTTTGCATTTTTTTAATTTGTTCTGATGAAATGTTGAGTCTATATACAAAAACTTGACCTCACTACTTTGAAGCAGTTGCTTTTATCTTCTGTGTACTGTAAGTGGCATCTGAGATAAAAGGAAAGGTTGGAAGACTATACTTGGGACCAATGCTAATTTTCTGAACATCTGTGAAATGGAAACTCTAAGCCTAAATAAAAAAATTTTGGCCACTGAAACCTTTACAAAATCTTGCCTTTAAAAAAATACCTGCTTGAAAATGAACATTTTAATATTATTAACAGAAGAATAAAGGCAGTGCATTCATTACATCCTAAAAAACCATTCTGATTTTTATTCCTGCTTTCAAGTTTATTTATAAGCCTTAACATCCCTCAAAAATGTTAAATAAGACAAAACAAACTCAAGGACTTTTCATGAAGAACACAGTAGTCCCCTATACTTGAAATTAATTTAATCCTTTTTGAAGCTTTATATTATCTAACATGCATATCTTTGCGAAGAAATTCTTAAACCAGCTTTTCAAAGTCAACTAAGCTCTTGGGGTAAACACACAGTTTAGTTAATCTTTTAAAGGTACAAGGTGTGTTGTGAACTTGATTGATTATTTGTAGCTAGTCTACACATGCAGACTGCCTCATAAAATGATATTTCCTTAGGTTGTGTTATCTCTCAAGCCTCTGTCTTTCCTCTCATCTCTCTCTCTCTCACACACACATAAACATACTCCAGTGACCTTTTAGGCCAGAAAAAAAGTCTTTGTTAATACTTCCTTCTCTAAATCAGTAATTCTTTATTATACCTGTGATTTATTGCCTTGCAGGATATTTCCAGCATCCTGTCTCTACACACTAGATGCCATTAACTTTCACTTCATCTCCACCTCCTTACCACAGAGCAACAACTAAAAATGTGTCTAACTATGCATTCTTAAAGATCCCCTGGAAGACAAAATTATCCCTGCTGGAAAACAACAGCACAAGCAAAAAGCTATCACTCCTTATGCTGAGCTCACATAGCTATGTCCATTATAAACCTAAATATTAATTCTAATGGCTGGACTTCTTCTGAAGCAATGGTGTTAGATTATCATCTATAGCTCTAATCTTACAGATTCATCAATTTCTTTCCAATTATGAATTCCACTTTTGAAAATTATGTTACACAAAAATTTACCTTCATAACTTAAAAAAATTGGAATCCTCTGAGAAGAGTTCTAAATTATCCTTATTAAGGAGAATAAGAAAAAAAGAGAACTAGAGTCTGACACAATAAAAAATCAAAATTTAAAGAAAATGTAAGAATAAATGATTTTGCAGATACTCCTTCATCTAACCAAAAGAAAATGATATAGTGTTAAGTTTTGGCCATAATTGGTATGCTTTTGTCTGTGTGAGGAAGAATGTACATTAGTAAAATATTCATGGAGCAGTGATACATATATACCCATGTTTATAATAAGACAACTCATTAACATCTAAATCTTGGAAGCAGCCAATATGTTCATCAATAGATAAACGAATAATAAAATGAGATTTATATATGCACAATGGAGTACTACATTGCCATGAATAAAGTTAAATTTGAGTCACCTGTAAAATATGAATACAGCTTGAGACCATTACACACATCAAAATGAATCAGACACAGAAAGTTAAGTGCCACATAGTTTATCTATCATGAGAAACCAAAGGAGCAAAAAGTAAAATATTGAAATAAAAGAGCATTAGCAAGAAAGAGGCAGAGAGATTTTGTGGGAGTGAGACAGGATGTGGATCAGAGGAAGCAAGAGAGTGGAAAGAAGGAAGGGGAATAACAAAGATCAAGATGTAATATAGACATGCACCAATTCCTCCAACTGAATACAACAGTTATGTATTGAAAAACACATATTAATAGTTGGATTAATTTTGGGAAAATGCAGTGTTCAGCTAAGTTAATAGATTGGAAGACTGAATATTAAGATGTCATTTCCCCCCAACATAATCAATTCACTCAACATAATTCCAATCAAACTCCCAGCATCATATTTTGTATATGTCAACTGGATGATTTTAAGTTTCAATGGAAAGACAAAATATTAAAAGAATTTTTAAAAAGTCTCCCAGGCACGAGCCACATATCAAAGGTTCAGTCAATGATGCACTGGCTGCACAGAAGCTGGTGATTCAATATAATCATAAGAAAGCTAAAAATAAATACCTATTATCTAGTATCATCTTAGCCATTGTCACATCATAGTAAAATTCATTATTCATACATTTGTGAGTCTGCAGGCACAAACAAAACCTACTGCTCTCCTGGTCATACAGCACATACAATTATGAATATAGTATATCATATTTCATAATAACAATTATTTTACTAACCTTACTATGTTCACTATGAGTTCATTATATTATCCTAGCTATTTTAGGGTGTTTTCTTTTTATTTATCAAAAAGTTTACTTAAAACCATATGTCATATTACTTTATAGCAACCTTTTGGATCTCACACTTATCAAATCTCTTCATTGCATCAAAAGACCACACAGACTGATTGACCTGTATCATCTAGACTTGTGGATCTACATTATCAAATGCTCTCATAACATCAAATTCCTATCACTAAGGCATGCATGGCTGTACTAGAAAACTATAATAATGAAGACCCTAAGATGTTGACTAATGATAGACATACAGATCAATGAAACAGAAGAGAAAATTTATTTTAAAAATCCTTGTACATGTAAGACCAATTAATTTTTTCTAAAGTATAAAGGCAATTATATATCTATACACAAAAATGAGCCCTGATATGTTTCTTCCACAAAAATTAACTCAAAATGAATCACTGACCTCAAAACCCTAATACTATTAAAGCTCAAAAAAAATAAATATACAAAGTTTCTTCCAAATATTTCTAAGGTAAAACCTTTAGAAGAAAATATCATTAGTCATTATGTTAATAATTCACATATAACAGAAAAAGTACAATCTATGAAAGAAAAATTAATAAATTGGACTTCAGCTAAATTAAGACTGCTGCTCTCTGAAACACACTGTTAAAATAATTAAAACACAAACCAAACTCTGGGTAAATACATTGCAAATTACAAATTTGAGAAAGAAATCATATCTACAATGTAAGAAACTCTAAATTCAATTAAAATTTTCCCTATATGGACTGAATTGTTTTCCCCAAAATGTGTATTTTTGAAGCCTTAAACTCCAGATCCTCAGAAACTGAATGTACACAGAATGCAGGTGTTTAAAAGGCCAATTAAGTTAAAATGAGGCTATTAGGATAGGCTCTAATCAAATCAGACTGATCTCCTTAGAAAAGAAAAAAATTCAGACACACAAAAAGAAATCAGGAGTATAACAGAGAAGAGGAAAATAAAAGAAAACTACCATCTATAACCCAAGGAGAGAGGCCTCCAAAGAACCAACTTTACTGATATTATCACAAGTTAAACTTGGACTTCAAGCCTCCAGAACTAAGAGACAGAGACAGAGAGAGAGAGAGAGAGAGAGAGAGAGAGAGAGAGAGAGAGATCTTATGGATATCAAATAAGCTCATGAAAAGATAACATAACAAGGCATTAGGGAAACACAAACAAAAACCATAGTGGGATACCACTGGAGTCCTATAAGAGTATCTAAACTTGCAATTATTTTCTAAAACTCTCGCTATAAAGTGTCTGCAAGAAAACAGAGCAATTGAAACTCTGAAACTCTTAAATATTATTACTGGAATGCAGAAAGGCACAACCACTGGAAAAACATTTTAACAGTTTGTCATAATGTTACTCATACTCTACCAGATGACCTGACAATCTTACTCCAGACTTTATCAAAATTAAAACTTCTGCTCTTCAAAAAACACTACTAAGAAAGTGAACAGACAAACAACAGACCGGGGGAAACAGCTGCATATTACACATCTCACCATAAGAACTTAAGTTTTATATAAAAAAATTATACATGATTATTTCTAAGTTTTTATCATAGCCAAAAACTGATGTAACTCAATTGCACTCCCAACTGATGAAAAAAAAACTGTGATATTTCTGTGCATTGTTGTACTACTCAGCAATAAAAATCTAGAAACTACTGACAAACAATTGGATGAATCCTAAATGCGCTAAGTGAGAGAAGTCAGCTTCACACAGATTTTATCATATGATTCCTTTTACATGACATTCTAGAGAAGGCCACACTTCAAGGGAAACAAAGCGTGGATGCCAGGGGTCAGGCGAGGAGATTAACTACAAGGGCCACAGGAGAAATAAGATGTGGGGAAATCTATATTTTATCGGGACAGTAGATAAACAGCTGTATGCATTTTCAAATGCATACATGTTCACTACAAAGAGTATAGTACAATTATACTTCAAAGAACTGACTTTAAAAAAAAACTCCTCAAAATAAATAAATAAATAAATAAATACACTCGAAAAAACAATTTCTAGGTATAATTTCCTCCCTTAAAATCTAGAACGTACCTGGAAAGAAGTTAGAAAAGATGAAAAGCTTGTAATTGTTAAAACTATATCCTACTATTTCAGCGAATATAAATTATTTTTAAATAAGAAAGCAGAGATACAGAGAAATTTATATAATTTTTGAGATTTCCTTCAAAACTAATAAAAACCTTAATTTTCAATACTAGAGAAAGACACTTATCCAAAACCCTTAATCTCAAAGACTTCTGTAGTTTATCATTCATTTTTATGAGCTATGGAATGAGAAAGTTCAATAAATGCAAATGAAGGCAATGGATAAAAGGAGTCTAGCTTTTACTGGGATTTTAAAGATCAAGAAAAAAAACTTGAATTTGATCTAACTAGGAGTGAGAAATCACAGTAGTTTCTTTAGCAAGAGGAAAAATATGACAAAAATTAAATGTTAGGTAAATGAGTCTAGCACACATGTAGGGATACAATTGAAGGAACATATTGCAGGATGAAAGAAAAGAAGACAGTTGCAGATATAGAGGCCCCAGTTTATGGTAATGCTCATAGAACTGTGTTTGTTAAATCTGAAATGTGTGTTGACCACCCAGAAATGTCATATTTGCAAAATTAAGTCTGTTTGAAGTTGAGATTTAGATGGCAACTTGGACTGCCAAATCAAAAATCTCTGATGCCTGTGTTGACAAACACGTTTATGAAAAAAACAGCAGTGCCGAAGGTGGGTGGTTGGGACGTTAAAGAACAGCTGTACTGTTCAAACTTAATAATATGTCCCATTAGTGAGACTGTTCATGCCTTGGAAGATCTCCTTTAACCAGCATTACATAAAGAGTTGTTGGATGAAGTTAAAGTATGCCTCCACAACTGAGGTCTTTTTGTTGTTGTCCCTTAATATCTGATTAATAGAGTGCTTATCTGCATTCTGAATTTTACCTCCCTTACTCAGCTTCACTGGGTTCATGATCTGCCCAACGCACCCTCCTGAGCCTTAATTCCAATGAATCTTCTAGTTCTTGATAATGTAGTGACATTTAATCACTATTCTTGTTTTACCATGTATTTCTACATTCTTGCTTGATTTCTGGCCTGGGTCTCAACTTTAGCATTTAATACATGTTTATGTTTAATACATGTTTTTGTTTCTACTTCCCTACTATGATAGGTCTTCGAGTTTAACTACAATAGCCCTCAGTTTCCTCGTTTGCAGTACAAACAAAGTAATAAGAATATTATAAAGTTAACTTAAAGATTCTATGAAATAACAGGTAAAGTGTTTAGGATAACCTAAGATAAGGTGCTAATAAATTGTTAGGTGCACCCAAGTATATTCATAGTTGAATAACAGAGTTATTCAGAGTTATTGGCTATTCATGAAATAGATTAATAACTACTCTTCACCATAAGGGAAAAGTGTCCTTTTCTATGCCTGAGGATTTATTGAGTCCCCTTTTCCTCTTCTCTTTCTAATGGTTAAGTAATTTCATTTTAGGTAATTTCATTTTCTCGTCCTTTCATAATTTTAACTACTTTCTTTCATGTAAGTTCTTAATTTAAAATTTTTTAGTTACATAAAAAGAACACTGCATTCATCTCCAGTAATATTAATATAAATTTAAAAGGCACTTCCCAACATCTGTCCTCCCAAATGACTATCTACCAAGTCCCAGGGCCTCTTTCCAGCCAAGTCTTCTAATAAACCAATACGCTACTACACTAAGCTGAGAAAAGCTCCTCCAACATCTAACCCATGAGGAAATAGCAGCACAGGACCTGGAGAAGGATCAGTCTCCTTTGTACAGGTCAGTTGGGAGTATATAAAACTCACCATCCTCAGCATGACTGTTACGGCTTGACAGTGTAACATCTCCCTTGGCAAAAATGTCTTCTTTTCTGCCTGCTGAGGCTTCTGACCATCCTAGCATCATCGCCTGTACATTGGTTAGCATTTTGCTGGAAGACAGTCAGCTAGCCTCAAGAGCAATATATCATCCATGGTGTGTGTGAGACCTTTTTCAAATTCTGAATGAGTCATTTATATCATGTAGTCCCTGGAACTTTACAGTGGCTCCCTCTACTTAAACAGGATGAATGGAAGGAATGTATAATTGCCCAGGAAAATCAACCACTATTTTCAAGGACAGTGAGCCACATGTATTTATTATCTAAAAATCAGCCACCTCATATCCTGGGTGCTTCCCCATGGCAGAAAACTGGGTGTGTGTGTTGCGGGGGG